>CM052129.1:4415868-4639182 GCA_028454255.1 Halictus ligatus
GAGGAAAGGCTTGGGATTGAGCGGTTTCCGGCGGCGTTTTATGGATCCCGGTTTTGGCAGCGTTTGCTGTTTCCGCGGAAATTTGGTACTCCCGGATGACCCCTGTGGACTGACCGCCGTGACAATATGAACAAAGACTGATTTCGGTCGGATGAACAGTTTCTGCGATCGAAATTTATTGGCGGAGTCTTGTTTCGCGAGAATGTTTGCGAGTCCTTCGTCTCCTGGTGAAGGTTCTGGATTGTTAATAATTTTTGGTCTCGCGAGAACGGTTTTTCGGAACGGGAAAATTTGCTACCACGAAGTGAACCTTGCGAATTAATATAAAAAAAGATTTATTTTAATCCGATGAATAGTTGACGAGATAATAATTTATTAGTAGAGCAGTGTTTCGTGAAAATGTTTGTGAAGGCTATTTTCCGTGGCACGGGGGTAGAATAAGGGAGACAGTTAATAATTTTTTGGTGTTGTAAAAGAGTGGGATTTTTCGATTGGAAAAATTTACGATCATGAGTCGAACCTTGCAAATTAATATAAAAAAAGATTTATTTTAATCCGATGAATAGTTGACGAGATAATTGCATGGTTTGTGGATGTCTAGAAAATTGACATTTATAAAACATCGTGTCCCCGGAATTATTATTCAAACAGTGGTGGAGCATATTCTAAATTCGCTGGCGCAGCTTCATTATTAAAAGATACCCTATTTTGCTATTTGCAACGTTCCCCCGGCTCCAGTTTCCAAGATACCCTACCAAATATATATCTCACTTCCAACTTTACGGGCTGTTTCTACCCCTTCAATATGGATGAGAGCCGATAAAAACAGTACGTGTCAAATATTTTTGTAAGCACAATTTCCGACGAAAGTTGTAAAAAAACACGTGTCCCACCTGTGTCCACTCTTTTTAATGTTAATATATTTCTGATGAAACACGACTTCATCATTTCTAGTCCAGGAATACCAAACTTGAATTCTCAGAACATCATAGGCTCATTGTTAGTATTCATAACTATTGCACCGAGCACCATGAATTTTCTGAAACTTTTCTGGACACTATTTCACTATTAAAAAATTCCTCCGATCAGGCTCCCTTGAGAATTCTCTGTTGCGGTTCTGTAATTTTCCCAAAATTTTTAACCTGTGTATTATAATTTCGAGCTGGTACAATTTTCGTTCTACCAAATTTCGTTCAAAGTCGTTCAAGGTTGACAAGGGAATCGTCGAATCAATCGCAATAACGGCAATCACCGAAATCGAAGAAGTGTTCGCAACTCGCACGAGAAGAGCGTAATTTCCGAAAATTAAGCCGTAGGACGTGATCCGTCCGTGTTCACGTGGGAAAGGTCGATATCTCGTTTCAGCCCGTTGAAAAAGTGTTTTCCCACCGCAAATAAAGCCGTCGGTCTCGTTATTTTAGCCCGGCTAGTCGTTTTCCGAGAAAAGAATGGCCGCAAGAGGTCACGGTCCGTGACCATATGGGACGAGACGTTTCGCGAAGCCTCCGAGTCTAGCGATGGGTCCGTGAATGGACAGTACCGTAACCAGAATCTCTCAGGGGCCACTCAAACCCACATAAATCCGTTCAAACGGTGCATTATTTATACAAATATTTATTTGTTTTCTTACCATTAATGCTAGTTCATATATAGACATACATTCACAAACATTCTCCAAATTGTCAAACGGCATTCAAACCTACTCAAACATCATTTATACATTACCCCAATTTAATGTTGCCTGACTGGTAGGCATTTGAACGTAATTAAAACATGCTCAAACATTACAATTCTCCACCTCGATAAAATTGGTCACTCTCCATAGAGACTCTAATCTAATTTCAAGTGATTCCAATATTAAATTATCCATTGAAGCACGGACACTGTTTGAGCCTGTTTGAAATGACCTTGTCTACAACCAACTGAAAATTGTTTACTCTAGTTCAAATATTGCTCTACCCATATAAGTTTGAACCTCATTAAAGCAAATCAAAATGTTGCTTGACTTATAAGCACTCAAACTACACTTAACCTTCTCAAACATTCCAATCTACACATTTTCTAATTTTATTTATCACCTCCCACAGAAACACCAACCTAATTTCAAGTGATTCCAATATTAAATTATCCATTGAAACACGGACACTGTTTGAGCCTGTTTGAAATGACCTTGTCTACAACCAACTGAAAATTGTTTACACTAGTTCAAATATTGCTCTACCCATATAAGTTTGAACCTCATCAAAGCAAATCAAAATGTTGCTTGACTTCGAAGCACTCAAACGTCATTCAACCTTCTCAAACATTCCAATCTACACATTTTCTAATTTTATTTATCACCTCCCACAGAAACACCAACCTAATTTCAAGTGATTCCAATATTAAATTATCCATTGAAGCACGGACACTGTTTGAGCCTGTTTGAAATGATCTCATCTACAACCATCTGAAAATTGTCTGGACCAGTACAAACATTGCTTTGTCTATAAGTGCGAACTTCGTGGCAACGAATTGAGAGGTTGTCCGATTTGTGAGCAGTCAAACATCATTCAAACCGGTTGAAACCTGATGAGTTTGGTCATGGTTCGAGCACGACGCGGTCCCATCGCTAGCGGTCGCCCAGCCACGGTCCACCGCGTGGTATCTGTCTCATCGGTCAGGTCAGCTCTGCTAGGGCGAAAGGGGGTGAATGTACGAGGGCTCGTGGATTCCCAGCGAGGCCGAAAACGCCCAGCCAATAAGCTTAAACCCACCCCCATCGTAAAACGTAATTTTATTCTTATTTTATCATTGTCTACGCTTCCAGCGCCGGATTCTCCGGTGGATCGTCCTTGCGCGGCCGTCGTCGCTCCAGCAGAAATTCAGCTGGGAAATTTTAAGAGTTCTTTCGCTCGGCCGTTTGGGATCGAGCTGTTACTCCTCGAGAAGAGCTCTCTCAGTGAAAAAAAGACTGATTTCCCGTGATCCCACCCCCCACGACGAAACCAAAAGGGAGAAGACGGAGGGCTTTCCAGATGACATTTATTAGCATACGCCGATAGGCGATTTTTCTGATAGAACGTCCCCCCTCTCAGAATTCGTCGGAACGTTTCACCTTCGATCGACCTCTGCTACGCGATTCTCATATTTATCTTAAACTCGTTAGTCGGTGGAAAAAGTTCCATTGTAATCATTGATAACATAGCCTCCGGCCGGTTTGCTTAACGACCAGGCGTTTTCTTGTCATGTTGACCATAATAGTGCACGGTACAATGACCTCGAACTACATATTTGGACGGCTATATGTAGTTCCATTCACCTGAATTGTAAATATTGTTCCCTGTCCGGCTCGTTTTGTGGGGAATACGGCTGGTATTGAAGTATTCGATAAACAATTGTAACAGAACTGTGGTGGTGTTAACAATAAATTCATTTCTTCAATGTACTTTGACGTTGCAGCTGTGACATATCGATTTCTGTCCTGGTCATAGCTGTTGCATCACGGCAGATCACTAGTTATGACACTTCGGTGGCAATTGACAGTTTAGCCTCGAGCTTCTTGCTGGAAAAACCGACCATGATGACGGCCACATTTTGCAGTACTTGACACTGCACTTGCAGTACTTTACTGTTGATTAAATTATTTTAATAGTTACCTAACAAAAATAAATAATAACTAAATTGCAGGTGTCCATGCAAATTTCTGGGGCACAACAAAGCGCATATACAGTGAATTTTCGATATATGTCAACAACACCGGTCCTGCAGCGTCGTGTATCGTCCAGGAGACATACCCGAGCCGTGTTATGTTTCCACTCCTCGGCGTCCGTAGTGGGGATAATTCCACGACGTTCATCATCCAGGCCTTGGCGACATATATAGAGAAATCACTGTACCAAATATGGATCTTCGACTTTATTTTTACGGCCGGGAATTCTCGCAGTCCTCGGACCAAATTCGCCGGTTGCGATTTTTGCGGAGCGTTGCTACGACAGTGGGAATTTGCATAAAGGTTCGCGTCCATTCATAAAATTCGATAAACCGATAGAGATCAGCGCAGCGGATTAAATAAGGTTAATGCGTGTCGGGTTCGATACGTGTCGAAAACGCGTCGCGTCGGCCTTGCGGATAAATCGTCCTCGGTGCCCCTCGGAAAATGTTTCCACGACTCCTGGCATTCCCTCGCCGGGGAGTATTGTACGCATTGTCGAAGATTGCCGGTCGGCGAGTTCATTTTCAGAGAATAACTTTTTACGAGCGATCTGATAAGTTTCCTTACTGCGCGGGAATAGCCGCGGGAGAGATTCCGCGGCTACGATAAGTTTCTGCTGGCGACTCTCGGCGAAAGCAAAGGAGGAATCAAGCAGCTCTCTCTCTCTCTTTCTGTCTCTGTCTCTCCCTGTCTCGTCCGTTCTTCGTCGGACGAGTGAAATGGTACTTCAACCACTCCTTGAAAAAATAAACTTCCAGGGCAACACCAGGGATTGATACTAACCCGAGAGTCCAGACAATTTTCGATAGCACGGGGTATTTGTTTTTATACTGATTTTACACGGCCGTACAAACTTTATCGAGTCACGCAAATATTTCCTGAAGTATTATGCTTCAGACCCCAGGGTCACGGAAAAGTGTACTGGTTGTTTCAGAACTGATTTTAAATCTGCAACTCTTCAAGGGCGACACCCAATTTTTTTTCTCTTTTCCACACGACTCGAGAAGTTGTAAATTGTTACTGCAGTATGCCGAGAATTTAGGCTTGTTGGTCATTTGAGAAGTTTTGAAATGGTGAGAGTAAGTAGCACGGACGTCTACGCTTGATCGCTCATAGCAAGCTCAATTGTGGTTTTCTTTACTAAGCAATTTGTGGATATGATCGGAACATGAATAAAAATATACACAAAATTCTAACAATGGTACATTAGGTACTGGCATGGCAAAACATTTCCAAAGTTCCCTCCCTAAGCTCTTAACACTAGATTTACCCTACTAGATTTACACTAGATTGACCCATCAAATTAACAGGTTCTAAAATTTTTAATTTAGAATCATTGAGATTGTGAAAATGTATTTATAGGAAATTTATTGGTTAAACTTGATCTCAGGAAACCAGAAATTTTTAACTTTTGTTTATGTAACCCTGTAGATTTTGGCGAGAATGTGCCGAAAGTCCAAGTTCCAATCCTAGAAGATCTCTAGTACAAAAATTATAGCTGTGTAAATATGTGCGATTTGTGACAGGTAAGGGCGCCGCCATGTTGGCAGTGCTGTTAAGCGACGCGCGACCGTCACTGCATACCAACATGGCGGCGCCCATACCTGTCTTTACGCACGTATAACGTATGAACTAGTGATCTCCTAAGATAGAAACTTGGATTTTCGCCACTTTCTCACTCAAAATCTACAGGATCACATAAAAGAAAGTAAAAAGTTTCTGGTCTCCTGAGGTAAAGTACAGTCAATTTCTGTCATACATTTATTCCTTGGAACATATATTACGGCAAAAGCCGCTAAAAATCTGACTAAATATATTCTTAGTATTTCTATAAAACAATCGAAAATAGTCAGTATTACTGCTCCGTAAACCCAGTGTTAATCCCCCCAAAAAACCCAATGTCAATTGTTCGCGAATCAAACTGTGTGTTGTTCCCGGCTAAAAAATCCGTATACACAGTTAAAGCCCAAGCAAACATCACAGAAAAATTCGGCAACAAAAATTTCAACAGCTTCCCGGTCAAAAAAAAAAAATCGCGAAAAACCATCCCATTCGTTACACTCTTATTCACAGCTGAATTTGGCGAATCGCAGTTTCTGCTGATTTGGGGGATGGTCATTTAGGGGATAGAACGTCGCTGACATTGGGAGCACCGATCGCCAGTGAAAGTAAAGAGACAGAGGATTATCCGTGGCGTAACGAAATCCCGTCGGCCAATTCGGTGACGCAAAAACGGGGTCTGCGATCGCGTTTTTCCGTCCGGCACGTGGATTCAGCGTATCTCTCGGAATAATTCCGGGGGAATAATGGAGTGGACCCCTCCTCCGCCTGCTCCCCTCCAGCCCCCCCTTCCCCGGCACGTTCAAAAGTGCCATAAATTCCGCGGGACGCGTTTTCGTAGCCGTGGTGCTTGGCGCCGGCCTCGGAGATGGTTCCCGGTATAGGTGGCATAGGTTGACGTTACCGTTGCGAATATATCAGCCGGGGTCCGCGAGTGTGTGGCGGTGGCCGGTTCTGGCAGTGTAATGGCGACAGTAATGGTGGTTGTATCCACAGAATTCTATAGCGAGCCGAGCGAGTTAAACAGCCGCAGGCTACCAATCCTCTGGCTGGTAACTGCCTTGAACGTGCAGGGGCCAAACCCTCGGAGCTCTTTTCCCTGGGAAACGGTTCAGGGCTAATTCACCGCGTGTGTACACGACGCTAGACTAATGATTTCGTCTGTGTGCACCTTAATTAGCATCAGACGCGGCCCGCCTACGACAATCAACCCTTACAGGCTAATTTCTTTACGATTCCTGCCCGGAGACCGTGTTCCCCCGGCGAGACCGCTCTCTCTCTATGATACACTAACTCTGCCGGTTAGATCGTGCCGACAATGTCGCGAGTAAGTCACCGAACGCTGACGGCAGCGAGCGTACTCAACTTGATCAACTGGAACTGTTGTTCATGAATTCATAGCGAGAGACACCGAGGCTGCCACAGCAATATAGGTTTTAATTAAATTGATTCTGGACGGGCTCTGCCCTCAAAATCACTCATTCTCTGCCCTCTTTCTTAATGTTTCATGAGGACGGATCGATTGAGAACCATTCGAATTTAAGTACTCCCAGTTAAATAATAAAGTACATGATTCTTTTATTATATT
This sequence comes from Halictus ligatus, assembly GCA_028454255.1. Taxonomy (NCBI): domain Eukaryota; kingdom Metazoa; phylum Arthropoda; class Insecta; order Hymenoptera; family Halictidae; genus Halictus; species Halictus ligatus. Next base: position 4,422,708 of record CM052129.1, read on the forward strand.
TTCAATAGAGGCATTTAAAGGATTTCATTTTTCAGGTGTTGCTAATTTTACATTAAAAAAAAGAACACCGAATTTGCACAGTTAATGCCGGAGAATATAATCCAGGATTTTACAATGTACTAAATTTTGTTTCACATCCTACGTGCCACTTTTAATCATTCATTTGAGGTCACTCTACATTTTCTATTTTAACATTTTAAGGTTTTTTATTTCTATATTTCTATATTTTCTATTTTAACATTTATTTCCATCCTAATATTTTTTCTCGTATTATGGTATATCACTCGTGTTTACACTCATACATGTTAAATTCCAATTACTCCTGTTGTACATGTCCTTACAGTTCAATAGCATTTGTTTCGGGCTTGCGTGACTCTGGTAATAGTAGTGAAATGTTTTATTCAAGACGTGTTCATGCGTGGCCTTGTTGTGTCCAATAATAATTAGTCCTTCTATAATTCAGACATAAAGACTAAACCATAGTCTTGCGAAGTACGTTTGCTTCCTCTAGAAACAGTGAAGGGTATCTTAAAATTTGTTGGCAATGTTGACTTCAACTTCAAAATCTTTTGCAAAAATTCCTGCCTCCTTCTTGTGCCTTTGGAAATATACAATTATCTAAGAAAAAATAAAGCTCGTTATAAAATCATATTATGAAAATTAGTTCATCGTAGGCTCCACTTAAAAATGATTCAAACACATTTCCACATTTCTAATGTTATAATTATTAGGGAGACACATAAGTAATCAATTATTTTGAAATCTAAAACAAACTTTGTAATAAATTCAAGTTCTTATTTCTGAATTTATTATATAATCTCCATCATTATCAAGGACAGTTTGCCATCCTTCCTACAAATTTTGAATCCCCCTCTTATAGAAACCCAAGGTTTGAGAAGCAAAATATGACTCAAGGTGCCTCTTTACATCTTCTACAGAAGTGAATGTTCTTGTATACTTAATTTTGGATCACCAGCAGCAAGCCTTCTGAACCAATGTTGACACTTCTTGACCTTCAATACATCTCCATAAACATCGCAAATTTCCTTTGTTGTTACCGCTGCATTAAATCCCGCATGAAAATGAAAAAGTACGCAATGACGAATATGATCCTCGGAAGGTACGGACGCCGTCATTTTATTACACGGTGGTAAAAAGAATTATACGTTTCAGAATATTCAGAACACAGGCTGCTTTACCCGAAAACTGTAAAAGAATACGTGTTTCCTCTTCGACGATCGGCACAGAGCGAAAGGCAAAGCAAACTCTTTGCAAATAATTGCTTACTTGTGGGAAAATTCTCAAAGTCGAAAGTTCAATTTTTCCTGCGGAACGAAACGTTTGAAAAATCGTGGCCGACGGAGAGAAACGACTTTAGTAATCGTGTTGAGCGCATCAAAATCCGCAGGAATTACCCGCCGGTTATCGAAACGCAAAATTGCTGTTGGCAGTACAACTGCCGCGAGCGAGCTGGACGCTGTTAAACGCATCTTGGTTAACCGAGGGGCCGCCGCTACGCGGGCGTCGGGGCTTTTCATTATTTATCTGTGAAATTTACTTGCGACGGTCGCGGGCGCATTAATGTATATGCATTTCCGGCCGACATAGGAATTTCAGATGCGGGGAACATCTCGCCGAAAATAATTGGAGTCAGGGTAAACATCTCGCGTCTTCGGTTAGATATACCGTGTTTGCGCGGCGCATGTGTCTACGCGTTCGTATATGAGAATGCGCGCGGCGCACACCGCGGGCTTTCCAGTCCCTTTCCGCTGCCCAAACTGTTTATCTAACAGAGCAGTTCAGGGGAAAGGCAATTTACAGTCGGCCCTGACAGAACCCCGAAACGAATCGAAAGCAGGACGACCTGCGCACTGCCGGCATCCCGATCAGGATGCCTCGTGTCGAAACCCTGAAGAGTCCTCGGTAACAATCAGAAATTCGTCGGTGCACGATTAAATTTACCGTGAAACAAACCGGTATGATTCGAAGGGTTATCCTGGCTTTGAACTTCCAAAGGATCGACCCTTTTTTACATTTTTCTCTTCAAGGGGGCGTTTCGGTATCCGGGGTGTTTTCCAAAAAAATTTTCCAAAAAAACCGTTCAATCTTTTCCGTTGAAATTGGAAAAAATCTTTCCGTTAACAAGACGAGTGAAGCGAACACTGGACCGTGCGCTATTGTAATCAAGAAATCACTCGAACGGCCCCCAGAAACCGTTCATTCGCCATTATACCGAGTGCTAATTGGAGTAGAAGCACATTACTACATCCTGTCGACGGTACAATGCGGATTTCATGCATGCGCAGCCTTCCCCCTCGAAAACTGGTCATGGCGGAATGTTTGAAAAAGTTTAATGCGATTTTTATCTTCCTTGAAATGCGATAGAGGCCCTAGTGGAACGAGAATTTTTATTCCCCTTTGAATTTCATTCGGTTAATCGTTGCGAGCGTGTACTTGCGTTGGCAATCCGCATTTTAAATGTCAGACGGCCGCGGTATTAAATATTAAAATGTCAAACGTCTGGAGTATTAAATCGCGAACCATCGTTCTGAAATTAGCGGAGAATTGAAAGGTATTTTCGAAACCGGAAGAAGTTAGAGACACGAGGAAACAGTGTCTCTTCGGAAACTGCGTACGATGAAATATTTAAGCCGGTTTAATAGGATTTTTAATCTTACTTGAATGCGATAGTAACTTTAATGGAGCGAAAAGTTTTATTCCATTTTAAATTCAATGAGCTAATCCGAGTAAAAGTTTGATGGTATGGGGTCGGCATTTTTAAGTGATCAAATACGAGTAATGATGAATGATTTACTTACACTTACAATTTAAATCGATAGGCAAATGAATGTACAAATAAAAATACTAAAGCTGTTAGAAAGTGATAACTTTTATTGGAAAAGTAGGTGCACAAATCTGGATTAGAAATTTTTGTGACAGAAAGCTACATCGTTGAAGAAATCGACTTCGAAATAGGACATCCACTTTGTTAATTAAAAATGACGGTAAACATTGATGCAACGGGTTCGTCAGGTTTAAGATGGCGTCGGTACGTAACGCTGAATAAATGGGGTCACCTTTACGCGTTATCTCAGGCTCCCAAGAGTAAAAATTGCTCGGATGCCCCGAAGTTAAACATAATTAACTTCGCTCTGTCGTGTATGGTTACTCCTTGGTAGGGTCGCAGTAGTTCTTTTTGGACCAAGACGTCCCTTCCAGAACCCGATACTGTCTCTTGGCAAATATCCCTAACCTGTTAAGTATACTCGCGCAGCGGTGTCACATCTTGGACTACGCCCAACTCGAGAAGACGTCCTGCCTTTCCAGCAGAGTTGTAGCTAGCGTAATTCTTTTTCAGTTTCGCTCGCCGTGAATCTTTGTGCTCTAATTCGTGACCGAAAATGAAGTCAAATGCCCTCGCTATACCTGCTCGAAGATGCCAGCTTTATACCCTAAACGCATTCGTCATCAATTAACATTTGTTCGTGCAGGTTTGCTAAAACAGATTCTTATAAAAATGTTTCTATTTATTTTGTATCATTCGTATAAGAAAATAATAAAATAAATAGTAATTCTCTATTTTCTATTTTCTCTATTTTCGCTATATTATTTAAATAAACATAGTTCTCGGAAGTTTTCCAGCACAGCAAGATTATTTATAAAAACTGTGTTGTTACTGAGTCCGCCCCTCTAGTTGCAGCGGTTTGTAAAACATTTTGCCAAATATTTGCGGATTTTTTATCCTCTGTTCAATACATACAGGCAGATGAATTGAATTTTTTCGTTGTTTATAAAAATCGACAAACACCACGTATGTTTCCAATCATTTTAACTGTACGCACTAGAGGAAATAGAAAAACGTCCAAGAATGTTGACATTCATCAACCAATCTTTTATATGACATCAAAAATAAAAATTGCATTCAATGGTTCAGTATATGTGGAATTAACAAAGTGTATAAGAAAAATGAATTAGAATTTACCAGGATTTTTGTCTTTAAGCTGCTACACTTTTTACAGTGATCGAGCATTTTGAAAAATCTTACTTTAAATTTTAAACAACACCTTTCCGTTGACTAACCAATCTAACCAAAATAAATATAACTCGGCCATTTTCCAATATTTCGAGCCCAAAAAATTCCAACAACAAGCTAAAAGTTACTTTACCATACTCCCCAAAAATAAAAATTTTCCATCCAGTAGAAATCTCGAAAAAAATTCGGAAACTGCACCTTTGTTCTGACTCGTCCGGGCGACCTACCCCTAACAAGAATCTTCAAGGTTCTCTCCCGGAAACGTCTTCAGCCCCGAAAAAAATTAATGGCCAGTGTCGCTTCTCTGGCACAAACAGCAGTGCAAGAAGCGACATTTGCAAAGATTTCCCGTCGAGCATCGCGATGAAAAGTCGCCAGAAAATCGCGCGGATGTCACACTGGGCGGCGGCGCGCGTTCTCTTTTAAGCGGCGGGTTTTCATAAATGCCGGGGCAGGGAGGGGGGGACCGTATCGTCGGCGCGGTGAAATTCAATTGGAGGAACCTGTCGAGGCTGTGCGCAAAAGATCGCGTTCGAAAGCCGGCCCGTTGAAAAGGAAGCCCACGGTGTCTACAATACTCCGGATCCCGGCCGAGCGGAAAAAAGGCGACGGCGGCGTAACGCATTGAAGCACGCAGCTCCGTAAACAATCGAACTTTTCCCCGGGGACGTTAATTGCTAGGAGGGGTTCGGAACTCGGCGGCGGGGGCCGCTTATTGCATTGCAAACGAAAGAGGACACGGGGCGACGAAAGGAGTAACCGGTTCAACGGCCGATCATCCTTTCAGCTGACATTGACTCCCTTTCTTCCGGTACCCCGGGTAAGAAGGACGGAAAGAATCGGCTCGAGATGCTTCGGGTACACTCCATCGCAAAATGATAGTACCTCTGCATTCTCACCGACACGCTTAGAATTCATCTTACTTTCAGCATACTTGATTATTGTATTAACTACGATGCACCTTACAAAAATATCTGACAGTAATTGAGAACATCGCTTCCAACAATGCCTTAATAAATTTTTATAAACCTGGTATCATTCGTGAGAAGTATGAATTTTTCCAGATTTTTGAAGATTTTCAATTTTTTTAAAAATCTGAATAAATATACATTAATGGTAATAAGACAGAACCACTATAATAATACAAAGGTGGTCATGCAATAACTGCAATATAGAATCGGTAATTTCAAGTGTTTGGAATTTTTTAAAAATCGATTTTGCAGCAAAAAATTCGGGAAAAATTCACAGTCGCGTAAGCTATTGGTTGGAATATTCATGAATTTTTTCGCAATTTTTTGTTGAGCAGAACGGAAAGAATAAAGCAGAATTCATGAAAACCGTGTTCACCATATTACTACCCTCGCGGGAGGGGTACTGACTTGAAACTTCCCACACGGGGTTTTCTTTGAGCGCTCTGTCGTGTGTCACGATGAAAGATCGATTCGGTTTTTGGGGGTAGATTTGACCACCTTACCACTTTCACGCAGTAATTTCGTAGAATTATTTAGTCCTAGCCCAAATACATATAGTTGCAACCCTTTGCCGTCTTTTTGACACGGAGTGTATCCGAAAAGAAGAAGAAGAGGAAGACGAAGACGCGGGAAGAAGCGGGAAAGAGGGAGAGTCGACGGACAGGAGAATTTCGAATCTTGGGCTAGGGGCCTGGAAACAATTAGCCCAGCACCCTATCTTATCCCGGCATGCATCAGGAGGTGCATCCGAGGGTAAGATGCCCTGGCACTCTTGAGGTGGGAAAAGGAGACTGCTGGAGATGAACCTCCATGAATATATCGATATCCCATTAGACGGCTTCTATCTCCACCCTCTCTTTCTCTCTCGTCCTCTCTTTCCCCCCTCTCTCGATTTCTCTTGCTCTCTCTCTTTCTCTCTCTCTCTCTCTCTGTCCTCATCAACCACCTCTGCTTCCTGCTAGACTGTTTAAAGAGTGGCTGGAAGCAAGTGGTGGAACTGGCTGGGACGGTTTCGAGAACAGGGGATGAGCGAAAGGGGTTGGCTCTCGCAGGGTGGCGGCTGCTGATGCTTCCAGGATATTCGAGCCAGCGAAGTGCAGCCTGCCTGGGGTTCTACCTAGGACCTACGGCCCTCTAATCCCGACATTAATGCCAAGGCAGGCAACCGTGATCCGTTTTCCACCTACGAACCACTCGAACCCGTCGCCACCCTATTTCGTTCGTTCCTTCTTCGACCCCAGGATCCCTCGGACCCGCGTGCCACCCATTTTTCCACGAATGCACCCCCGCCGGTACACCTCAACCCCCTAAATCGGCCAACGACGCTTCTCCATCTTCTGCGGGGCTTGGCCGAATCTAAACTAGCTCGTACTCTAGCATTGTTTGCATTTTCAATTTTCTAAAAATACAAAAAAAAAAAAAATAGGACCATTCGCAATCTTCGTTTTTGGGCTTTAGGACTTGAACACGCTTTAATCTCACGTTTTCAATATTATTATAGAATAAGAATGACTGGACTGTGGATTTCTGTGCAAAATAACATCGGTCTATCACAAATCAGCATAACCTTACAACACAGCTTTTTTATTTAGAATCGCCCGACCAAATTTCTGTTCATGACCCGCATCTGTCTATGAAAATGTATATTGACATTGATCCACGGTCCACTTAACGCAGTCGGTAGCGATATAAAATTGCTTTCTCTCGCCAGACGTCAATCGCAGGATTCCCGGGGGGTGGGGAAGGGGGTGTACAGGCCCGAAAAAAGTATTTCGGCGGAATAATTCCACTCGAGATGCAACCTGCGCGGCGCGTCCCTTTGTAATCGTGGCGGGGGTGCAGCAGACGCGACCGCAAAGTGGCCCGGGCGCGGGCAAAATGAAAAAAGTTTTGCGCGGCGTCGTTGAGAAACAAAGACCGTGTCCGAGCGGGCTAATCAAAAGCTTGTCGGCGTATCTGGTAGCAGGCGTTTCCCTCGTCGGTGGTCAACTGATCGCTGCCAGCCAGACCAGATCGAAAATACCGGGTTTCCGCTCGATCCATCGCTTTCAATCCCGACAGAGACATTTCCGGCGTCCATACTTTCATTATTCGCCCTGTGGCATGCAGATTTTTCCTGAAGTTATTATTACCCCTTGATGCTCAAAGGATAAACGTGTCCTTCGATCCAGGACATTTTATGGACAAGATAAAAATCAGACCGTGTGCATCTACTCCCGGCACACTGAAGTTATCAGCCTGTTTATTCAATAGGAACAAGTTTAAGAATTATGGTAACATCGTTTTTAGCTACGTCCAAAAGTAGCCGCTCGAGGGTTATAATAAGTTACGAATTATTAACGCATTTCTCTTAGTCATGTTTGTCATAAATGCATAAATATTCGAAAGTTGTCTGTGTGAATTTCAAATTGTTATACACTGATAGTTGAAATGGTTTCACGTCGCTTTGGTATCGCATAAAAGTTTCCATTATTCTTCATCCATTAAATGCTTTTCGAGGGGCACAATACCTTTGAACGTCCGAACTTTGCCACGGGGTCAGGCCTGACCCCGGTCCAGTTTCGGGGTGTAACTTTTCCCAGCTAAAAGCGAGCACGATAAACGTTTGTTTCTCGCGTTGCTCGTTTGAATTATTAGGAAACGATAGCGGTGCTCGCGGAAATTCCGCGAAATGAAGCGAAAGAGGGTGAGAAACACGGCGAGCAGAGGCTCGATATACATTTCGGTGTACCAGGCGGAGGAATCCCCGGAATTTCAGCAGTCGTGTCGTGGATCAGCCTGCATATACAGGTGTGTACGCGGCGGGGGGAGGGGGCTGAGAGAGAGAGAGAGGGAGAGAGAGAGAGAGAGTCTGCTCGGTATTCCGTGAAAGTTCAGCGCCCCCTTCCACCCTATTACACGTGGCCGGCCCGAGTAAAGGGGCTCACTTTATTTTTGACCACGTACCGAGATAGCTGGAATTTCATTTCTCACCTCCCTCGGGGGATAGTTACGTTTAGATCAGGATATCCAGCAGGATATCAGTCCTCCAGCGCGACTCTAAGAAATATTATACCGCGAGATTCATTCCGTGTCCCCGTTTCTCTTCGACCGCCATGCTACACCGCCCTACACCCGACGCCGCCGCTCTGTCTGCTTTTTATAGCCCCTAGGACACACAAGTTTATTGTGCGACGCGACGAATACCTGCGGTGCTTTTTCGTCGGCGAGCTCTCTTATCTCTCGCGTCGAGATGCCTGAACGTCCCCGTGGAACTGATTGCGTACAGGTAACGTGTCGCGCCGAGTTCCACTGACGCTGCATTCGAGAGCCCCGGACCGTTTCCCTGGGAAATCTAGCGGAATCTGATCGTGATCGTCTGACGTACGGACCGTGGACGGTTTATTCTACTTTTCAGGCATGTGGGAATATTTTTCTGCGAAACCCCGACAGGAATTTTCATTTTCCTAGTGGATTGCAGATTATTGCCGGGCCGAGATTGTTTTCCACGGAAATCTGATCAGATTTGGCTGAGTTCGCCCGATGTCTGGCCTAGGATGGTGTGTTCTACTGAGTACTACTGACGAATTCAATTTTTGTAGTTAATTGTGGATCACCTTAATTTTTGTAGTAAATTATCGGCCACCTCAATTTTTATATTAAATTGTGAACCACCTGAATTTTTGTAATAAATTGTAAACCACCTCAATTTTCGTAGTAAATTGTGAACAACCTCAATTTTTGTATTAAATTGTGATCCACCACAATTTTTCTATTAAATTGTGGACCACTTTAATTTTTACACTAAATTGTGAACCATCTTAATTTTCGTGGTAAATAGAGATCCACCTAAATTTCTATAGTAAATTGTGGACCACTTAAATCATCGCATTAATTTGTGGCCCCTCGTGAACTAGAATTGTCTTCCAACAAAATATGCGAGAATCAGATCGAGATCATGTAAGGTCTGGCATGGGGTAGTTTATTTTACTTGCTGGGTGGATGTGGAAATGTTTTCTCATAAGACAATGGAATAATCTCTATTTTGGTAGTGAATTTTGGATTATTGTAAGCCTCTGATTGTCTTCTAAGGAATCTGGCGAAATCAAATGGAAATTATCTGATGTTTGAGATAGGGTGACTTATACTACTGTGAGGCAACGTAATGAATATAGATGATTGTTTATTAGAATGTTGAGAGCTTTAAATCGTTCTGAGGAAAAAGTTGTGCTAATCTGAGTGAGACCATCGTCTCATCTGAGTGAGATCGTTTTCCCATCCGGCTGAGGGCGGGTTGTACTACTTCTGAAGGCGGGTTGCATGTAAGAGTATTTTACTTTGAAGAAACAGGATGAACTCAATTTCTAAAGTAAATTTTGGACCTTCGGAGAACCGGGCGAATATTCTAGCGAAATTTTCCAGAATCTGATCGAAATCATAAACTCGTCTGACCGAATACGATTCATTCCACTTGCCTGATTGCGTGTACGAATTTTTGACTGTAAGGGGAGAAACTCAATTTGTGTAGTAAATGGCATACCATTGAGGAGGTAGGACCGTTTTCTAGCGGATCTTCCGGAATCTACTCAAGATCGTCTGACCGAAAACGGTTTGTTCTACTTGTGAGGTTACACACGGCTGTATTCAATTGTAAAGCAAGAAAATAGATCATTTTACTAAATTGCAAACTGTTGTATAAATTCAGGTTTTGAAATTTCCATCAATAAGCAATAAAAATAGTAATAATATTGAATAATTAACAGATTGGTGTCCGTCCAATTCAACGCTCGTTAAGTACGACTCGTTAAAGGAACAGGATGATGTTCAACGTGTCACACACTGCCCTTATTCCACTTGTCTATCCGAGCACGATCCTTAGTCTACTTGAACGTCCATACACGGACCTAATTCTACGTGTCGAATCAAACAAGGACCTCGTTCTACTTGTCTAACTCGGCACGATCTCCTTCTACTTGTTCAATAAGATACGGATCTCGTACCACTTGCCGGACCGTGGACACACGCCACTCTTCTCATCTAACTTCAAATGACATTGCGATAGCCAGATCGGTCCAATATTACTTATGCATCAAGGGAATCTTTCGTTGTTGCGCAACGAAACTTCCACATCTTCAGATTATTAAAAATTTATACCTCCTCTTTCAGATTATTCCTTCTACAGTTTATGCAGTTAAATGGAACTGTACTTCTTGGAACTGCTACCTAGGAATTTCGTAAGTAGCCGTACAGTTCATTTGACTAACGAATATGTTAAACAGACTCCACATAATTTTTCATAATCACTTCCGATCCAGCCAAAATAGGAACGCAATGGAACGTCAGCAGGCCGAATTAGAAAATTTAGTAGAATCCATAAAGAAATCGAGGGGATCTGGTCCCCCTAAATACCCGAGCGAGAAAAATTTCGCGATCGCAGTCCCAATTGCTTTTACAGTTTATGCAGTTAAATGGAACTGTACTTCTTGGAACTGCTACCTAGAAATTTCGCAAGTAGCAGTACAATTCCTAACGTACATAATTCTTCATAATCACTTCAGATCCAGCCAAAATAGGAACGCAATGGAACGTCAGCAGGCCGAATTAGAAAATTTAGTAGAATCCATAAAGAAATCGAGGGGATCTGGTCCCGCTAAATACTCGAGGGAGAAAAATTTCGCGATCGCAGTCCCAATTGCTTTTACAGTTTATGCAGTTAAATGGAACTGTACTTCTTGGAACTGCTACCTAGAAATTTCGCAAGTAGCAGTACAATTCCTAACGTACATAATTCTTCATAATCACTTCAGATCCAGCCAAAATAGGAACGCAATGGAACGTCAGCAGGCCGAATTAGAAAATTTAGTAGAATCCATAAAGAAATCGAGAGGATCTGGTCCCGCTAAATACCCGAGGGAGAAAAATTTCGCGATCGCAGTCCCAATTGAATTGATGACGGCTGTCTCGTCCGTGCGACAAAACGCGGTTCGATGAACCTGCGGTAGTTCCGATGAAAAATCGCCATTTCGCGGAGCCGAGGGTCTCTCGGTGGTTATTAGAGAGGATCGCCCGTTCAAACACGTCCACTCTGTTAAGTGGTGTCCCGGTCAATATGAACACGTGCCCGGAAGTAATTTCGATCAAATCGAAACGGAAACGTTCGAGGGGCTCTGGCCAAATACCCGCGGCTGACTTTCATACTTAGCCCGGCCGATTAATGTTCTCGCTGTTGGAGATTCCCCGTCCCGGATGGCCTCCCATCCGTTCACGGGCGTGTATCTACATCTGCAGGTGGTGCTTCCGACCGAATTCGACCACGAGCGGCCCTTAATGCTGCACCCCAGACGACGCTGCACCGTGTTGCAATTCTCGCCGTTCCCTGCCGCCGTCGCCGCCGCGCCGTTGCACACAACCGCCGCCGGTGCACACGTCGACCTGCACACCTTATCCGGCGTCGATATTTCGCCCGGGATCCGTGACCGCCAATGTTTATTTCATGGGCAGGATTTAAACCGTTTGACAAGGAACCGACCCCGTAGACTGCTGAAACACCGAGCCGGGTAGACTGTGTAGACTGCGGCCGAATTATCTCGGACTCCCTGTTCGATACGTCTACATTGTTCTCGATGGTGGGAATCGGAAAATTCCGAAAGAGAAATGCACGAGAAAGTAACGAGAAAGACATTTTTTGGAGAAAAATATTAAAATGTCTGACCTATAACTGGTCAATTCTACTTATTCACGTTACGTGTTTCAGCACCATTTCTTCTGGCATTAAAGGCAGAATGAGAGACACTACGTGAATACAATTTATGGATATAATTGGTTGAGAATCTCGTGAGGGTCTGATCAAAATCGCAGTGTTCTACTTGTCCCTAAAGAACATGCCACGCCTGTCTGACCAATCCAGAAGCGTTCTACTTTAAGATACTCGTACTGCAATGTCCACGCTCCCTAACTCTCCTAAACGAATCTAATAACCGTACACTCCACGTCTGACTTAAGGCGGTCCCATTCTACTCAGCCACATTTTCACGATCTTAGCCGACAACAGATCAGATTCTACAGACCCGACAATCGGAAACTTCTGCGCTCAGCAGACCGCAAATCGGTCCGATTCTACTGGTCGAACCACATACGGGTCTGGCTAACAGAGACATTTTCTACTTGCCGAACTGAATCAGCGTAAATATCGAGAGCGAATATGTCGGTGCTCGAATTTTATACTGCTGTTTGGCCTGAAGTCGCGCCGCGGACGGAACGTATAAACATGGATCCGTGACGCATTGTAGCGATCGAGAGACGGGGTTAACTGGGCGGCGATGGTTAGATCGTTACGGAGTTTCGAACGCGGCCGCATCGGCATATGTTTCAATTTGCGCGAGCCCCCAATTCGAAAGCGAGCCTTCGGCAGCGGCCCGGGGGGTAATGAAAATTCGTGGCGTTGTTCCGCCGGTTAATAGAAAACCCGTGATAATAAAGTACAATAAATACGCAAATTGTCGGGAAATATTATGGGGGCGCGTGTAGCGCAGTCGGGCCTGGCGGGCGGCGGCTGCCACGCCGAAACGTGTCCCCGAGAAAATTACGAGATAATTCCGTGCGTCACGGCCGCGCGTCTGCGATGAATAAGAGTGCCGATGCTCGGACAAGATAGCGGCCCGCTTTGCAACTAAATTCACCGGCAGACGTGACAACGTTGCAATAAAATATCACAATCGCCGGCGATTACGATAAGAGGCCGACCCACGTTCCGTGCCGCGTATGCACGGAATAATGCTCGTGTAGATCGCGATTCATCATAACACGATAAGTTCTACCGAAGGAACGGCTACACGGCTTTTGTTACAATAATTCGCTGCTGTTTCCAGCCGGGTAATTGACGGTCAGCGGAGTTTGGAACTTTATACGAGCGGGGCGAACTTTTAACAGACTTTTAATAGGGGTGGTTCTGGAACATGTCATTTCCGTGGGCTGCTGAAGTTCTGGACGTTCTCTTTCAGTTGTTTCTGTTGATTTTAACTCTGTGCAGAATTTTTGTGTTCGGTCGCGAAATATTTTAAACATTTGATTAAGTTGTTAGAGAATTATTTTAGATTTTCTCAAACACGAAATAATAAGAAATTAGTGAATGAGAGGGAGGAAATAATGAAGTTGTTAAAATATTCTCTGTTATACGATGTCTGCAAAAATATTGTCCAGTGACAATTTCATATCTAATCTTCGCCGAACAAAACGTTGGGCAGTTAATGAACTATCACGATCGTCTTATCTATTACACAATAAATCATGATTAGTGTAGTACACAAGGCCCTATACGAAAGTTTACTAGCTATTAAACGAAAGCCCCAAATTAGCCATTCCCTTCGACTAGACTCGATAGCAGTATATCATAGAGGATTATCCTGCTCGCTCCATTTATAGTCATCCGCACCACGTTTGGCTAATTGTCACTAACACTTCAGCTCATTAACACTCGACCCAACATTGAAAGTTTTATTGGAAAGCATAAAAGTCGATTGAATAATCGACGATGCACAAAATGTTTGAATATCAATTTTTAATATTTCCATCAACAAATGGTTACAGGGAATATTGAATGTAATTCTTTAAGTACAGCTTCAATAACAATTTCGAGTATCAAATGAACCACTGTAGCCATGTTATCCGTTATCCAATATGGTGTTATATTCTGCAAGAACCAACAACAACACTAAAGCCCCAAAATTAGCCATTCCGCTCGATTTACACTCAATAGCGTAACATCATAAAGGGGCTATCCTCGGGGCGCCATTTATAGTCATCTCTGCGTCTCAAGTATCCGCCCGAAACGACTCAGATTGGGGGGAATGGCCTTGAGCAGGAGTCCTTGTCAGCAACGTAATAATTTCAGACTGGAATTTTAAGTACGATTGAATTTAATTTCTAACAATTAGCATATCATTGTTCTCAATCGTTACGTTAATAAACTATCCTGCAAAAATCAATGGCTTAGAAGAAGCTTCAAAAAATCACTATGTATTCCTCTAGATCATCGTCACCACCATTTTCTTCGTGAAGCTTTATTCAATTAAGTCTCAATTTTGTTATATTCCGGTTTCCAATTTTGTTTATATTCTGCATAGTATGTTCTAGCATATTCTAGTGTTTTCTGCTGTAGTCATGTGCATTTTAATGTATTCTAATATATTACAATACATTCTAGTATATTCTAGACTGTTCTACTGTTTTCTACTGCAGTCATGTGTATTCTAGTGTATTCTAATATATTACAGTACATTCTAGTATATTCTAGTGTTTTCTACTGTAATCATGTATATTCTAGTGTATTTTAATATATCACAGTATATTCTAGTATATTCCACAATATTCTAGTGTTTCCTACTGTAATCATGTATATTCTAGTGTATTTTAATATATAACAGTATATTCTAGTGTATTTTAATATATAACAGTATATTCTAGTATATTCCAGAATATTCTAGTGTTTTCTACTGCAATCATGTATATTCTAGTGTATTTTAATATATCCCAGTATATTCTATTACATTTCAGAATATTCTAGTGTTTTCTACTGGAGTCACGTGTATTCAATTATATTAGAACATATTCGAGTATATATTCGGATTTTCTAGTAAATTCTAGTTTACCATAAATCCACAGACTTCCCAGATGCAGCAAGTGCAGTAATGATCAGAAAATCGTGTAGAAACATCCCCAGTCCAAGGAACATTGAACTGCAAGCGACTCGGGGTGGGTGAAACGACCTTGAACAGCTTTTCCTTCCTGTTCCCGGCAATAGTCGAAATTCGACAGGCAAACTTGGTTGCATTTCGCACGGTACGAGCACAACCGAACACAGTTGCACAGCAATTACAATCTGTTCGCGAGTCCCATTCCCAAGGAGACCGTGCCCGGGGAACAGAGCTGCAAAAATCGAGGGCTGGTTGTAAAGCGAGAGCCGCCTCTCTCAATTCTGTTTGCCACCCCGAGTAATTAAACTTCGATCGTCCTTTAACGATCGGCCGGCTGCCCGGTATCGTCAAGTTCTCAATCTAATCTACGAACTTGCCGCGATCGATATCGGCGCCCGCGAGCCACTCTTTAATACTTCCGGCACCGAAGACGCGATACTTTGTAATTACTATCATTCGACGCGGACCGGAAGCGTTTCACAACGCGAGAAATTCGCGACAACGTCCTGTCGATCGTTCTCGCCTTTCCATTTCCTTTTTTCCTTCATTTTATCTCTTTTCCTCTCTCTGTCTCTCTCTCTCACTTTCTTCCTCTTTTTGTACATTTTTCTGTCTGGCTCGTGCATCGGCCCTGATGAAACTACAGATGGGATTAGCTGGAATAGCTGCAGCAGCTGACCAAAAAATTAGGACCACAATTTAAAACGTTTTTCCTGTCTTCGGGAACGTCTTCGGACATAAACAATTCACTTGCAAATTTTATACGCCCGTTAACCCATTTGCGCCAAGAAGGGGAATGAAGGAGAGCATCCTTGGATTTAATTTCTTTCACCAAATTTACATATTCTATATTTCAGTTCTTTTCTATATACTTTGTTTCTTTATTTCATTTTACTCTACATTTTATTTAACATCTCTACAGAGCGAAGATGAATTTAGTGTTTCAGTTCATTTGTACTCGTCATGCAGGCGGTTGTGTGCAGTCTACGGATTTGATGCGTTCACTAGAAAAACGCGGAGAAAAATAGAAAGATAAATGATTAAGAAGCGTAAATGTCTAGGTAGCTCCTGTAGCTTGAAATTAGTGCATTTATTTTGCATGAAAATCCACAATCTTCTTACAAGGATCATTGAAAATATTCCTCTCAAGAAAATCGGCGTTGCTTGATCCCGTTTCTCGAAACCGCGAAAAGTGTTGCATAAATAACGATCGGTGAACGACGGGTCGTACCTTTGCTCCGGCGTAAAATTGCGTAACGAATTGCTAGTAATATTAATTGTTCGTTTCATGCACGCGCGAGCCCTCTGCGAGGTATTAATTACAGCGGTGCCGCTGATTTTCGTTCTCTTTGCCGGCGATTGTGCCGGCATCGGAGGGCGCGGGCGAGCGAGAGTTGCGTTTAAAAATTCACTTTGCCGGTTTGTTAAATCGCCGACGCGAAAATGTATTATAATTACAACCGGGATTTCGGATCCCCCCGGTGGGAAATCGAGATCGAGGAGGCGACGCCGTTGATCGCGAACACGCGCGAGTAGTTTACGCGAAAACGTAACCCGTCGCGAAAAACTGCCGCTCAAAGGCTTTCCGCAATGTTCGAGTTTACTTTGTACATCGTGCCTGTAAATAAAACTATTTTTTCCGCGTTTATACGAACGCTTTCGTCGGAAAGATATCCTGCGAAATTCTGCTCCGCAACGTTCCGAAATATTTCTGTGAACGCTTTATGGTTTAATCGACCGTTATCATTTTCATCGTCTGGTCGACGTATACAGGGTGTCGCCAAAAATTTTCACCTCAAATATCTTCGTTGTTTTCGAAGATATTGCGTGATTTTTTTTTATGAGATATCAAGATCACCTTTATTTTTTTAGAAGGGAACCACCCTTTTTAGAACACCTACAATGATAGTCCCTTTCATTAGTGACTATAATTACTCAAGGTCATTCAAGGTTAATATACTAGAATATATTTTAATGTGCCAGAAAAATTGTATACAATTCAAAAAGTAAAAACTCAGGCAGATCTGCTGATTAGTTAAGAGTTCCAAAAATTATTGACACTGTCAGTAACATCCACTGGACATTTTAAAAACAGAAGCGGCTTAAAATCGAATAACAGTAACAACTTTGCAAGGGCAGAATTCGTGTTTCTCGATTGGCAAAACGCTCGCATAACAAGAGGAACGCCGGCAGTAACGGAAACAACGGGAACAGGAATTAATCACGTGAGAAACAGCCCCCGGAATATTTACTTTGTGAAATACACATTCATTTCATTGTATAGCGGAGGGTAGTCGCCGCTTAATTAGCTCTTTTCCTATGTTTCGGCTCGACCGCGGCACTCTTTCGCTCGCTGTGTTTACGAGGCCCGGTGTCTTTATACGTCTTGTCGTTAACTGCCCCCATAAAACTACCCTCCTCCCCGGATTTATGGGCCAATGGATGTCCCTCGGCGTTTTTACTATCTGCCCGGCGATCCCCTACAGATCAACGGAGAAAGATTGATAAATAACTGGTAAGTAAGTAGGGCTCGAGATTTCTCGCGTGACTTTCCTACGCGATAATCGGGGGATTTTTCTGTGGGATCGGATTAAATATTTAAGACCCTAGCGTGGAGAACAACATAAAGCAGCTGCGATCCCAATCAATTTAATGGGCGAGAAAAAATGTCCCCCAGCACCGAGTAAAAAGTTGATACGATTTTTGTGTGTTATACCGAAGTTGACCTTCAGCGGTAGATTTTCTATATTAAGATTGCGACGTGTGTCGGTGTTCAATTAATTTATATATATTTAGCTATAACATATTACGATTAAAAATGCACTCTTGGGTTCACAGGGAGTTCAAATAAACATTGTAGGACTTTCAGATGAAAATTTAAAATTTATAAAGAAATTTCTTTCTGTCAACAAATCTGTGGGACACTGTAATTGATAAAGAATGTGCAGAGAAAAAATTGAAAGAAATCGGAAGGTTGACTAACGTAATGAATTAATAAGAAATTAGTCAAATTATACTTATTAAATATTCATTTTTCTAGAAAAAATTAGGAAGCAAATATTGACTGGTTTCAGTGAATAATATGTACAATAAATCAGACCAGCTAATAGTTACCGGGTTCCGCGTTTTACGAGAATTCCTCCATTTTTACGAGCAATAAATGTATGAAGATGAACAGTATACTGATAGTCGCTTTTCCCTACAGCCTTATAGTCGTCCAAAAAAACACGGAACATAACACAAACGCGGATAATTGAATTTACTGATTTCTTTTAAAGCAATGCCTTGAAACGTTATCACTAATCTGCAATATTATATTCTAATAAAAGTGAATAAAATCGCCAGGTAATATTTCTGGAAAATTTATTACGTTCCATTATTCGGCGCAGTGTCCATCCCGGTAACTTCATTAAACATTAAATAAATATTTTTCATCGATGAACGCCGTTCGACGGGAAACGAGCGAAAATATTTTCACTTTGAGGGGCGTATTAATTCTTAAAATATCATACATTGTCGAACCGAACTGTCTTTCTTTGACTCGGTGAATCCACGATGGGTGGAAAAAACTTATTGGATTTCTCCGGAAATTCCGACATTTCTTATGCCTCCTGTTTCATTTTGTCGTGAAGCGTTTATTTTAATGCGGGAATAACATTTGCTTAACACGCTCGACCACTGCGAATTTGGTATTCTGTTTATTAGCATCCCTTTTCTTTCCGCGGCCACAGTAATGACCAGGTGCAAAATAAACATTTTCTACTATTTATCGCAAGGGAGGAGTCACTTAGAAATTTTTATTTTTCTTCAACAATTCTGGTAGGTCGAAAATAATATATTCATACTTCCACAGGTTATCTATTAATAAGTGAATTCAAAGAGAAGTGTACTTCGACCCTTAGCAGTCAAGATATACGAAAAAATAAATTTTAAGAACGTGTCTATCCAAAGTTTTAGTTATTTTCAATAAAATATACCCAAAGGGTGCACCTTTAAAATTTCGATCAACATAGATTAGGAATATTGAAACCGGTCATTTTGCGAGTCCCGTAAACCTGGTGTTCAATTTGGTCAATTAATTTTCCTAATAGGTGGCGAAAATCCGGAGTCTGCAATCGAGCATCCGTCGCGCAAACGCGCCGGGCATTTTCATGAGAAATTTTTCTGAAGCGATTTCAAGAGACCAGAAAATATCGAGTCGGCTAATTGTTAATTTCCGTCAGTATTGCGAAAGCATTTCCAGCGGCGAAGGTTCTCGCTGGCATTTTTCAGGGATACCGTTCTCGTCTGAGACAATGGGGGTAAAAGCGAGAACGGAACGCTCGTGCTTGTCGATATTCCGTCGGCGTCGAGCCGACAACTCGATTACCAGACGTTATGCCAGGCAAAATAAAATTAACATACTCGCTCCGGGGAACGGAGCGAGGCGTTTCGTGACAAAAGTCGCGTGCGCGAACACCGTCGCGTCGCGTCGCGTCGTGCGCAAAGCTGTTCGCCGAGCATGTGCGTGTGTGCGTGTGCGTGTGTGTCGCCGTGCAATGAAAGATTTCCCTTACTGGGATCTTGTTTGTTCGTCGTTTCACGCGCTATTGGACGTTATCGAACAATTTCGCAAAACGACGAGCCGCGCGCGCGATCGGCAGACGCGATAAAACTCGCGCGACGACGAACGAATCAAACGGAATTGCTACTTTAGCTGCAGTTACGCCACTCGCGAGGAAACCAGGCTCGATATTGCCACCGGTACAGTGACCGCGGCGAAGGTCACCACGGGGATCCGATCCTACGGGGAAAGTGTATGGTTTCTCCCGAACGAAATGGCTAGGAAGCCAGCAGGAAAATTAGTTTATTGTTGCTACATGGCCAATCAGCCGTGACTTGACCCGAAAATGTATTTTTGATAATACAACAAGAAAATTTGTTTGCCATTCCTTTATCTCTTGCATTTATTGTTCCTTTTTTTTTTAATGGGTTTTAGAATGTTAGAATTTGGAACAAAGTTTAGGATTTTATTCGTTCTAGAACCAAGTGTATCTATCTATCATTAATGAAACATTTTATTTCTGTGCGGAGGATTGGTTGATTTAGTAAGTAGAGTAAGTCAGTATTTGGC
Organism: Halictus ligatus; assembly: GCA_028454255.1. Classification (NCBI taxonomy): domain Eukaryota; kingdom Metazoa; phylum Arthropoda; class Insecta; order Hymenoptera; family Halictidae; genus Halictus; species Halictus ligatus. Next base: position 4,442,496 of record CM052129.1, read on the forward strand.
CAGACAACCGGCAGAAGCTCCTATTTGATTGGAAGTTCGACGAAACTTTTGGACAAATGATATTTCGATATTTATGATTATTTGGTTTACTAAGTAGACTATACCTGTGCTTGGCCAAACACGATGAACAGGTATGTGGTCGGACAAATAATATAGGACCTATTTGCGGTCGCAGAAGTCGATAAATTTTCGTCAAACACATGGGACACGGTTTGTTGTTAGTCGGTTTAGTAGAATAGAACCATTGTTTGTCAGATTAGTAGAACAGACGAGTCCCCTGGTTGACGAATAAAGTGAAAACGAGTAGAATAATCCAACTCCGTATCTAACAATTGCGCCTGTTACTTCGATTTATCGATCCGGAAATGAAAAAAGTGGAGTACAATTCATTTTTGATCAGACAATTGCGGGGGTTCCTTAGAGAACAAGTGGAACAGTAGGGGATTAGTCAGACATAAGTTCCTTATATATATGGAGCACGTAGAAAACACTGACTTTGGTCAGACGGGGAGAAAAATATGAATTAGGCTGTAAATTTATATACCTTACAAGTTCATCAAATAATATAGTTTATTACAACTGTAAAAATAATAATGAAATCTAATACACTTTCTTTATAACGATTTTCTTAGAATCGTTATAACTTCTGCTTAAATCGATAAATTCTCTTTAAAAAAAATACGGTATACTCTTGAAGTATGCAGTAAAACACCTGCAAAATTTTAAATTTATACACTTAATAATTTCTGTTAAAAAAATTCCGAAACAGCGCCTATATTTTTACTACGGAGGCATTTTCAGCTGCAGTCTAAGTTGATGCAGTGTGTTAGATAGACAGTTTCGGTAAGAACATTTTGGACAAAGAAAGAGCGATTGAATCAGGATCATTGTCAGAGAATCTTTCACTCGGTTCGTTCTGTTGGTTCCGTCACCTCCGCAACGAGCATCGAACAACACAGCTTCTGTTGAGTATCCTTTTCCACTCGGGCGAGTGTTAGCTGTGTAAAGTACACTTTCGAAGATAAGGTAGCATCAAGGAAATCTACCACTTCGACGGTTAAAGTAAATAAAACGCTGATGGCGAGCGTATCGGGCGCAGAGCCCGCGCTGGAAACTCGCGTGTTGAGGCTGCACATAGGTCAGACGTATGCGCGTGGAAATGGGAATCTATACCGTCGCTCGAAGCCCCGTGCTGCCTGCTCTGCGTTACGTTTACTGTCTAGTATTACTAAAAGGGTACCTTGTTATTTTACTATGTTATAATAAAACTCCCGTGAACTTACCGTCTGCAACGTATATTCATCCTCCTGCCGATTTTCAGCGATCGTTTCTATCCTATTAGACGTTCCTACTTTCAGAATTTTCCGGAAGGATTTCTAACAGAGTGATATCATGTTTTATCTGGTTCGAAAAATATGGAAAAATTATTTAAAGATTTATGGTAATCATTTTACCTAAATATTGACTTACTTCTATCACACGAGTGAAGCAACTTATGTATGCAATAGTTATAGAAAAAGATTTAAGTTTTTATACAGAAACTAATATCAGCGAGAGAGTTTTATCATAGAGCCCAACTCCTAAGGCACGAAAATAATTTCTCCTGCAATTTAGAACGATTAATGAATAAGTTGAAAGATATCGATCAGTCTGTCTGATAATTTAATAAGTTCATAAATATTAGTAGATCGCGAAGCTCTAAATGGTTAGAAATTTCGACTCTCGAGAAAGTCCTCGTCCTACCATAATTAATTCCAGTTTCCTCGCCTATGGGGTCTGGAGAGGTTAAAGATGCAATTTTCGCCGGGTTTTCATGGAAACGGAACACGACCGCCGACGATAATAAGCAAAAAGAAGCCCACGCAACGAGTGCAACAGGAAACGCGAATTAATTCGGGGGAAATTAATGCTCCGCGTAGTTCAGGTACGTATGTAATAACTTAATAACTCGAATAGTGTCGCAATTACGTAAACGACGAGTGTGTACGCTCCCCTCGGTCCTCGGGATGCTCGCTAATGAATGTTTGCCAAGTAATTCGCGGTATCGAGGCGCGTCTGGAGAACGGACACGCAGAATTCAAAAGTTTGAAGGAGCTTCCCGGGGCAACGGGTACGAGTGGGTACGACTTAGTACTTCATCATCAAGTTACGAGAGGCTACACAATTATTTTCCTCGGCCTCGCACCCTTGGAAATTCAATTTTCATGGCGGGAACGTTACCCGTCAAAATCACTGAAAATCGCACGTCTTTACGCGCGCATAAATTTTCAACTACTGATCTCCCAGTACTAAAATTTTCGGCACTTTCTCGGCAGAATCTACAGGACTACATAGAAAAAAGGTAAAAATTTCTGGTCTCCTGAAGTAAAGTGTAGACCGCTTTTCATTTAAAGTAGCATAAAATTGTTAGAAGAAATGAGGAAAAAATTTTTTTAACTGCACGGAGTCATTGGAAAATTATATGCGTTCCTGGACGTTCCAGACGAGGAAAGCTATATTTAATAACAAGAAGGAGGCTTTAAAAACGGTTGAGTGACGTCAAAGTAGAGAGTTCGCTGTTTAAAATGAGCAAAGGAGGGAACAGGGGAAAGGAATAAAAGTATTTTTGTTTGTAATGTTGCAGGGGAATATTGAATCGAGTAATATTGGCGTGGCTGAATTACAAAAACTTGAAATTTCACTTGCGTCAACAATATCCGAGAAGCAACGTCACAGGATGTTCTTGGGCGTCGGCCGAGTTCCGCGAACGGCCAGCTCCAATCTCATTTACAAATTTCTGTAATATACTTAACCGCCGGACGAGATTGCACGCTCATTCTCGGTCCACGTGAGCAATCCGCAGCCTCCCAATCTGATGCTGCCTGTCCATTTCGATCCATTAAACTGTCCGCAGATCGGTTTTTTCACGAGTCGGCGAGCACGCGACCCCCGGGATCATTGAACCTGATAGCCTCGGATATTCGTGAAGACGTAAGAACGAGCTGGAGCCGTTCTACTCATTCTGGTGCATACGCTCATTGAAAAAAATTAACGCTCGTTTAAGAACATTTCTTACAAAAAAAAAATATTTTGTTAGAAGCTCTCAACATCGGATCATTTTGGAATTTTTCACGCCGGGATGCCTTGACAGAAAATTTTCATCTGTATGCAACGTCAGCACAGTGCTCGATTTATGTCCAAAACACGGGTCTAGCCAGAGACATTTATCGGCTAGGAGACACTATTCTTTGATCCACACCGAACGTAGATTCGTGCCCCCTTCACTGGGCATACCTCGCGACAGTGGGAACAGTTCTGGGACTTTTATCGGCTAGGCATTTGGGACATATATCGAGTAAACAATGTACTATGAAGCACTTGTCTGGCAAGTTTGAGTTCAATCAAGTTTTTGTTATCGGAAGTTCTGTAATTTTTATATATGAAACGGGAGCCTAGGAAACATTTACAAATTATCTTTCTATTTATATTAAATTCTTTTGTTAATTATGGTACTGACGAGCTTTATAAAAAAAAATTCTGGAAAGTAAGGAAATCGCAGCGTGTCGAAGAAGTAAGGGAAAATCGCCTTTAAAAGGAAAATCCACTTTCTTCGTTTGCAAGTGAAAAATAGGGAGTCGGATTAAAAAGGCGCTTCATTAACAGACGCGGAATCTTATTAGAAACCTGCATGTAAAATTCGAAGTTAATTAGTCAAAGGCAGCGTCACTGTGCAGGTCCGCCGTAAAAAGAAAAGTCGTTCCGAGACAAACGCGTTTAAAGTTTTGACTTTAACAACCGAGGCACGGAGATCGTTCCTTTCAAAATGCTGTAACTTTGTCAATCTTACGAATTTATATTCCGAGCCCGTTTTACAATATTTGTCAAACTGTAAATAAATGTAGCGAATGGATTTCTTGAACGAAACTTCACTCCGCATTTGAAATTCGTCTTTTGATTCAGAGGACAATAGTTCTAAATCGGGTTTCTTGATTGTTTATGCAGAAAACAGATTTTCTTTCACAATTATTATGTTCGACTACATGCATGCCGTTACAATTTATTTTACAAAAATCCGGAACAAGAAATAAATTCATTTCGCAGACCAAAAAGTTCTTTGTAACGAACGCAAAACGGAAACGTCACTGCCCTCGTGATTGCAAACGGATTCTTGTGTACCAGCCCTTATCTCAGATTAAGCCGTAATAAGCGAATCCATGTCAGTAATTACAGCGACAGTTTGCGCAAATTCCGATGGTCATGTTTCGTTAAACAAACTTCCGACTCGCGGAAAAACACGTTTCGTTTGTCAGGAGGTACTCGCCGGTATGGAATAAAATTTCCGTTACTGTTCTGCGCGATTTTCATTCCAGTATAAATTTTAAACGGTCTTGTTTATTATACGCGAATAGAACGAGTCAATCTGGTAATTACAGTGCACTATGACGGAGAACGGCAGCCGGTGCGATGGGGAACATACAACGCACGCCACAACCAGTATTTGTCCCAAGTAGAATTAGCCGGCTATGGTCAGACGCGTTAGCCAGACGTTTGAAAAGCATGCGTGCTCGGCGAACTCACAAATTGCATTCCCCGGCAAACGGAGCAACCAACGAAAAATTTTATTCTACCCGTTTTGTTTCCGCGTGCCGAGCCTTGTTTTCGTTTGTCACGCGAATCACCAACCGCCGCTATCGTGTTCTACTTCATCTTTGACTCTAACTAACTCGTTTGAAACTTTGACTGCCAAATTAAAGTTAACAGTACCTCCCCGGGGATCGGACACCGTTTTAACACGTCACTGGCGAGGCAGCAACCCTACAAATCCCACAAAAGTAATTTAAGTCAATTTGTTTATTAAATGGACTGATGGATCTTTGTCTTGTCATTTAACTTTTGATTTCGTGCTCGTGAACGTAACTGTTTGAATTCTGGGTCTATTTCGACGGCGAGTATCAAACTCGTGAATTTATTCAATTAGTGTAACTTTATGTAATAATTTCAATAGCTCTGGAGTAAGTGCTTTCCAAAATATGTAAACAAAATTTATGCAGAAAATTATGATCGGTTCTGAACATAAAAAAATAAAATAAACTTGCTTTTTGAAGCCATATTATTGTAAGTATAATATTATTATTATAAAATACATTGTTATGATTTGAGAAAATGATAACAATAAAAATAATTTTTTAAAATACTAAATTGTGAAGATATTAGAAAATGAAGAGTACTATCACTCCATTGTGAGCTTACAAAAATTATTAAGAGAAACATTTTTATATAGTTTCTGTTCCCGATAATTCTCCGTCTAATTAGAGGGGAACGAGCTTGATTTTCCAAACCGTCACGCGATCCGTATCGCTGTTAATCTAGTTCGCATTATTAAATTGAATATCGTTAGACGGTAAAATGATATTCATGCTAATTAACAGATTCGAGGGGGTTTAGTGTAGGCGGGTCGCGAATTTTGTATCGCCGGCGCGGCGTTATAGTCATGGATCGGTGGCGTAAACACGCGGAACGATTACAATAATCCTAACCAATTACGGGACACGGCCTCGGTTCGATTATCCGAATCGCATGAAAGCCGCAGGAAAGGTTGCCGCACAGCCGCGTCACGTATCCACCTGCTTCCGATTCCAATCTTATCAAACCGGACGAGCCGCATGAACGAGAGATTTCGATTCGCGCCGCGAAATTGACCGGCTGCCCGTGTAACCGTGGCCAGTTACACTATCGCGTTGTATAGTTCGTCGGGTAATAGAGCGGCTCCACGGCCAGCCTGTTCGTGGTAGAGCGCGAGCCCTCATTACCTCGAAGATTCGTCGGAAACCATCACCGAACCAGGAAAAAGTCGGGAAAATAATTGGAGTGGCCAATTACACGGTGTTTACCCTCTACTCAAAGTATAGCGAGAGAGCATCGACGCGTTTAGATCTCCTGGCATGACGAGGAGGGCGTTGACCTTCGTGGACATAATTTCGACCAATCACAGCTTTCGTTTACTCGATATATGTCCAAAACACGGGTCCAGCCAGCGACACATATCGGCCAGGAGTTATTAGTCTTTGATCCTCGCCGAACGTAGAAACGCCTAATGGAGTATACCCTGCGGCAGTGGGGATAGCTCTCGGCCTCTTATCGGCGAGGCATTTCGGACATATACGGAGTAAACACTGTATAACACGGAAGAACCGCTTCACTTCTAAATATGTACTAAATATGTCCAAAACAAATCCTATTCTACGTTACCAAATAATTTTCTGTTGAATAAAGTGTTAAACTTTCGAGTGTGACCAGAATAACGACACTCGAGTAAATATTAACGACAATATTCTGCGTAAGATGAAATTTTCGAATAAAACTAGCGTCATACGTTTCCTTACATACGTGTCCTTAAGAAATTAATACTTTGCCGCATGAAATCAATAGAATACACGTTCGATATCGTAAGTGACGCATACTACCGCAACGACAGCGGCACCGGTACGGTGCACCGGAGAATTCTGAATGGCGTGCACTTAAATAATGATCGTTAACCGGCCGCACCCGTTTTCAAATTCGCCGGCCGGCCGATCGGAACCAGTCGGGGCATTAGGGTCGGCGATAATCGTTTCGCGAAACAATTATCATAAACCGCGAGCCCGGTGCAAATGAAATAATAATTGTCTTCTACTTTTCTCGCGGAGCCGCTCTGGCACTCGGCCCTTCGATAGTCGAATGATCGGATTAGAGCGACGGATCGGCCGAAAGTTTACGGGGGCGCACCGTTGAAATAGTTCGCGGCGGTGCTGGAGAAGAGCCCGTTCTGTCCGGCGGCGTGATTGACACTGATACGCGGGCCAATTTCCATCGTGCGTCGAAATTCCGATCGCATTACGCGTCTCTCTCACTCTCTCACTCTCTCTCGTCGATATTAATTCGTCGGAATCGGACGGCGATCGGCTGGCGTTAATGGTGATAACTGGTAACACGATATTGTCCTCGATGCAACGCGGCGCGATCGTTCTTCGACTGATATTCGAGGAACGGTGTCCCGATGAATTTATTGGAAAAATATCGCCGATCCCGAGCATTGTAGTCAGGCACCGCCGCCCGGGTTATTGACAAATTCGAACTTTGACAAACTGTCAAAATGTTCGACGCGCATCACGGCATACCGGCCGTCCCGGCGAGGTTCGCGAATAATTTAATGAACATTTTCATATCGTCGACAATGCGATTATTCTGTTCGACAAATAATTTTTGTAACGTATCTGCTTGTTTGCCCGGCACACGTACATTCGGTTATTTCGGTTTCGTTCTATATTGTTTCGTGCGCTTCATTATTGGTTCTGATTAACAAGATGTATTTTAGGGATCTTGTACAAATAGACTCGCGTGAGAATGGGAAGAGTATTACATTCGACACTGTCTGAACGCGAGCTTGTAAAATTACTAGTGTCCAAGTTTTCAATTTGGGAGAAGATACGTCGTCTGATTAAAATATCAGATCGATTAAGAGGTGGTTCACTTTAATGGCAACATCCATTCTGTTCTTTTTTAATATACTAACGTATATGTTGTAATTTTACGCAAGCATATAAGTAGAGCTGCACTACCAAAAATTGTCAGTCCTCCTGGAGTTGTAGAGCTGGACGGACTCCCTGGGAGCTTCAAGGGGTCCTGGGGTGTTTGACACTGCTAGCTCTAGGAGCAACCTTCAGGACGGACCCTGGAAGATCACTCGACAACTCTCTACCTTCCCTGGACCCTCCACTTCTTCTGAACCCTCCAGGTTCCTCAGACTCTATTCCCTCCACATCCCCTAGTCCCTGAACCGTTCTTAAGCCCTCCACCTTCGTTCCACCGTTTCTAGTCCGTAGACTTAGTTGCTAATTCCTAGTCCTTAGTCTCCTATCTTCCCGAGTCTCTTTACCTCTTCCTCAGTCCAACTACACTTCCTAGTACTTCCAACTTCTCCAGTCTTTTCCCTTTACTTTCCCTAGTCCCTAGTCCCCTACTTTGCCTAGTCCCTACTGTCTTTAGCTCTACACTTTCTCTATTCGCCCATTTTGCCTAGTCCACCACCTTCTCTAGTATCCCACTTTTTCTATTCCCCCACTTTGCCTAGGTCCTCACAATTCCTAGTCCTCCACCTTCTCTAGCCCCCTACTTTCTCTATTCCCACACATTGCCTAGTCCCTCACCTTCTCTAGTCCCCCGCTTTGCCTAGTCCACCAACTTCTCTAGTCCCCCACTTTGCCTAGTACACCTACCTGTTCTATTCCCCCACCTTGCCTTGTGCCCCTACCTATTCTATTCCCCCGCTTTGCCTACTCCCCCACCTTCTCTAGTCCCCCACTTTGCCTAGTGCCCCACGTTCTCTAATCCATCACTTTGCCTAGTGGCCCTACCTATTCTATTCCCCCACTTTGCCTAGTCCCCCACCTTCTCTATTCCCTCACTTTGCCTAGTGCCCCTACCTGTTCTATTCCCCCACTTTGCCTAGTCCCCCACCTTCTCTATTCCCCCACTTTGCCTAGTGCCCCTGCATGTTCTAGTCCCCCACTTTGCCTAGTGCCCCTAGTGGTCTATTCCTCCACTTTGCCTACTCCCCCACTTTCATTAGTCCCCCACCTTTGCTACTCCCCTACCTCGCCCAGTCCCCTCCCTAGTCAGTTGCCTAATCCCCTCCCTAGTTCCTTCCCTATTGCCCAGTCCCATTCCTCCTTTACCCTCTTTCCTCATGCATATCCCCTTCCCTAATCCCTAGACTTCAGTTCGACTTCCGTAGACTCTCGATCGACAACTTTTACATTGATAAACCCAGCCTGATATCTTTTCCGGACAAAAATGTGGTCTCACTGGTCACACATTTTCCGGAAAATTGTCACCAAAAATAAAACCGGCTGCCGGCACAAAGTTTCATTATTAACGCCTGCCCGCACTAAATTCATTTGGCAAACACGACGTTGCAAATTTATCGTTCACACGTTACACAACGAAAAATTGTATCAAACCAGCAGCGTGGTGCGATTCTGCGGCGGCGACGGCGCAAGGGACGAAACCATAAGTTAATACACTATTGCCAGCAGATACAGAAACGCGCATACATTATGCAGAACAGGCGGGGGGCGAACTTCGAGCCTGTAAAGGGACGGCGAAGCCGCCTGCAGCGAGACGGTACGCTGCACTTTACAACGTTGGATATCGGCCGGGTAAACTGCAGTTGTTCCGCTATTTCTATTGTCCCCGGTGTTATTTCGGATATGTTTTCGGTCCCGTGGATATCAATATTTTACACGGTGCCGAATATTTGATCGCCATCGAAATAACATCGGTCGCTCGGTCATTGTTTACAAATGTTTAGGTACAGAGCGCGCGGAAACCGTTCAGCCGGCCGGAACGAAACGGCGGCGTATCGGCGAAATTTTTAATTAACGCCGAATAAATAAACGTCGTTAGCCGGATCCTAGGAATGCGGTCCGTTTCATCCCGGCTCGAGAACGTGTAACACTACGGAATGTAACATCGGTATACTACCCAGCGCAAAATGGTTCTTAGGCTTTTCCTTAGGTCCGTCTTCTCGAACGTGTGAAAGGACTTGTTTGAATTAATAAAAGTAATTCAGTTACATGCAGAACGCAGCTTGCAGTTGGTCACCAACTTACCAACTATCGATTACCAAACATATTTGCAAGCTCCACAATTCAAAATCCCACCATTTTATTTATTTTGACCATAGTCGCGTTCATATTGGCAGTAGGCCTAGTGACAACATAATATACTGTATAAAACAATACTTTATTCAAGTGATTTTAACTGTTTTGAAAAATAAAATGTATGTACTTCAAATGCCTATCTGTGTGCAATATCCTACTGCAAAAAGTTTTGATATTTCTTTGGATAAGAATACCTAACAATTTTTCAAATAAATGGCACTCAAACGCAGAACGACATGAACAACCCGATGGATATTCACGGTTCGACGATACGTATCGCGAACTTTTTGTCTCGCCTGTTTCGCGAGCGTGTAATTTGCAATAAGACAACGGAGCGATCCGATAGAGCCTTTCACGGATCGGTTTCCGCGACCCTTGGCCCCGCGCTAATGAAAATAACGGCGCGTACTTACTTCTATTCACTGAACAGGATAAAACGTCATCGCGACGGTTCGCGCTGGAATTAACGAATCCGGCGATTTAACGACCTAGAATACAGTTTGCTGAATTTTAATTAGTTCCTGCGCGGGCCAATATCAAATCGTCCGCCGCCACCGCTGCCGCCTCCGTCCGCACGATGGATTCGATAAATTCGGACGGGCCATTCATTACACCGGCTGATCGAAAAAATGCTAATACGCCGACGTTAATCGAAATATCGGCGGTGTTAGCACCGGGACATTTTTGCGGCAATTTTTTAACGAGCTTGCCCGTTCATCTTTATAGGCCGAACATCGAATTAGGAAAATGTAATCAAAAAAAAAAAAATTCGTTCGATTTTCGTTCAGTTCAACATATGGGTGGCTGCTCTGAATCAACGTTACTCCTAATCTCGAGAACATTTCTCGAATAACGCTTGAACTAGTGATCTCCTAGGATTGAAACTTGGATTTTCGGCATTTTCTCGGCAAAATCTACAGGATCACATAGAAAAAAATTAAAAATTTCTGGTTTCCCGAGGCAAAGTTTAACCGTAACAGACGTTTTCACCATTTTCGAAAGAAGACGTGTCCTCAATTCCCCACCGGCAATGATTTTGGAAGAAAATAAATAATGGCTACTGAAATTTGAGGGTTCTAAATGTGCTTAAGTACACTGCTTTGAATGTTGTTATTGAAAATTGGAGAATGTGGAAGTACTTTTTTCGAGGAGAAATTTTCCGCGACGATTGTATGGGGTTTTCGATCACACCTCGTGTATAAATTTCATAGATCCGGGGTAAAAAAACGGGGGGAATGGATCGACGGCACGTGGTGTTCGTGCCAAGCTTACCGTTACGTTATCATCGATCTCCTTAGGCGAACGGGAGATTTTTCCTGCTACAAATTACTCGACGCCGGGGCAAATCCCTGATACACTTCTTGCCCGGCCCTGCAACGCTGATTGATAGGGGGCCGTGATGGACGGAATAGCAAAGATAACACTGTTTACAACCCGGCCGCTTTAAATTGTAGATAAACCCAATAAATGAGCCGGGCTCGGCCGTCCTGGCCCATTCCTCCTTTCTGCTAACGACTTCCGCCGTGCACTTCCTTACGCAAACACATTCTTTCTCCTTTTATTAACCTTGCAGACGAAGCGCCGCGTTACGAATCGCCGATCTGCCCGGACGGAATTCAAAATGGCCGACTTCACCGCGCGCTTAATGTCAATGGTGCGGCTCGTTGTGCAAGTTTCGAAAGTGGGTGGCAACGATGTGCATGCGTGCATAAGATTGGCTGTGCAACAAGGCGAACGTGTTTCACAATTTGATTTTAAAATTTGGTTGCACACATTATCACGAAGTTGTTTGTGTAGAGTATTTTAACGTTGACCGTAGAAGTTCTAGTAACGAAATTGAGTGCAACAATTAGCATGAGTGCATACGATTGAGGGCGAGGAAAATGTGTTTTACAATTCCAATTTTGTTGTGATAATATAGGAATCGAGTAATTATTAAATAATGAATAAGGGACTGAATATTATTAATGTGGAATAATGTTATTCCGAATACTAAAATTGTGTAAATATATTTTTGCTATGGAACGCCTGGGTACGGAATGGTTGCAGATTTTATGCATGCTGTTTGTCCACGCTTTTTGCGTAATCTTTCTCGTATTCATTATACTTAATTCCATTTACGAAAGGACTTGTACATATAATTAATTACGGCTTCGTTGTATTGACGTTTCACCATTGCTCCAATTTTACTCTGGAGACACAAATATACGAAGAATAACAATAATTACGTATTTTATTAATTGGAGTGTGTTTCATATATTCCGTGTTTTCGTTTCACAATGATTATACAAACAGTTTTTTAATTGTATTCATTGATATTGATATGAATTTAACTGAAATGAAAATAATATTGGAAAATCAAGTAAAAATATTTTATATTTTTTCAACTTAGCCTAACACTTCTCTGGAAAACATATGGTATAATATGTCTTCCACGAAGATAAATTTCATGTTGTTCTTTCCGTAATGTATATTATGCATTTATTTCTGTTACAGTGGCAGGGGATATCGAAAGACTTACTCGTAATGGATTTGTTCGCTGCGCTAATGTACGTTGCAAAAAAAAAAAGGAAAAAAAAATAGAGTTACGTTTCGATACCGTGGTGACAATGGATTGGCGTTAGTATCGGACTTGCGAGAGTTTTCTACGAAAATAACGGCGTTCGACGGTTCACGAACGCCAGAAATAGAATGATCGTAAATCATTGTAAAACGTTTGCCTCGGATCAGATCGATCACACGCTATTCTAATTTTTCTTCCATTCGACGAAACAATTTCTTGCTGTTTCGCGATAAAAATTCCACTCAAGATTGATTCCAATGTTCGCTCTTAGAGATTTCATTTCAATGTTCCTGAAAATCTTTTTATAAAACAAAGCCCCACAAAAATTACTTTCAATAATTGGCAGACAGATTTAATTCGACCACAAAATCTGCACCAATTTGTTTCGGACAGAAACTTTTTAAGAAACTAATTTTTTCATCCGAACAAAAATTTTGCTAAAACGTCCATTGAAAATCACTTTTAACAAGTGACATAAAAATCTCATTTGTACGAGTATGTTGCTGAAATTTCCTTCGAATAAAAACACCCTTGACAATTAATTTCAGGGACTGTCACAAAAGTTTGATTTCAATGAATGAATCACGCTGTAAATTTCTTTTGAATAAGATCACCTTTGAAAATTAATTGTAAAATACGACACGAAAAATTCATTTGAATAAATATACCATGAATACTTTTTTCAAATTAGATAAATCCGCAAAAATCTCATTTAGAAAGTGTCAAAAAGATGTGATTTCATGAATGTCACGCAGCATGTTCGTTTTTAAATAAAAATGTCCTCAAAAATGATTTCCAATGTTTGTCACAAAATTTTGTTTTCGACAAGATTTTTCCAAAAAATATATGTCAAACGGAGACTGTCAGGTTATTTCGTGGAATATGAAATTATATATTTTGCTGCCAACATGTATGCCGTGCTGGAATACTTGGTCAGAGTGTTAACCCCTTTTCTACCCCCTATTCACCCGCTGTACACCCCCCACCAATTCTCCACGGTCCTGTAAAAAGGTTCTGCTTGTCGGGATATTAAAATAGGGGATCCGTGAACCGTGCCCGAACACGCAACGCGGTTTATGAAATTTTCAACTCTCCACGCTATCGAAATCTCGTTCCCTTCCCAGGAGCTTTTTATCGGACGTGTTATTGGAATGGTTTCTTTTGTGCTTGTTTCTTGGGGCCGCTCAGGTTCCTCCGAAAATTACCTGGCTCCTGTGACACGTGATTAACAGAGTTTCGGAAGTTTCTGTTACATCATTTTGTTGAATCGCAGAGTTTCTGTGCTAATTCTATTTTTATTAAATTGGGAATTTTGGAACATTTTTTTTTTAATCATAGCTTGCATTGTTGCATCCTTGATTAAGTCGCTGCATGCATAATGTTACGTATTTTATGTCGGCACTGTTCTGAAGCGTTTTTGCAAATATTCGTAGAACAACTAGGTAACAACAAGGGTCGCACCCTTGCTACCTTGTTGCACCCTTCTTTTATAGTTGTAAAATATTTTTGTCGGTGTATGGTTTTAATTTTGCAAACATTCGTGGTTATAATTCTTTTTATATTAGAGCTATTTTTGTTAGCTTTTAACGGAAGGGAATTAAATATTTTATTCTCTACAGAAAATTGTTTCTGAATTTTTGTCTGTATGTTACCATTGACTTCATGGTGTAGAAATTCTTTTTAAATGTATAGAGTTGACAATGTTTTAGGTTTCTTTTTTCTTCGTAGCAAGTAGAATGATTCGTGTAGGCGTTTGATGGTGGAGAATTGAAGAATTAATTGTGAAGATTAAGGGGGAGGTTCAAACGCGGTCGAAACCGGTCGACCAATTAAGAAACAAGTTTTCAACGACGACGGTGGCTCATATTTTGCTGCAGCATCTATAAAGACCGTGGAAGGGTTAATTTCGGAGGACAAAAAGCCCCTAATGATGCGACTCACGTACTCAGCTTTATTGCGAAAGAAGTCATAAGAAGTCGGAAAACTTGAGATCAGAGCTGTCAGGAAAGTTGCTCGACATCTTTTTCCTAACCCTACAACCTGCAGCTTCTCCGCTTCTTTGAACAATATATCGATCGCCAATACCCCATCACTTTATTCGTTTCCGAGCTCTTCATTCGCACCCCAGTTAATTGTATTTTCCTGGCTTCGTCCCATAACATATTCAGTCCATTGTACTCCCATTTATCCAACACGTGCAAACAATTTTCATTCAGCCTCAATACTTGCATTAATTATAACGACTCACCAGGAGACAAAATCCGAAACATTCATTTTTGATCGTACCGACAAAAACATTGATAAAAAAATATTCTGCTCAAAGGGACAGATATTATCAAAAATTTTTCTGCACACATTTATCTTAGAAATCATACGCATTTTTTTCAATGAGATGGAACATTAAATGACTTTTATTGATGACATGCCGCAGCCGATAGAAAGTGTGTAATGAAAATTGTAGGGTTGAAACGAAATAATTTTAAAATATTGTTTAGAAGGGTAGGTGTATGATTTGAGTTTCGTTTGCGATATTGTTTGCTAACCGAACTTTCTCGTTAGAAATTTTGTAATCAAATCTTAAACAAGCCACCCAGTATGTAGGCTGAATTATAAACGCACGAGAGGTACCCGTATGCTTCAACGTCGTCACGGCACATATATAAATGAACGGTTAATGAGGGTCCGCATAAAAGATCGCGATGTGGTAGACCTTGGGTAACGAACGTGACAGACACAATTGGTATTTAGGATGAGGATGATGAATATTACAGGAATTAATGTATTGATTTAACTGCTACATCTTTTATTACACTAATTTATGTGTCCGGCGGCCATTTTCAGGTTCAATTAGTAGCTCATAGTGCCCCGAGCCTGAAAAATGTTCCTTCAATACATTATACCATTCTCGATTCACTATCTTTGCATATTCTACATTAAAATCGCCCAGTAGATTGCTCCATACAAATTTAAATATTACCAATTCGCAGCCGCTTACAATAAAAAATTCTTTTCATACCAGTATTGTACAATTTATAACCTACAATTTGTAAAAATTTCACAGTAAAATTGCGGAACGCATTGACTCGAACGATAAATTGCTTCGTGTTTATAAAACTAATCAATTCGTAGTTTTCCGCGTGTAAAAAAATCTTTTAACACAAGCGTTGCACAATTTATAATTCACGATCTTCCGCAATTGCACGTACAAATCCGAGCAATGCTCAACGCATTACGCAATTTGCAATACACAGTCTGCTATATCTTCAAAGTTGCACAAGGTATTGATTAGAATGATAAATAATACACTATTCACAGACACGGGATTCATATTGTTCGATAAATTATTGAAGCCAGAACAACAGCATGCAAGTTTAAATTAATTTCCAATTCCTAGACGTATATTGACAAATTGATTAAAGATTTAAGCGATCCTCTCCAACTACAAATCTCTAACGCTACAGAACGAAATGCTATTCCTATTTATAAATTCGTTAAAAGTCAACGTTAAAAATATTCACTGGAACCGGGAAATTCGAATTAAATGTGTAAAAAAAAAATCGAAACCAGCTGCGATGGAACTAAATACAGCGACGCGCGGGAGAATAAAAATCCGTTCGAGGAGTGTGCAGATGTCGGTGTAAGGCAATTGTTAGCATCGGCGTTGCAAGTGAAATGCAGCGCGACAGGAATTCGCGATAAATAACGGATCGGCTCGAACCGGGGGGAATGTTTCTGCGCGACGCGCCGTTAGTTAAGATTTAACGTCGTTAAGTCGTGGTACCGGGTCGGGTAGCAATTAATACGATGATATTTCGAGGGAAAACAAAGCGTATCCACGGAATAGACAATATCCTCGGCGCTGCAGCCTCTGTAGCTTACTCATTTCGGGAATTGGTCTTACCGCTGATTAAATGCAGACGACGCCGGTACAAGACGGCAATTACACCCGATTGTCGATTTACGTCGGGCGTTCCGCAGGATTGCGGCGTAAATCGAGTCGCCGGAAAGGGTAATTCAGTCCGCCGGACAAAACTTGTGTCGGCCCACAAAACCCGGTGTACTCTGGGAAAAACTTCGCCGGTTTATATAATTCGGCCAATTTCGCGACAAGATTTACTCCGGCCGGATTAGTGCGCGATCTGCACCACTGATTTGGCTACCAAGACAGCGAATCCTATACATTCACCGAGAATACGGACGAAGGTATTTTTCATGGTCGTATTTTTAAGTGCCTGAAGAAATTGGTGCACTTAATAGTGTAGTCGATTGTGACCGAGAGGAAGGACATTTTTAAAAATATATTCGATTACGTCTAAGGTGAAGGACATTTTTAACAATATATTTGATTGATTTCAGTGGGAAGGATACATTTGAAAATGTATTTGAATGTATCTAGTTCTAAGGACATTTTTAAAAAATAAATTAGATTGTCCCTTGTACAAAGGACATCTTGGAAAAACATATTTGCTTGTATCTAGTAAGAAGGACATCTTGAAAAAATGTATTAGATAGTGTCTACTAGTACGGACATTTTTAAAAAGTAAATTATATTGTCTCTAGTACCAAGAACACCTTGACAAAATGTATTAGTTTCTAGTAGTAACGACATCTTGAAAAAATATATTGCATTGTATCTAGTACTAAGGACATTTTTGAAAAATAAATTAGACTGTCTCTAGTACAAAGGACATCCTGAAGAAACATATTAGACAGTCTCTAGTAGTAAGGGCGTTTTGAAAAATTGTATTACATTGCATCTAGTAGGAAGGACATTTTTAAAGGTATAACAGATTGTATCTACCAAAAAGAAGATTTTTAGGAGCACATCAAAATTATGTCTAAGAAAGGATATTTTTATAGAAAAAACGATTTGGATTGAAATTGTGTTTCTTACGAGCAACGTGAAGTAAAATAAAGGGAAGCAGGAATGTTTGTCGACTGAATCAGAAATTGAAGTCGCAGAGAATGCTTCATGCTGGGTGACTTAATATCGGATCACTGTACCGTCAGATAGTCGAAATGTAAAAATGCCTGCGAGATAGTGTTGAGCCCCGTGATAAGTCAAGCGAAACGATCTCTCGCAATTCCTTGGCAATTCCTGCGAAATGAGACGTGTCTGCAGCCGGCTTATACAATATAAGGCAGAATTAAATCTGGGGGAGCTATATTTTTTCCACGGAGAACGTTATCTCTATTTTCCATTTCCAAATCCTTCTCAACTCACTCACTCTCTCTCTCTCTCTCTCTCTCTTTCTCCCCCTATCTTCTCCAAGATTTCGTGAGACTACACAGTGTCTCAAACGTGCGTTTCAATCCCAAAAATGAAATTGTAGAACAGATTAGTAACAATATTTCTACACACATCATCAGAACTAATTTCCTATGTAATAAAAATTTTTTAAACTCATTTACTACTGATCGAGTTACTGAAGCAGATGTATATATATCGATAGGATTTAAAATTGATATTTTCTAAGGGCTGAAAAATTAGCTACAGGTTTAAAGAGGCCCATGATATATTGTTTAAATTCAGAATATTTTCCTATCTCTCAGAACGCCTCACACTGCCAGCTATATTCTCCGCGATTTCCCTTCCTGCAAGTCGAAATTCTTTCCGAGCGAGATTATAAATTACCCCAGCAGGTTATTAGGCACTTATTTAAGATTGTTCCCGGGTGTCCCTGGTCCGAGGGTTAACTGGGACCAAGGTGTCACCCGTTATCTCGCACACGTCCCGAGATGTTCCTGATACACGGCCGGAGTCTTTTACGCGGATCCTGGCCCCGACGATGGCGGCCCCGGGCAAATAAATCAACCGATCCTCCCGGGCAAAACGTTCCCGTCGGAAGTTAAAATTAGTCGTCGGGCAAATTGCGCTCCACTCGAAAAGTAATTATATTCGCCGGCTCGCTCGGTTCGAATGGGCTCCACTGTTCGCGCGTCCCGGTATCAGGGCTTGACGTGTGCTGTCTCAAGCCGAGGTCCTCCAGTGACGAACGTTCGCGATACCTTTGTTTGGCTGCTGATACTCAGACGGAACTGTCGGAGCTTAATGCCGAGACGCAAGCCCTAAAATCGTTCTCTATTCCATCCTAGACACGATAGGCTCCTCAGCCTTGGCATTAAATTCCATTTTAAACCTAAACATTCCGGTTACTTGCCTCGGATATCCTGTACAGATAATTATGTTAAATAATAATTTTTTGTACCCATCGCAACACACAATAACTGCTTACAAGTTTCTTAACATGGTAAGGATACAATATCGATGTTCCCAAAATTTTTGATATTAGCACTGTTTAATATTTGACCAAATAATTTTACCATAATGTCTACAGTCTACCTATTAAAAATTGGTTATCTTATCGAATTCGAGACGCATTTTAGATCCGGGAGACGGGATTTTATCAGTGTTAGCAGATAGACTGACTTGAGGGACAAATAGTGGGGGGAATGCTATAGTCAGACCCTGGCTGACGTCACGAAGCTATAGTGCAGTCACGATCCCACTGGGTACCCCCGCTGTCGGCGGAACAATTCTTGGCCCGTGACGTCATGTGACCCCTTTGAGGGACTATTTCTGACACCGCAGGATTTTATAATCAGAAATAGGAAGAAACGAAAAGTTTTTCGTTTCCGTCGCAGAGATCGAAGAGCGAGGATGAAGTCGTTCCACCGTCCGGGTCAAGACGACCCAGCCTTCGCCTCGGTTGCCCCGGAAGAGCGATCGAGCGAAATTAGTTCAATTAAACCCAGCTTAGCCGAGTTTTTCGCGTCGGCGTAGATTTCCCATCCGGGTTTTCCGGCTGGTATTCGGCTGGTTTCAGTCGCGGGATTATAATACCTCACGTCCCGCATCAACTTACGCTGCATTATCGCACCTTCAGCCCGTCCTCCGTCGGAGGATCAACGGCGCTAGGTGAAAAAGAAGCGGATCCGGCCGTACGTGACCTCCCGCCGATAAATTCGCAAAAATAAAGAAAGAAGCGAACAGTCGTCGGCGGGAAGCGAATCAAGACAGATATTTGAAATGCAAATGGGTTTACTTAGCGGAAGACACATAAATCCGTGGGAAATAAATTTCCACCCGGTTCCCCGGTGGAAAAATTAGAGGTCCCCCCCACACCTTTGTAAAGACACGCTGCAAAAACGTTCCTGCGAGTTATACGCGCGGTTTCTGTTGTTGGGTTACACATTTGACGAGCGTACACAATTTTGTCGCGCATATGCGCCGAACAAACCGGCCGCGACTTTTAGGCGATGCCGCGAAGTAACTTAGCTTAGAGCAACGGTGTCCCAATATTTCCCTGGTGCATTTTTCTAGTAGTCTATATAGCTGTTTATTGTAATTTCGTGAAGATTATGTCCATTGTAATATCCAGTGAAATGTCTCTTTTTTAATGCCAAATATTTTATTTCAATTTTCAACCTATTTCGTTCAACTTCATTCAAAGATACATATTTAGAAATAACATATTTCAACATATTTTAACATGTATATTTTTTTAACATATTTCTTATTGTATTTTTTTTTACATATTCTTTTTATTTTTTTTTAATTTTTTCACAGGAAATACGCATTTAAAGATACACTTAAAACACGTCCAACGGAAATGACATCGTTATAAATATATGTATGAAATTATTAAATTTTGTCTAACGAAGACGTACATTTAAAAATGAATATACTGAATTATTTTTAGTAGGAGGAATATACAGAGCCACATTTAACGGGAAGATTATATTGATAATTATATTAAGACGTGTCTAGAAAATGATATCTTTAGAAATACATAAATTAAATTATTTCTGGCAAGGAACGACACGTACAAAAATGTATTGCATTGTATCCATCAAAGACGTCCATTTAAAAATGCATGAGACTATATCCATCAAGCCAGAAATTCTGCAATAAAAATGTACGATTAAAGTGTAATGATAAAAGCGTGTTGAAACGACTGTGGCAGACTCGACCATTTTCTCCTCGCCGAGCGTAGCAAGATGGCGTCGGCGAGTGCCCCGATTAGAAGCGTCGCTAACCGGGGGAAGAGTTCTCGAAAGAGGACATCGTTGCGCTATTCCTGGTTATCCCAGGCGATTCGTTGAATTTTTTTCGCCAAGTGATACAGTCTTTCGCCGTTAACTACTACGGAGAAGCCTAGAGGAGAGAGAAGGAGAGAGAGAGAGAGAGAGAGAGAGAGAGAGAGAGAGGCTAAGTCGCGTCGAGTGTATCCCGGAAGCGGCGAACGAACGGACAATTACCGGGTAGAACGTTGATTAAACCTAGCGTGATTTCCCAGGTTCTCTCCCGCAGACAGGCGCATCGGGCGAGTTCTTTTGTGCCGGCGCAGAAAAGAAAGAAGATTCCGCACAGGGTCGAGCGAGCAACGCGCTCGTGCATGATGCACACGTAATACGCACTTACTTGGAAATCGAGCGAGGCCAGATTTCCATTGGTCACGAAACACAAGGAGCAATCGTTCGGAATTAACGCCGGTCTCGCCTTATATTTACCTTCCGCTTGTAATTTCACTTGCGAACACGACGCGACGCTCGCGAATGTATTTCTTGAAATAACCGGGCGAAGGGAGAACGCGCGTCTCGCGGCGGACGTGAAACGAATATCAACGCTTTGATGGAACACACCCTGCTGCAGCTGCAATCGCGCCGCGAAAATTCCCCGACGATCGAAACGCCGGCGGACAACCCCCGCGAGCCTGGAAACGCTCGGCGACGTTCGCCCGGTCAGGACGAATTAACTCGTCGCTCGCGATCCCCCCGATTTCCGGAAACGGTCCGCCTAATTTCATGTAATTTTTTGAGGTGTTTAGTCCATAGGTAAGGATTTTTCAATAGATCCTCCGGTAGCGACAAACAATTCCAATCCCCGTCCAACAAATTGTTTACTGAAAATTTTTCCTTGTTAGTGTATTTATTTCCAAAAATTTGAGTCAATAAATAAAAGGCGAAGAAATACAATAGCATGGTAGAAAGATTTTCCGTTTATTTGAAAGGACTTAGGATTTATCGTTTGGTAGGAAAAAGTTTCACGGTATTGGAACACCGAGGAGACAAGAACGAAAGTGTTTTGCGGCATTAAAGACTCAAAAAGATTCGCCGCGAAAGTGGTCGAATCTCTTCCCGCTGTTAAATTCATTTCGGATTTTACGATGATTCCCGGCAAGAATACATTTAACTTCACGACACTGTAAAACCGAGATAAGTTCCCGACGAAACTTCCTTAATCTTCTTGGAACGAAATTTATGATACAGAATTCGTTTTCCTAATATTTCTGGCTTTAAAAGTTTACCTTGTGCGATGCGGATGTGACGAACGCAGCTTTCGTCCCCGGAAGAAAGATTTCTGAAGAGACAGTGGCACTCCAAGGGAAATGGGCACGTCATTGGTCAGACGTACAATAGTTTTCCGTGGAATCCGCGGGGGCTGAAGTGCGTTCTGGGATACTGAGACTCGACGTGAATGGTACTTTAAAATGGCGGACCTCTGTTCGGTTCTTTCGAGTGCTACGTTTCGTATTTGAGCTTCGCTAAACTGAAAATGTGTGTGTGTGTGTGTGTGTACGGATCTTACCGGGGCTTATATCTTTACGAAAACGTACGTTTCGCAAAATTGAAAATAAAATAGGATAGTATTATTATTCGTTATT
Organism: Halictus ligatus; assembly: GCA_028454255.1. NCBI lineage: Eukaryota > Metazoa > Arthropoda > Insecta > Hymenoptera > Halictidae > Halictus > Halictus ligatus. The sequence goes on from CM052129.1 coordinate 4,464,407, forward strand.
TACTTATTGTTATAAAGTATAGAAGGAATAAAATACGATATTAATGTACTTTATTGTTTCAATCTTCAACATTTTCTACTGAAACAACATTTATTTCGACGTACTTAAGGGAAAATCATTTTTATTTACAATTATAGTACATAATAATTATATCTAGATCGATGTGCGGATTTTTATGTCAAATAAAAATTGTTGGAGTGATTTTCAACAAATGGAGATTATTTTCAAAGTTATTCCTTCTCTTAATAATTTGTATAAGTCCGGAATGTAATAATTTCATAAGGAGCGTTCATACGTTCATGTAATATTCTCTTTTTAATAATTCTTTGTATTATTATTTTTCGCCCAGTCCTTTACTCGGAAGAGAAAAGTACGTTATTATGTTAAGGGGAATAGGTGCGTCATTGGTCAGACGTATAGTAGTTTCATAAAATCCGCAGTTGGAGCACGATTTATTGTAGCGAGACTGAAAAAATGGCGAACTTATACCCGGTTCTTCGAAGAAGAATTTTATAACGGAGTCTGGGTTTTATAATAAAAATCCTTCGGATCTGATCTCGATTGAAATATTCGTTTAATTGGAACAAGAGTAAAATAATGTACGGTGCAACTAACTGGCTATTTCGATTAAATTGTGTTCGTAGCGTGTTCAATGTTTGCGGACGATTCTGCAGAGACGGGCGCAGCATCATTGAATAAACAAAAAGAAACGTCTGCCGGCAGAGATACACGATCAAACACTCTTAAGCGGTTAAGTAAGATTCCACGAGCTCTCCGCTTTCCTTCTATCTTCGTATACTTGACTGCATAATGGTTGTTGGTACATTAGACGACCATTAAAGTTTCACTTCTTTACGGAGCAGTCGCCGAAAAGCCAGTCCGATTATCGTAACAGGAGAATACCACGTTGAATTTTTCGTGTTTGATCGCTTAATGGATCTTCCTCGTTCCGCGGACTCAACAAATCGATTTCCTTTAGAGCAAGCCGGCCATTTTTACAGACTGCAAACCGTTCGAAATGTAATCCTTTACGTACCTGAAATATTCGCGTTAATGTAAACCAGACATATTCCGTGGAATTTCTTCGTCTACCTAATGCAACATCGTTTTTTCTTCTTTATGTTTCCTGATTTTTTAAAATCTAAATTCAAAATAAAATTATTGATTCTAGTATTTCAATTTAATTTTGCGAATTGTGATGTTTGACCTGTGCTCTGAGCAGGTTCCAGTGAATAAAATCGAGGAAAACACAGCTTCTAGAAGACTTGGTGACAGACTTAATTATCATTTTTATCTAGCAGAAACGTTAATTGAGATAACGAGCTTCTACTTCATTTCTGTTCCATTAATTGGCCGTTACAACCGAGAATTTGCTTGGAAATCTCTAGTCTAATTATCAGTGTGATAAGCTGAAAAATACAAGCAGTAATAAGTCAAAGCCTTAAAGACTGCGGATTCTTATGAAAAATAATTCTAATAATCAATTTCAACAGGAGCCAAACAGAAATTTTCTTTTATAATAATTTTCCTTCGTCTTTATTTAATTCATCAATGCATATTTAAAGAATTTGTGGCAATAATGATAATTGTGACAATTCTGAGAACATATCTTCCTCTGAATTTTACAAGAGGATAAATTGCATTTATTTATTATTACACAAGGTGTCTAAGCTAAACAATGCCACCTAAACATCTCCCCTGTCTCTAATGGTGCAACAAATATTAATGGCAAAATTGAAATGGTTTCGAGGCAGCAATACCATACAAGAAAAATTTCTATTTATCCAGTTATCTTTTCATAGATTTCTCGTTAAGGTCGTCTAAGGTCATCGTTATTTTTTATCAGAAAAATTATATTTTAATTTTATTCCATTTTGTAGCGGCTGAAGGAATACATTTTAATATGTTTGAGTTGTGACCTTCAGGTGACCTTGAGCACCAAAAAAGTGATAAAATTGTAGGATGAAATAAAAGAGGTACTTAGATGACATGAGACACTCTGTATACGAATTCAATTGACGCGTTTCATTGAATCATGTTGCTGAACATCATTCTATTCTATTGAATCGAATACTCATCATTCTACTGAATGATGTAGCCTGTTGCTGAAATCGCAACTGCAAATTTTTACCATAAACGAGTGAACTCCGGTTATGAGTGGCGCCCAGGGGAATTCAGGCTTCCTCCAGCAACCGGAAACGGTGCGATCACCGGCAGCGAGTTTCACCTTAGCGTTTATGGCCTCGGTCGGCGACCATTCGGCGACGTTCGAGTTGTATTGGCCAGGCTCGCCGCGTGGCCTCGGATATATCGATTTCGTATCAGTTTCCGGTTCTTCCTGGTAAGGGGTACGCGCACGTACGGCTCGGAAAAAGCGGCGCGCGTGCACGCCCGGCGAGCGCAAACACGGGCGCCCGAAAACAAACACGTGTTTGCGCAATCGGTACGGGGAACCCGGGCGCATTGCAGAAACGAGCACGCCCCGTACACAATGTTGTTTCCCGTCGGCGGCGTGGCTTGCGGAATAGCTGCGAGAGCTTCCGCAGGCGCATAACGACGATAAAACAATGCCGAGATAATAGGAGGGCGAACCTCTCTGCCTCGGAGCGTCTTCTTGCCGTCTCTGAATCTCGTCTCTATGTCTGTGTCTCTCTTCCTCTCTCCCCCTCTCTCTCTCTTGACTCTCTTTTTCCCCCGTGGTGGTTTTCCCGTGGCAATTGTTCGCGAAGGAGGGTGCAAGGATGTGGGTCATTACACCTGAACTGAATTCGTCGAACTCATGCGACTCGTCCGAAACCCATTATTAACCCCTCGCGCCGGAACGACGTGTCACTCACGTCGCAAGATTTTTATCCCACAGTTGGAAATGACGTGCCCCGCACGTCGGAAATTTGTTCCCTCAGAATTCTCAATTTTTCGATTCCCTCGCATTTGCCTTGATCCATGAGTTCTAAATTAAATTATTAGAATTGCTACTTGGATTTTTTTTTTGAGAACTTAGAACAGTTCGATATGCGAGTTCTTATGGCAAGCATAGAGAATATTGTTTGTTACTACAAATGTGGTTTTCTATTTTTAAAATGTACACAATTCTAGAAATGCACAAAAATCCGTAGCCTATTTTGTTTCGTGGGGATCGACAATTTTTAACAAGTTTTTGCGGTTTGATATGTTTACCGTTGTCGGAGGTATGGCGCGCGGCTCTAATCTCGCAATTTATTTGACACATTTCGCGTATGACGTGAAGAAAATTAAATTAATTTTGAGCACGTGGCTGTTCGAAATTGTTACGCGTGGCCTGATATTCGAAGAATTTATCACTTTTCCGTGACAATAATTTTCGATCATATTTTGCGGGGGGATATATTTAGAGGAGATCGGTAAAATGGTTGATAAAACGACGCGGTGAATTAATTTTAGCATCGTGCGAGATCATACGGGGAAATTCTTTAGAAAAACCGCAGTATTGGAAACGTTTGGTAAAATTGAATTCCTTTCTGCTCTTCGTTACAGCACCTTTTGTTTTCGCTCTTTCCCTCTCGTCCTCTCGCTCCCTATTTTTCCTATAATTGTCGAGGGTCTTTAATGAAATCATTGATTACCTTAGCACTTTTATTAATTTTCCTCGCAACCAGTCGGTTTGAATAACCCTCGCCCTCGAAGCTTTTTCTTCGCATATCTCCTCGTCAATGAGAGACGCGGTCCGTTTTAGCACAATGGTGCAATAATGCTACGAAAAATGGTATTAACCTAGTACATGGTATATAGTATCTACATCCGGTATTTACCCATATCTCTAAAAAGAATTCTTGACAATAAGGGTCAATAAATTAATAAAATATCTACTAGCTCCCGACACTCGAAGCTATTTTCACTCCAAAACGAAACATTTCTACCGACCCAGAATATTTCCCTTCTATATATCTCTTTTTCATGTTACACGTACGAAAATGGTGAGATTTACTCGTACAATACCGAAGTGTTCAGTAATTTATTAAATACGAATAAATGTAATATTTAAAAAATATTTTAAATAATGATACAGCAATTTTTAGTGGCGCCCTACATTCGAGCGCCAAGGGTTAATTGGAGCGCAGAGAAATTGCTGTGATTTCGAACAAATCAACGAGTATTCTCGGATTGATCTTCTCAAATCTCTCGCAAGGGAAAATGAAAGAAAGAGGGTCACACATTTCTCGAATTACCTTTCCATCAACGAACTCCCTCTCTCTCGCTGCTGCGTTCGCAGCCAATCGCCTCGGCCTCCGCTCTGATTCCCACCGAGCACAACGAACGATAATTCAATTTTCCGAAATCGTGATCGCGCAGGTTGCCCGGCTGCTCGCGTACGAGCTCGCGCGTGGGTGTAAACGGGGTCTGCTCGGAGGGCGGCGGGGAGGACTCAGTTCGCCATTAACGAGACCCTTAAGTGGCAGGGACACGAATTCGTATCACCGGGACACGGTGGTCGTTTCTCATTAACGGGGGGTAACTGAGTTCCCGGGATCGACTTACCGGAACCGGCGAAAAATGTCATTATCGAGGTCGGTGTCTCGTGAAACGGATTCGAATCGGCGCCTCGTTACACTCTCTTGTCGGCCCTCTCCCCCCGCGCCCCTTTCCTCCCTCCCCTTCCAATCTTTCCCCCCACTTCCCTCCGGAACGGACACTCGACCCCGTTGAAAGGATTTCGAGGGGGTCCTTTCAGACCAGCGATCCTTAATTAATCTGGAAATCGAATCGAGAAGGAAGAAAAGCCGAGTTCCGCCGATAGCCTCGGCTCCGAGGCGATCCGAGGCGGCTTAATACCTAGCCTCCGTTTCCTGCGGGATCCTTCCGGTCCGGATTTAGATTCCACCGCTTTGCTGTTTACCTCCCGCTAAATCGCTTTCGCCTCGCCGTCTCTGATTGCCTTTATCTTACCGCCCCGAGATATGCTACCCCCTCAACCCTTCCCGTGTTACAGCCGGGAAACGAACAAAAATTATCGCACCACCTGATCTACAAACTGAACGTCCCGCTGCAACCGTAATTGGGAACCATTTTGTTGCCGCTCGCGGGATCGAGGATGTCTCCGGTTTTGGTTCGGTCTGATGCTGTTGAGGTTAGGTACGTCTTTGCCGGTGGGAAGCTGAATCTCGGTTGAGACTCAGATCTGCAACGTTTTGTTTTGTTTCGGCTGAATTTTGGTCCTGTTGATTGGCGAAACTGATTCTAATCTGGGGGATATTGTGTTTTGTTTAGATAACATTTTCGCGCGCTTGTTGATTAGTGAAATTAATTTTTCTCCGGTCTTAGATTGTACGGAGTAGTGTTTGGTCTGTGATATTGGAATTAATTGAATGAAATTAATTTTTCTTGGGGAAAAATTCTGCAGTATGTTGTGTTTCGTTTAGGTTGAATTTCAGTGGTATTGGGTTTGATGTGTGTCAAGTGGTGTTTAATCACTAGACTGCTGATTTTATGCATTTCTGACAGAAACGAGTGGGTGTAATTCAAAACAGTGGAAAGATTAAAAATTTTATAGTAACATATAAAAATTATTAATGAGGAACATAATTTTTTACTTAGCTCCTATAGATTGCAATTGATGCATACAAATTTTATTTTGCATAAAGACCCACAGTCTAATCACTAATGTTTACTTTAATGTTTCATTGCATCTTGACTTCGACCCTTAAGTGGACCTTCAAAATGTCCTTAAAAAATGCAATGGTTCAATTAAATTATATTTGATGTTATAGTCATGTTTAATATCTTCATCGAGAGAAACGTGGAGGGATAGCACAGTTTCATCCAAATCCACAAACAGTCGTATTATGAATAGTGACACATTAAATAATTATTAGCCGAAATTTGAATGGCAACATTCATTTTTCTTTGGTCTTAAATCGTAGCTGATTGAAAGTCTGTTGGTCGAAGAGGTAAATTTTTAATTACAATGAAAATATACAAGAATCATTTATTGGTTTCATAACTGCAGCGCTGTTACTCTGTTATTAACCAAGTTATTAGTCAGACCTCTCGTATCATCGGTATTTTAAAATTAATTAAAGTACACACACGTTCGTTCCAAAAATTTGTAGCTTACTACCTCGAGTAAAATAAATTAAATTCGAATCGTTTTATTATCGATTTTACTGTGACGCAATAAATATGGACTGGATGTTGTACATTAAATTCAGCATGTTTTCTCATTTTTGGTTCGCCGAAAGTGGGTCGCGAACGGAAACGTACGATTATGCGATGACACTGTTAAAATTTTTGTTTCTTTTTATTTTGAATGTATCAACAAAATCTACTGTGTATTCTACTAAAATTTGTAGGCATAGTAACTACATTTGGAACTAATAAATTTATAAATTCTGACGTAAAAATCGTAATAGAATGTGAATTCTTTACATTATATTACTTCTCGTTACTGAACTGACCGGAAGCTAAAAATTATAGTAAAACTAAACAAGTTCACAAATAATAAATACGAAAGATCGAAATTCAGACCGTGGAACGATTGAATGTAAAAACAATATCAGAATCAGGGATGTTTTCCTTCAGTATTGATTAGGTATCGTTACAATCAGCAAAGGAAGTGGAGTATGGGCTACAAAAGAACTCATAATCCTCCATATTTGATCCCATCAGTGCAAACATCCGAGTTGCAGTTTTCCTTTCAGTCTATAAAATTATACACAATTTAGAATTCTTCTTGCACGTCATATTATTTTGCTCTTCCATTATTCCACAAATTCGGGCTGACATAACATCACTCCGATGTTATAAAATTCCATCGAATTATAAACGTAACTGACTGGTCATCAAACAGTGCCGCTTCAACTCTAATTAGTGTCCATACCGAATCTATTTTTTCTTAATGCACATCAATCTGGCTCCGTTACTCCTATTGTCCGCGGATCAGAATGAAATGAATATTTCATGGGGAGGTTATTAAACCTCGAAATTTCGCCCCTAGTTAAATTGACCGGAACGGTCCGCGAGGGTTAATCAACGTTCTGTTAACTCGTTAATATCTAGTATCGTCCTGCTCTCTGGCCGAGGTTCATGGTTATTTCTGATTACCCGTGAATACGATCCGCAGCGTAAAACTGATTGGAAGGCTATCGGAAAACCACGAGCGTATTGTCCGCACCTATGTTTCCACAGAGCTTCGATCAGAAAAGTCGGTTGCAAATGCTTGCGAAACATCGATTTTCGCAGCGTCCGGACATTAAACAATCCTCGCTTGCCTCTGTGACCCATATAATACCAAAAATCTTCCACGCGGTCTCACAATTCTGTCACTCGTCTCTCGAAACGATGGTCAGTAAAAATATAGATGTCTGAATATTTATAAAAGCCAGTGCATTAATTCCTAGCAACGATTACATACGTTAATGCCACTGCCAAGTTGCTTCCATTTCACAATACAAGATCACAAAGTTTGCTTCGAATTGATAAATTGATAAATTAATAGAAAAGGTAAAAAATAAATTGATACGAAGAAGAATTAGCTTTGAAACAGACTTACCTGTCACCAAAACGTACTCGAACACATGTATAGCAACCTAACGCAACTGCTTCACAGTATAATATCATCAGGGGTTAAACTTCACCTCGGAAACCCAGAAATTTTTAATTGTTTGCTATATAATCCTGTACATCTTGACGAGGGAATGCCAAAAATTGAAATTTTAAGGCGAGGGGTTCACTGGTTCAATAATTATGCGTGCTTATATAACCAAAAGTTAGAAATCTCTGGCTTGCCAAAGTGAAGTTAAGTCCTATCAGGTTTACTCAGACTTTTCAATGAAAAATTGCTTGATAATATAATAAAAAAAATATAAAATAAATAAGGGATTGAGACTTGAGCCATACCTTACCTGTCGCAGCAACTGTAGGACAAACTCGGATCAGGTGAATGAACAGATCCCGAGGTTCAATATTCCTCTTTATTGTTTGAAACGTATCGTAACGATCAGATATGGATCATGTAAAATTACAGTAAAACGTAAATATGACGAATTTATCATCGTGTATACATATATATATATATTTATATATGCATATATATTTATATGTATGTATGTATATATATAAATTCTTGTACGCCACCAAAAAGGATTGCCGAGAGAAAAATACAATTATCTTAACGCCATAAATACGAATCAATGGAACCGCCGACTCTCTCTCTCTCTCTCTCTCTCTTCCCACAATTCATGTTCCTCGTACTGTCATCCTAACACTCCAACCGATTCTCACAGGCTCTAATGATTCCTCAGTACTTTCACCGTGTTTATCGATTTTTTTCCCCGCCCTCTTTAATTACACAACTCTCTCTCTCTCTCTCTCTTTTGTTAAATCTAATTCACAATCATACACTATGTACAACCAACATCTTGTCGCTCCTCGACTAAATTATATTGCTATAGTGTCCTCTCGCTTTTGTCCTATTCTTCGCGCGCGTGGGCGTGTCCCTGTCCGTTCTCCCCGTTCATCCTCGTTTACGTTTATGTTTTCCGTGTGTGTGCGTGTGTGCTCGTGTGTGCGCAAACATTAATCCGCATGGGAATTCGCGGCAGCCGACGCCGCCGACGCTAAATACCTCAAAGAACGATCCGCGGGTCTTGCGGACCGCGACGCAATAATAATTCGCGAACGAAATATTTCGGTGCACCTCCGAGCATGATCGCGGCGAAACCAGACTATTCGAGACCCAACGAAACCCCACAGACTTATCATCCGGAGCTAACAAGCGCTGTCGATTTCGCGAAGAGGACTCGTTCAAGCGACACTGCCGATCTCCGCGGTGTACATCGTTGTTTAAAATATATTTTGGCGCACTATTCCTTTGGTTGGAGGACGCTCGTTACGATGGCGTTGATTAGGATCGTCGATGGACCGCGGATCTTTGTGCAAAATTAGAATTCTGTGGGTCAGTTGCAAGAGGCAAGTGCCAAGTAGAAAAATAAATGAATTAATAAATTGATTCGATGCTGTTTCGCATAGAAATAGCTTCTTCTGAAATTCTTGTAATCTTCTTGCTGTTTTAAATGATATTAATTTTATTGCCGATGCACAAAGTCCGCAGTCTAGGCATCAACCTCTCAGCTGTGTATACTAGCAGTTTAGAAAAGATTTAAAATTCGCTTGAACGAATTTGGTACAATCATCGAACGAACATGAATTTTTTCCAGTATGGATGCAAGCTTTAGAAATGGGATTACACAGCTGGGAGGTTAATATGTACATGGTGGCAGTGGTGTCAATTTTTATAAATATTCGTGTACATTCTAGATAAAAATTGATCACTTCGTGTGCTATATTCGACTACATTAGGTGCAATAAAAAAAGAAAAATTACGTAAACTAAACTAAATAATAATTCTCACTAAAGAATCACTTCGTAGGTCGTAAACTTAAAATATGGGTAGCGCTCCAAGTACAAAATATATGGCGTTACTTTAGCATTCGTTATGTCGCGAACAGTATTTTTAGAACGTTCAAACTTAATGGTACTACTTCACGTTTTAGACGTATATGATTTTTGGATTGCGAATTTCGTGTATTCACATTTTCCGTCCCCCAAACTCAGTATAACAGTTGAACTCTGTCTCTTGTGACCATTGAAAAAAATTCTTCCGATAGCACAGCAAATGTAACAATCACAGCTTGCACTATACTTCGTCATTTATAAAGCTTCATTTTACAATTTCTCGTACAAAAATTCGCATTGTCCCGTTAACTTAATTTTCCAATCAGACCTTCAAGTCTTCGCGCGAAATAAAAATTTTAATGCACCGACATTTTAAAGTTCTTTCAACGCCTCAAGCTTCCATTTCTGCCGTGAATACGCAAAATCCGCAGTTCGATGTTTGTCAATAAAAAAATATGTCTAACACATTCACGAGGACTATTCGCTAGGGATAAAAACCGGCGTGTGTCTCTTGAACGACGTGTCCTGGCGACGAATCACGATGATCGGCAGTGTTCGGACGATTATGCATGCAGAAATGAAACGTTACCGCGGGAAACAGATCTGATGGTCGCGAGCAGACAGCAGACCATGGTTGACAGGATGGGAATGTTGAAACTTGAGCATGATCTAGGTGGTTCCTGGGCGAGCCGCTGATTGCTGGCAGCGAGCGTCGCTGTTTCTGTCGCCTCCAATGCTTTGAGACCTTTGATTCCCGGTAAGGTGGACTGACAGATCAGACTTAAGGTTCCGCCAGGGAAATGGTGTCGTTCCAGGCGCAGTGACAGGCTCAACCGACTCGAGGACACCATGCTGTCGTCACTGGATTCACGAATTGGCAGCTCCTTCGTTAACGCTTTGTTCACCTGTCGATTTCGAAACTCGGTTCAACGCTGTTCAACCTCAGCGGAATTCAACGCAATCCCCGTGGCGTGAATGGCGTGTGCATAATTCGACTGCGGATCTTTGTGCAAAGTAAACATTATTTCCAGATAAAACTTCAGAATAGAAATTGTTTCTTCTCTTTTTTAACAATCTGAATAAGTTTTACGTCAACACGTTTTTGTTACAAATTCGTAAAATCCGCAGTCGACTCGTAATTGTTTTCGATTATCTCGGAGCATTTGATCGACAGTATATTAACTATATTACTAATGGAAAAATACAGATATTGCAATAGAAAGCACTAAAATAATTGGAATTGTATTAATTCAAAAATTACAGAACGTAGTGTACGGTGATATTTAATCATTTTTATTCATACGAAATTGCAGGATCCTGGATAATAATTAGTACTGAAACTGAACGTGACCTAATACCGACTCCATCATAGATCGAGAAACGGTGACCTAATAATATTCGTCGAATTTCATGTCGAAGAAAGGAATAAACAACGAAATATGAGTTTTTAACATGATTTTTGCTAATTTAGAAACATGTGTTTATTTAACACCAGATTCACACTGTTGTTCACTCTTAAATGAGAAATAATGTGGCGTGTACGAGTTTGTAGAACGCAAGCGAAAAATGTGTGCTAAGAAAATTGATTTATGTTTTCAAATATTGCAGAAAGAAACACATTTTTGCTGCCTCAGTTATTATCACTTCCATAACGGTTCTTGGTTAATTAGAAATACTAATTTCTGGAGGAAGCAAGGCGACCTAAAAATTGTTTCTAGTATCAATCCGTTTGCTAATAACATTTATTTCATTGCTTTCAATTTTTAGAGTGATGGCGTGTTAAAATTTTCAGTAAAAATATTTCTTGAACCCTTCGGGGACGACATCTGTACGCGTTGTTGATTCCAAGGAATGTTTAAAAATTAACTACAGTAGAACCTCGTTTATTGCACGGGTGTCTCGTTCGTTACACACTAGTGACCCCCACCACGAGGTGTCCAGGGTTATGGCACTCGTGGTGGGGACTGCGATGGCTGCGTACCCACACCAGGAATCACTGCTTACCTCTTTCGTTGCACAACCTCGTTTCCTGCTCGCATTTACGCCCTGTTTTGTGTAATTAGGCTCTACTATACAAAAGGTATAATATACTATTATATATATATATATATTTACTTTTCAAGTTTTACTTTACTATTTACACTTCAAGTTTTTTCCTTATGTGCATCAGTCGAAAGAAATTTTTGGGACAGTCTAATATATATTAGACTGATGCACATGAGAAAGAAACTTGAAGTGGATCTCTGAGAAGACAAATGGATAAATAAGAAGAAGCTGGGGAAACAACAAGTGCCTAACGATACTAAGTGTGTACATTGAGGAAGCTCTTGGGACAACAAATATCTCCCTCCCTAGAGCTTGAAGACAGCCAAGGAAAATAGGGGAAAAGTCTAAATCATCAAAGGACTATAGTACCGTCGTCGTCCTCGAAGGGTTGAAAAATCGCTTGACACCGTTAGGGTTAAAGGGATCCCGGAAGCAAGCAGATCGTTTGTTTTTCCTTTCTCGGGACAGTAAGGAGCTTAACGAACTTTGACAGAGGCTCATCAGTCCCGGGAACGGTGTATTACTCAGGCTAATATATTACCATAAAACCGCTCCTCCGCTCACCTCTTTTCCATTTAGGATGAAAGCAAGTGCCGCAGCAGGATAGCTCGGCGCCGCGGTGCACTCCGCGTGAAGGGTCTCGCCGGCCTCGTAGGAAGGTCGAAGCCCTTGGAGGCTGGGTCGTTCCTTCGGTGGTATGGCGACGCTCATGTTCGCTACCTCGTAGCTTGTCAGGAAGCTCGGGGCCTCGGAGGACACCTCGCAGCCATACGATCCCACGAGGTTCACCTTACCTGTCGCAGCCAGCACACGTAATATCTTTCTCCATTCTGCCTCATCCACCAACCAACCAACCCCCGTCGCCTCCCCCCGCCGCCCAACCCTTCCCCAGACCAACTGTCCGCCACGATTGATATTTAAAGTAACGCGGGGCGAACTTGCCCCCGGTCCGTGGTGATAAATTTGATCAGGAACTTGCGAGTAACGACAGAGACGCGTTAGAACCTAGACTAGCGAACCTCCCCTCCCCTCCCCCGACCCTCACCACCCCGCTCCCCAAGCATTTTCAGCCACCGGCCACGGTGTCCTCGACGTTGGAAGGTCTTTCTAACCCAGAGAGCGGGACATCCACCTAAGTGATGGATGACCCGCGAATCCCGAAGTTTTTCCGAAGATTTTTTTTAATGAATCATCAGCCTAATGGAACGCCGACGACGCTGGACAAAGACCAGCGAACTGGGTCGACCACGGACACTTTTTAAATTTCAAATTCGACGGCCAGCCGCCCGCGCCGCGAGCGGAATTAATGAATCGATTATGTGCGCCACCCTGATCAATAGCAGAACGATATCCTACCCCCTCCCCCTCCTACGAGCATCGGGGAATTTCGAAGGAAGCCTGATTGAATTTAATACAGTAAGGTCTTAGGGATGTGAGGAATGAAAACTTCCCGGCCGAAATTTTACTTGTAGAGCGAGCTGACAGTATTTTCTAATCTCTTTCTGCTGTCGTTGGAGATGCGAACGTATAAAAAAATGGTAGAACCGTTTTTGGTTTCGACCAGTCTTTTACGACACATTTACCAACGCGTTCGCCACGATTTTCCGGTTAAAATGATTCCAAACACGGCGCAATTCGGATAGTATTTACCTGTTTAAAACACGATTTGGTAGAACCTCTATTATCCGAACTGAACAGGGAAGCTGGGTTAAGTGGTCACTGATTTGTATAATAAGTCGTGTTGTATATGGATAGACTATATATGGTTCACTGTACATTGAACTGTTTAAATGAGGATAATAGATAATTTACTTCTCATCGGTTCGGATAATCGAGGTTCTACTAAATCGTGAATAGCACAAAGAAACATGGTCCGATTTATGCTGCGTTTGGCATCATTTTAATCAGAAAAATGTCACAAATGTGATGGTAAAAGTTACTTTTGGCCGGGGTTTCGGAGAAGTTCGCTACCGTACATCATCGTTAAAACTTCCGTAGATCCCGGACGTTTAGGGTGGGGGCAAACTGTGGATCTTCATGCAAACGTAGATTTTTATGGAGAGTGCTACACTATCTTCATCTAGAGTGGTTACAAGGAATATTTTCAGGCAATTTATATGTAATGATTAGACGTTTCAGGCACGAAAATCGATACGAAAATAACAGCGCGCCATACTTCTCCTTGTCTTGCAGGTTCAACGAACCTTAAACCATGCCAGGCTCCTAACCAATCCTAGTAAGCCCATTTTAGTGTTATCCTCGAAAAGAAGCTATGATACTAAAACTTTATATCGGAAACTTTAGGTCTTTCAACCCTTAAGGGCTATCACGGCGAAGATTTCACCCCGTGTAAATTTTCTTATCATAGCATTATAAACCGTGGCGAGAGTCGCTAATTTCACCAGTAATTACATTACGGAACATAATAAACAAAGTTTCAGGTAATATCCCTTGATGGGTAGAAAAATTGATTGAAAATCAATTTTCTACTTCCATCTAAGTTTCAATATCAGTTTCTGAATTTCTGTAATCGTTAAATTGGTATCAAATTTTTGTTGCATCAAATAAATTGCTCCGATTTCATCTAATTTTTTTTTTTTTGGAGACGCTGAGACTATGGTGATCGCTTTTCTAAATTTTTCTTCCACCAAATGAACTGCTCTGTTTTCGTGTAATTGTCGCGAAGCCGTCGAGTTAGCGGTCAACCGTATTAAACTGTCCGAAATCGGGTCCGATTTCGAACAGAGGCTCTGTATAAACGTCCCCGGACGTCTATCAACATCCCGTCGAAACGATAAGCTCTGTTAATCCGTTGCCGGACGATTTCCGGCAATTTCGGGCTCGGTTCCCGATTTCATTGACGCGTCTGAAACGGCGGGCATCCGACTTACGTTCCTTTTTACGAGCCTCCAACCCTCGAGACCCGCACTCCAGACGGCCATTACCGGCGACGAAAGTTTAGACCGAAAGAATAAGAGGCACACCCACGCCGGCCAACTTATCGCGAAGCTACCTTTCCGACCGTAATGAATTAATGAAGTTACGGGAACTGCTCCGGGACCGGTACCGCCACCGACGCATTTACGACCTCTGGATTAGAAACCTAACGCCGAAACCTGGCCCGGACGAGCCTCGTAGAACAGAAAGATGATCCCGCGCAGTAATTGAATAGACTCCGGTCTCGTCTGCGTGCTCGCGTTTCATTTTTCTGACCGGAATTCCCTGTTTTCATCATTTCATTAATCAACCGCCCTTTCTAATCATTGTATCTACTCTTCTGTTTAGGCTTTCTTCTTTCTCTATTCGAAATAAAAATGATATATAGAAATTGTACGAAACAGGGCTAAACTTTAATTCAGAAAACCGGAAATTTTAAAATGTTTTTTATGTAACCCTGTAGATTTTGGCGAGAAAATACCGAAAATCCCAGTTTCGATCCTAGGAGATCACTAGTTCAAAAGTTAGACGTGTATAAAGATGAGAGTTCTTTAGCGTTCTTGACAAGTATTGGCGCCGCCATGTTGGTACGTAGTGATCTTTACACACGCATAACTTTTGAACTAGTGATCTCCCAGGATCGAAACTTCGATTTTTGGAATTTCCTCGGCCAAATCTACAAGATAACATAAAAAGACGTTAAAAACTTCTGGTTTCCAGAGCTGAAGTTTAACCCAAACTTGAACTTTCATTCTTCCATTGATATTTTAATCTACTGAAACTGATTTACGTTTTTAAATTCTTTCGCAGTCCGTTTATTCATTTTTCTATCCCATCGTTCTCGTCCTCATCATTTTCGTAATTTTTGTGTTTGGTCTTCCGTACCGTCATCATTGTATCATCTCTCTGCATGGATTTTCTTGCAGTATTCGTTTTACCAATAATTCTGTCAAGACCTTCTGGTCCCAAATTGTCGATATAATTGCATGAGACTTTATTGTCCAGCGATAAATTAATTACAATATTCATCGGCCAATATACACATGCTGTCAAGTATTTACATAATTTTGCATTTCTGTATCGATTTTCGTCAAAGAGAATTGTAGCAAGGACAATTTGTGCTTTCACTGCTCCGCTAAAAAATTTGTGATAGATCGAAATAGAGGTCCCAGATCAATAATTAAAAATAATAATATAAAGAATTGGTGGACGATGGTTTGAGGCGAACTACAGGGGTCAATACTTACAAATAATAATAAAAACGATTGGAAGGTGTATTAAAGGGTGGATTATTAGGGTTGCTGAAGCAGGAATATTTCGCCAGTTCCAGGGGCAACATTTCCCGAACATGACGTTGGGTTGCGGCAAACTACCAGGGTCAATAGTTACAAATAATAATATGAATGATTGGAGGGTGTATTAAAGGGTTGATTATTAGGGTTGCTGAAGCAGGAATGTCTCGCGAGTTCCAGAGGCAACATTTCCCGAACATGTAGCGCTGTTTTGGCGTGGTGGCACGGACGTCGGTCTAATGGGGCAAATTAGTGGGGACATTACTTACGGGTCACGCGGGCTGATATGAATAATAATTAAGACAGGGTGATTAAAGGTGAACAACGAACCTTTGCGGGTGTTCGCCTGTCCCAGCAACGTCACTTGCTTGCTGTCGCTCCTATTTACATCGACGAAGATACCGTCGACAGGGAAGTCACGGCCTGCCGGTGTCGAGCTGGGCATGTACCTGAAGAACTCGTTCCCGTCCTTGTACCACTTCACCGAGTACAACTCCTTGCCGCCCAGATCGTACTCGCACCTTAGGGTCACCTTGTCCCATCTCGGATCCGCTATACTCGGCACGTCCAGCCTCAGCAGCTTGATCGCCGACCCTGAAAAACCATAACTCCCGGTTAGAACTTGAAACTAGCCTCAGGTTCCTCGTTAAAAAATTATTTATACCCGGCGGAAATAATTTCACGAGGTCCTGTAAATGCACTTCGTCCAGCTTGTGTTTTCACTGGTTTACGAGTAATACATTTAAGATTAATAATATTTTTAATTTAAGAACGTACGAGTAATCCATGTAATTTATCCTTATTCGCGCTAGTTTACATCAGCAAACTTACGAGTAATGAATTGAAGTTTAATTACTTTATTAAGTCTGTTGACTATCGCGAAGATTATGGCATTCGTGATTTTGTGTTTAGCGAATTAAATTCCACGCAATCGACGAAAAATAGTTTCTTTCGCCGAAATGTAATATACAGAATGCTGTTTGCGTTCGGTTCAAATTAACTCGACGGGTGGTTGACCATGCGCCTGATAATCGATATACTATAATTGGACTGCGTATCTCTATACAAATACAGATTGTGCCGGATTAATTGACAGGAATTGGAATTGAGTAAAAGTTCGGTCGCCGCATTAACCACTCCTTCGTTAACCTCCATCGAACTTTTCATTATATGCAGGCCGCACCTCGGTCCAATAATCTCGCGTAAAATTCGCGAATCTAATTGCGCTATACCGATTTCGAAAATTGCCAGCTTACGAATGTCAAAATTCAGATAATCATCTATACAGGCGTGCCGTGTTGCAAATTCGTTCCCTAATTGCGCGATATTTTGCCCGTAAATCGAAACTCTGGCCAGCTTTTCAACGCATTCAGTAGAATTCGGTGAATGCCTCGTATGATTGCACTCGAAAACCGCCGGATAACCGAGAATTTTGCGAAGCATAAAAGATTAAGTGCCGAGAGATATAAATTAACACAAATCCTCCATGAATTTTTCCACTTAATCTTCAGCTTCGAGCCGCGCGGCGTTTCCGCGCCAATTACAGGGAAAACCTGCCTCAAACTGATTTCAGATAATATTTTTTAATCCCGCGATTCTTCCTACCTCGGCTCTAATTAAACAATCTTCCGAGAATTAGATCAAGACGCAATTAGAGCCTCTAACCTTTCGTTCTCCCGGCGAACGTCTCGTCGTTTAACCGGCGACGTCTCTTCTTTTATGTTGGAAAAAGAAATTCAACTTTTTGCGCAATTAATTTTCTGCTGTGTCAACATAAATAATCATCTGAAAACATCGGCGGAACGAACTACAATTAAACGAGGAATCGTGATTTTGTACTCTTCAAAAATTCAATGTTCAAAATAATTAATGTATTGGCTTGATGCATATGAAATGTTCGCTTTTCGGGTCGTCATGCAAAATGTAAATTGTTTGCATCAATGTTTAAAATGTGAATATTTCAACGTTAATCAGCGCGATTATTACCTATTCTTTTTATGCGAATGAAGAAGTAAAAGTAAGAAGAAATTCACATATGCAAATAACTAGTATCGATTGGTTAAAAATTGTAATACATATAAGAAAAAGTTTTATTTAGCAAACTCAAATGTGTTTGTGAAATGTTCTATTTGTTAATCTGTATCGGACGATTTTATTCAACGATTTATGAACTGCCCGCGACCGTTGCGCATTATTTTACGTTTTCACTAATCCGAGACAGGCACCGTGCACGCTGCCCCGGATAATCGAGACTGCAGTTACACCTTTCCCTTTTGAAACGGGACGGAAAATCGACGTTTTCCGGCGGAGAAAAAAGGGGGAAAAGGTAAAACGTACCGTTGCCCGGATAAAAGACAAACGGCAACTCGGGGCGCGCGCAGTTGAAATTTGAAAAACGCTCTGCCGCCCGTCATTAGCGATGCTCGCAATTATCAATTCATGGACAAAGGGAGCAGGACAGAGTTTATCCAGACGGACAACAGCGTAAACAAGCCACGAGAAAAGTTTGCCGTGAAAGCAGGTCCGCGGCTAAACCGGGCGAACTTTATTTGCCTTGCGGGGGTGGTTGCAGGGTTAGGGAGGGGGGAAAGCAAGGGGAAAATAGTAATTACGGGGGTGGGATGGACTATGGGGGTGGGGCGGTTCAAAAAACAAAAAAAATTGGTCCGGAACTTTCAGCAGCTGGTATTCGGCCGGGGCGAGACCCCACCGATCGAATATTTAACCCGGTCGCATTAATTTATTTATCCCCGTGCCCTGACGAACAGTCGTCGCAAATACCGGTGTAATTAAAAGTAGCCGATCAACCGTCGGCCCTCGTAATTATCACCGCGGAAAAACCGGTCGAGCGTTCCAGAGAGGCGGCAACCAGTCAAAATGACATTGTGATAATTTTCCTGCCACCGGTGAATCGTCACATTGCCTTTTTTCCCGTTTTTGTTTCGCTCCTATACTTCGCTGCGCTATCGCAAACCTTCCTTCCGGGCCATTCGACTCGTTTGCGTCAACATTTCCGAATGGAGAATTCCCCTGATGCCTTGCTGCCTGTACGTACCCTACCCAAAACGAGCAGCTTAAATATCTCCTGCTATTGATTATAGAAAAAAATATTAGACGAAAACAGAGCAAATATTGTGACGGACAAACAATTTTGCTCGAGGTACCATTTTTCAAGGCATCGACCTTGGTACTGAATTTCTTTCTCTCCGTTAATTCTTTAAATATTTGACGCTGCAAAAATTATATATCAAAGTAGCGACTGCAATACGTGTCCCAGAATATTTTTGGATTTTTTGAAAAACTAGAACAGGAAAAAATTAATTGTGACCCAGGTGGCCCACGAATGGTTAAGATCATCTATGATTTTTTTGGATATTGTGGTTTACGAGTGTCATGTTACAACCCAGGTGAAGACGAATCCAATGACCTGGAATATCCTGACCTTCGCGCGACCTTTAGCGACAAACATAAATGGTAAAACAGAAATCGATAAAGTAAATTTGTTTTAACTAACTTTCTGTAATGAATTTTCTTTGTTCCTTTTTTCTGTTGCACTTGTTTCGTAATTGCATCTGTTTAAAATTACTTTTGACGCTCAAAGTCATTTGAATTTCGCGATACAGACCGTTGGATTTATCTTGACTCGTCATGCGAGAAAAGTAATTATCGTTTGCTGTTTAAAATGAAGTCTCTGGAAGGGTTAAAACGTGTTCGTGAATTCGAGCTATTTTAAAATATTTGAAATCGTGAACGCACTAAAGAAACACGGACGGTCGAAAAGTTCCCTTTGAAAAAAACTATGTACGAGAGGATCGAGAAAATAATCAGAAATTTTTGTTATTAAAATGTTTACACTGCTGAAAGGTTAAATTCGGCAGCGGCGGAAAACATATGTTTCACCGAACTCGTGGTTGTAACAACTAAGAAACTTCGTCGAGGATTGTTAATATTATACAAACAGAATTGTGTTTCTTGCAAATATTATTATGCATGAAGATCCATAATCTAGTTACCAGAATCTGCTTACCAGATTTAAGAATAACTTGGTCAGAATAGTCAGTGTGTTCTTTTAATAAGGAAAGCATGCGTTAAATGTTGAATTAGACCGTGCATAATATCTATGTACACGCAGTTATTTTACAAAATAATTCAAAATGAATTATTGCACTAACCCAAAAACAATAGGAGAATTAATTTTGTAATTCCTCAAACGATACACCTAACTCAAGAATATTGTTTATTCTCTAACAGCATTTAACACAGATTCTGTAATCACAACACTTCTGCTATAATATTCTCTAATCAATTTAATCTTGACTAGGGCACTCGATTATTTAAAGGAAGTTTGAAAATTTATAAACAACTAGAAATTGGCTTCGGTGTACCAGAAATGTGTCTCAAAATGTCCAGAACACTTATCGAACGCTCATCGTATGCAATTATGAAAATTAATTAAAAGTTGGAAATTAACCGGTGTAAGGGAAATTGGTCTTTTAGTGTCCACAGCATTTGTTGCTCGGTTTAAACAATTTAGAAATATATTAAGAATTATTTTCATTTCACCAAAACTTCAGAAAACTATTGCTTTCTGAAAATCTGTATAGAGAAATGTCTCAATCGTTTACTTTTCACGCCGATACTAATGTTTGCGGGGGTCTCGGACTTTTTCACACGCGATTGGGCATATAGGGAAAATTTCACGCGACTAAAAACGCGAAAAGCGTGCATTATTCATGAGGTAACTCGACTACGATGGTTTTCGAGGCGAAATCAGCCGCAGAACCAGCATTAATCAGCGCACCGGTACGCTAAAGACTGGCATTAGCGGCAGGAATTCCACTAATACGACGTTCCTGGGTTTATTAGATTTCCACTGAAGCAAGGTGTACGCATGCAGCCTGATTTTACGAGAATAGTTTCTCAGAAGGTCATCCCAGAGAATGCATAACACACGTTACGGTATATTCTGGTTTTTACCCGTCGTGCACCGGAATGGAAATTTCGTTCCTTGCTGGCCGGAGCACTCATTGCAAATAGTACTCACTCTCGGTACAATATTTAACAAAACTTCTTCGCTCTTTAATTAGTGCGCGCCGTTAACATTAACATTTATCGCTGTATTTTATGGAACATTAGTCCGTCCGCGAACAGCTGTTAAATTTACTAGTCCGTGTTGCAGGTGGAACTGCAAATTTTATTTTCAAATGGAAACGAGTGCATCAGAATAACACGGCGAATTAAAAGGTGACTGTTGCGATTTAATGGTGTCGCGTCAATTTTTATTTGAAAATATTATGCGAGTCGCCAGAAAGTTGAGAAACTTGGAAGATACTGTTTTTAAATTTTTTGGAAATTTTGTAGAATTTTTATCATAGCTAGTTAATGTATTACCGTAGCTGTATACTTGCTTTAATGCAATTTAGGTGAAGTTTGAACAGTGTACAAAAGAACGCCGCCATATTGACGTTCGGAAACTAATAGCACTGCCAATACCAGACACAAGTTATTACAGTAAATATGCACGCACGAGCCATAATAATATTGTAACAATATCTACGATCATCGGCCGCCATAATTACAATGCACATGTTTATTCAAATTTCCACGAAAGTGGAGTACTACGCAGCAATTTATGCAACCAAGAATGAGAAATTTGCTTCTCCCTCTAATAGTTTCATTCTGCGGAATATTCACTAACCTAATACTTTAGAAAATCGTCCGGTTTTCAACTTAAAATTACAAAGAATCCGTACAGTCGTAAATATTTAATTAAACTCGCCGTTCGCATTGAACGTCTATTATAAAATTCTGCGATGAAATGCACAACGCAGAGACGCCGTATAAAGAAATGAAAATCTGTGAATTAAAAGTGCTGCGAATCGTAAAACCGAAGGAAAATCCACAAACACAACTTTTTCCAGTTCGTAAAGTCGAAGGAAATATCCGTTCTCACGTTGATTGAGTTTGGATTTTGTTTCGCGCGTCACGTTCTCCATGTTTTCTTGTTACATTGGATCAGTATCGTCCGTGACAGCGGTAACAACATTATTTAAATTTACCATTACAGAACAAAGAAACTTGCATCGAACAGTAACGCAGAAACATATTTCCTCCGCTTTTTCCACAGTGGATCCACGAAGTATTTGAACATTAAATACTTTGAAAAATTGTCGATATTCGAAATGTGATAAATTGAAAAATAATACAATATACCTGGCCTCGTTTTAAAAACCTGTCCTCCGTTTTTCACCTGCTGCGTCATGCAGCAATATCTCAAAAAAAAAAAAATTGAACGATGATCTGCGAGAGTAGAGGTTTGGTGCTTCGAAACGAGTTCAAATTTATCATTGTACTATTATTTTTAATGAAATTATACTCGTTCAAATATTGACAACCCACTGCGCCTGACAAACATCCAGAAGATATTTCCGTTGGTTTTCGACGATGAAACACACTTTTTGCGTCTTTCGCATAGTTTCAATTTTCGCCCCGACCACAAAGGAAATTCTAAAACAAAGAGTGGCGGACAGTAAACGTGTTAACGCTTCTTTCAACCAGCGATTTTGGCGCGCGACCTATAACTGCGAGCCCGCGTACAATTTCGGGGAATCTATAGCCGGTCGCCGGGAAAATTTTGGCATTAAAATACGAGCGAGTAGAGAAAATATCCGCGAAATATGCTTGTATCCACTTGTTGGTCGAAACTCGCCAATTTTCATCGAATGAAACCGAACGAATAAAAAAAATTTTTTCGAACATGGAGATACGCGTAGACCATTTTTGTCTCCGGTCAAAGGCACGCTTTAAACGGAATTTATGGCGTGGCGATGAATGCGAACCGTTTGAAATGATCTACAATCATTCAGATACTGTACATTTACTATGGAGTTGATCATTTTCAAACGGACGTAATATTACGTCGACGGTAATTTGGAAAATATAAACGGAATCGCGCATTTTTCACTGGTGTGAAAATAGTCGACAATAATTGATCACTGGTCGAGTGAAATTAGCTCACATTTCTACATTGACGTAATATTACGTCGACTCCGGTCGGAAAAGGGGTTGATTTTCAAATGGTTGTAACTTCGTGAACGAAAATCGTACAGCACCGTGCCTGGGCTTATTTTAAAGCGTGAAGTCTCTTCTTTCGGACCACTGTGTTCATCTTTCTCAAACATATTTTTATTTCATGCGAAAAATGGGAATCTGAAGGTACATCCTCCTTTCGAAAATTTGACGAATTCAAACATCTCTGGGGACGCTAAAAACTATTTTCTGCGACTGAAAACGCACTGGATTTGAAGATTGAAGCCTCCCCTTCACAATGACCTCTTTAAAATGGACGAACGATTTTTTTCTCCGTTTTATAGACTTTTATAGAAAAAGCAGGCCAGAGAGTGTGATATCGACTTTTGATCGCATCAAATAATCTAGTCTAATCTATCGCTAGCCTGAGGCCCCGACAACGACGAATATTTTGATGCTACTCGAAAGAGAAAGGTAAATTCATTTTGAAACTGCGTTGAATTAATTTCTACAGGCAAACAGAGACGGCAGTCACCCGTCGTATGATTCGTAGACGAAATTACGAGCAATTCTCGCGCAATTGAGACGTCCACGTGTAAAAGGGAGTCGAAAACGGCAGCTCGAAGAGTAAATCGGCGAGTGGGAGCGGCGGGAGCGTGTAAAATGAACGGGACACGACCGCCGCCGGCTGCCGCTCCCAATAAAGCCTTACTCCCTTCTCGCACGAATTTATTGCACGCTTAATTAGCGGACAAATAACACGATTAACGAGGACCACTAGGCGCGCGATAGTTTGTTGTGTCAGGCCGGCCGTGCGCCCGGTTCGCAAAAAAGCTTCGACTCGTTACATGTAGGGAACTGTTGCACGCGACAGGAAAAACTGCCTCGGGGGAACAAAAAAAAAATGATACGACTAATTGGAGAGCGGAGTTTCATTGGGAAATATCGCCGTGTCACGATAGATCCTCGCCGATTCCCCGATTATTCGACGCCGCCGCCATTAGTTGCGACCGATTGGCAAAGTAATCGCGATGTCGCATAATGGTGCACAAAAGTGTTTCAGCGGTCGAAAAGTATCGTTTATTCGCAGCATATTTGTTGTGCTGAAAATTGAACGGAATTAATTCGATGATGTTTTCAACTAACAGCCGAGAGGTTAAGAGATAAGGCGTTGAAAAAACATGGTTGGATAATTGAGCGTCTCCTAAAGTGGATTACAATCTGAATTAGGGGGAGGTATGAAAGTAGATCTGAGAAAAAGCCAGATTCTTGCTTCGCATCCTTATGAATTATTGATCGAAGGGAAGGAAAATGGAATGAGGATTAAAAAGCGGTAGGAGAACTTAGGAAATAAGTTCGACAGAACAAATAGACTCGACAAGATGAAAGAAACCAGTGCACTGATACCGAGAAGCACGAACAACGAGACTGTCCATACTGTTTGCTTTGAGTGCCCCGACGAAGACTGTGTGTGTGTGGACTCAATGATCAATCAACATACTTGTGACCGTTGTACAGTATTTCGAGAGCACCCTACTAGCTTTAGTGTCGCCTAAAGCAGACAACAACTTCTTGTGAATCATTCCAAGAATATTTTTCGTACTAATTCTTCAGACTAGACAACAAGCTTTATGCATTAATGACAAAAGTAGATTAGTCAATCAGAAAACTGTGATGACATTAGAAGAATTGAACTGTCAGTTTTATGAAACTTGTGTTCCTTACAATTTACTTGCACAAGTTTTATCTTGCGTTACTCTCGTAACACGAGAGGAAACAAACAATACTGAAAATGTCAATTTTAAGAACACAGTTAAAATTACTTGTGACGAAATCAAATTATTAAGAGAATGAATAAATGTCCACGCAGCTCTCGCCCCTTGCCGACATTGAAAATTCTAATTTTACATGAAGATCTACGGTCTAGTGGTGACTAGACTTTTTTTTTTCATTTATGACAAAAATAAGTGGCCGCAAAATTAGTTACAGAATATTAGTAAAAGATGAATTTTATTTTATTGTTATACAGCGTGTCTGAGCGAAAGTAAGTCTCTTAAATGTCTCCTTTATTTCTAATGGCAGAAAAAATATTTGTGGCATAACTTTCAAGGTCTTCGTTGTCTTTCATCAGAAAAACTTATATTTTCATTGTATTGAGTCTTGTGGCCGCTGAAAGAACACATTTGAATATGTTCAAGTCATGACCTTCGGGCGACCTTGAGTACCAAAAATGTGATACGCAGTTGGCGCAAGCAATTATTACGAACGATCGGAAAATGCCAGAATTTGCGTCTGAAAACTTTGTCCATTTAGCAAGCTCATTTTCCACGTTTCGACAATGCTCGGTGCAGGGTCCATTTAAAATGTCACAACATCGAGAAACCTGATATCGTTCGCCGGAACACGTAACGTGTCAAAATATCAAGCGGGAGCCCGAGTTCCGTCGGTTTCAGCGTGAAAGAAGAAAGGCGGAGGTGTCCGGGGGTCGGTCCTTTGACGTCTGCCGCGTGGACACCTGACCGCGATAACCTGGTTCCGACGCTTAACTGGCCTTGTTTCGGGCTCGCGCGCCTTTGACGCAACTTTTATCGCGACTGTTCGCGCCGCACCGTTGCGAAACCGAGCGATAACGACGCGCCCCCGCGCCCCAACTGTATGACAAATTCGCGCGATCTGGAAATCGTTTACGGCCCGACACGGACGACAACGGAATACAGAGCGGCCCGTTTGTTCCGTTCCGTTCTGTACCGGTGCCTTTCGGTCCTTTCGCACCCCCCTTTTTAACCAGCCCCGACGGGGGTTATTGTTTCGAGCGGCACGTAGACCGAGGCTTTGGCACGCCCCAGCTCCAGAACATTTCCCAGGGAATACGAAAATTGGCGAACCGATCGGACGTATCGGGATCGGTTTCTTGAATTTTGTCTTTCTTCTCCATTCGCGCTTTACGTGGCCCGCGATGCTCTTCGGAAATATTAACGTTCCGGACGATAAACCGGGTTTCGAACCGTGCCCGATGGGTTCGGGGACTTTGTGCTTCCACGCTTACGGTTTTAGAGACCGCAGAATTTGTTGTGGTACTACTGTATCGCGATTTGTTTCAAATTGGAAATTGAGACGTAAGAACCGACCGATTTGCAACACTCATTGCAGAATTTTTTTAGGAGAGGGAGAACTATTAATCGGTAATTCATTTAGTGGTATTTAATGTACCTGTTTCGAAGTATGTAGCACAATTTTTTTGTGCCATTTGTGTTAAAAACGGCGACGATAGAGGGGACCTTTTTTTAGAGGGGACATGGCAAACAATCGCAAAACTTGATCTGTTACGAAAAACCAGTTTTTCTGAGTTTTCCACATAAATATCTAGAAATTTTTTTATTTTTTTCCAATTATTGATGAAACTTTCAGCTGAAAAATTAAACAGCTTTTTCGAATGCGTAAGATTTTTACGAGGATCACCCCCCATCAGATAACAAAGAGTATTATATTTATGTCTCCATTAAAAATTTAATTGATTCGGTTCACTCTGCGGAAAACACGCAAAATTCCACAGTGCGCAAGGCGTTGTACGCAACACAGCTCGCGAGTTCCTTTCAGCAATCGCGAGCCATTACCCACCTACAATACTAATTGACGTAATTACAGCGAGCTGCGACTAGCAATTACAGAAAGTACCTAGCAATCGAGTTAACAGTTACATTCAAATCGTCATCATTAATGCAAAGTCAGATTACATTGCGCACTACACTGATGTCGATCAATATTGTTGTTGTCGATTAATACTGCCGATCAGACTTGCCTTCGTCTAGTTACCAATCAACGAAACCGGATTTCAATGTGTTCCCCTTAATTGCATTCCTGCCGCAAAGTGGTTAATTAACTTGTATCGTGAAAATATTCGCCTGCTTCAGACGGAATCCTCATATTTTTGGAACTTTTCTTTCTCCTATTTTCTTTGGCACAAGTTTTTCGCACTTTAAGCTTTACTTTTCTTCAGCTCATAATTTCCCCATACTTTCGGCCCTTTTTCTGTTTCCTTACCCTGACATTTTTAACACTTTAAGTTTTATTTTTCCTGATCTCATATTTCTTCCCCTTTCCTCCATTTTTTGAATCTCAAATTTTCTTAGCAATTTCTTTTGTCCAAGAAAGCGTAGACCAGCATCAGTTTTGCTGTTTGTCACAAGAATTTTTTGAGACGTATCGGAAGTAGGTATCCGAGTATTCAATTATTGACATAAAGGGATATCTTCGGACGAAGTCTTCCTACTTGATCTTCTTTGAGGATGTCTTGTAGGGGAAGTTATTTTCTCTAAAAATCGTTTGATGTAATTGCTCGCCATTTACCGACTTAAATGGCAGTCGTCGGTGTAAGTACTCGGTACGCGGCCGACAACGTTCCCGGGGTAGTTTTTCTTGCAGCAGGAGCGATCCTCTGGCAAAAAGCGCGTTATCAATGTTTCAGGGCCGTGCTCTACATCCGTTGGCCCCGGACGGAAGCCTGCATTCGCAGCGACGAATCTGCGATTCAGTCTGCATAATGCAATAACGTCTCGGCGAACGAACTCCGGCTCGCAGCCAGTGTACAAATGAAACGGAAACAAAGGAATCGGCCGCGAGTATTTTCCGTCTGCAGTCGGGGGGTGGATAGAGCGAGAGAGAGAGAGAGAAACAGAAACCGGTAGACAGAGAGTGATGGAAAGATAGGTGGAAAGACGGAGAGTTATGCGAAGAGAGACAGAGATTGATAGAAAGAGAGAAAGCGTGATACAGAGCGATCGAAAGAGAGAAAGTGAGGCAAAGAGTGTTACAAAGAGAGATAAAGGGGGATAGAAAAAAAAGAGAAACCAGGTTGGAAAACAGAGAGAAAGAGCGACACGGAGTGATAAAAAGCGAAATAGAGAGAAAGAGATCAGGAGAGAGGGAGTCACAGAAAGATAAATATATAGAGAGAGAAAGAGAGATAGAGCAAGGTGATGGTGGAATCGTCCAAGAGGTACGACACTCGAAACTCACCCCTGAACAGAAACCCCACCCCGTTGCGGACCGAAGGGTTGCGCCGACGCTTGTTGCAGCGTCGGAAAGCTGGCGAATTATTTAAAAAGCCTCGTTATTGTTCCCGGATTCCGCCAAACCACTGCGAAACCGCCCACGGCTACAGACGTCACGGCTAGAGATTCTTCCGCGTGAGAAACACGCGCGTTTACGGATTCTTATTGTCCGGTGTGCTCGGCTTTTCTCTCTCTCTCTCTCTCTTTCTCTCTCTCTTTCTTTCTTTCTCTTTCTCTTTCTCTCTCTCTCTTTCTCTCTGGTTGATGCTTCTTAGGGAGCAGATCGTTGTCGCTCGAATTTTTCGAGCACCCTTTCGCCCTGCCGGGTTTTTATTCTTGCATTGTTTTTATTCCCGCAGAATGAACACGTTTAATTGCAGCCTTTGTCCCGCGTGGCACAATTAGCTACCGTTTCGGTATCGCCGTTCAGTGTTTCTTATTACGAGGCTGTCCATCTTCGTGGAAAATAAAAATTGCTTGTGTTCACTGCTAGATGCAGGAGCCATTTAGGAATGCCTTTCTACCCTAATTTCCGTAGGTCGATGTACTGATACCCTTCCATTTTTTTTTTACATTTCTGCTCTTTCGAATTACAGACCTTTTCGTCATAAATGCATAAAACCCGCAGTCTAGTTATTACTATTCGGCATGACACAAATTCGTTTCCGGATACGACTCTGAAACGTTAAAAGTGACTATTTTACATTATTTTCCGAAAATAACAAGAACGTGTACCTATCCAAATTTTTAGCCATTTTTCTTTTATAATACATACCCATACAAATAAATTTATTGAATAGTTTCTCATGGTTGGATCTTTCAAATCTCAATATTCGTGAATGAAAAATATTAGATTCGGTCAAAACGAGTTTCTCTAAAACTAACAGGAAAATTTGTTTCTTAGCGCTAAAAGTGGTTGAGATGCCCTATAAAAACGACATGGTTAAATTTATTTAGATTCTGCGCGATTTATTATTATTATTGTACTTGGATAAAGAATTATTCTCGAATGAAGAGATGCGTGCACGTATTTCCAACGGAAGCAGCCCTGTAGCCCGAACAATTACAAAATAAAAATTCCGGAACGTTCAGCGTGAAATTCCGCGAACGAAATGCCACGAGAATTTTTCTTGAATTTCCTCCGCGTTTTCTCGCACAAATCGCAAGACGTCGTCGTCGTCTGCCCCCGGATCGGTACGTGGCCGCCGTTCTCAGAATCCCGGCATTGTCCCACACCCCCCTCCCCCTGATCCCGGCGACTCGTCGCGTGGCATATTAATTAATCCGCTAATTATTAAACTAATTGCCGGACTTAATTGGCCGGTGAGAAGCCCGGCGAACGAAGAGGGGAAAGAACGAGGGCCCGAGGACAAAGAGAAAAAGGCGGAAACCACCCCCCCCTCCCCCTCCCCTCACCTCACCCCGGCTGAGTGCCGGCTGGTCGATTCTGCCTCCGGCCTTTCGTGCCTTAAAAGGCCTGTCAAGCATAATACTATGTAGATCCTCGTGTTTCCCCGTTCCGAGGGCCGGTAATGCTCCGCGGGGACAGCAAAAAGGAATCGGCTCCTCACTCTACCGACGACGCGTCGCGTCGCGTCGCGTCGCGCCGATCCGGAACCGAACGCTGTCGCCGATATTTCGTATTCTTCGTTCCTCTCGTCGGTTGGACTCGCTGCTTGCCTGTCCTTTGATCGGCAACGTTAAGGGCCGCGGCCGGACCTTTATCCGTGGCCATTGTGCACAGCATAAAACCGATTCTGCGATCGGTTCGCCTCGGCTCTCGCTCTCTGTGACAAAAGCTCTCAACAACCCTTCATTTACGTCACCTGGATGTCCGACCACTTCGACCACTTGCCACAAGATCGCGCAACGTTTATTCCGTTCTACTCGAGCTTGGGAGTCTTTGGGACGCTGCTGCGCACGTGGTTCGCAAGGTTACCCCCCTCCCCTCTCCCCCTACCCATATTATAAGTCATACTATAAGTATATGTCAAATTTTATTGGTATAATATGATACAGCGAAGATCGACAAATATGATATAGAAAAATCGTATTGGAGTTTTCTTTCGAGATAAGACGATGGCTCGGGACAGATTTCGACGTATTACGGATATGAAATTGAGACGCAACACCTACGTGACCGACCGATTTGCAACATTCATTGTAGAATTTGTTTAGGAGAGAGAGAGAAATATTAATCGGTAATTCATTTAGTGGTATTTAATATACCCGTTTCAAAGTATGTAGCACAGTTTTTTTGTGCCATTTGTGTTAGGGACAGATTTCGACGTATTACGGATGAGGGTATCTATTTCACTTGCCTTTGTTCTTGAGAGCATTGCATTCAGGACACACACACACACAGAGTATGCTTTGCTTCGGTTCTAAGCGGCGGTCACCTTCAGAAGAAGAGGGGATGGAAATGTTCTGTTCTCAATACAAAACATTGTTGCCGTTTCTCGAGACGGAACCGTGTAACGGTGAAACGAAAAAATAATAGTGTATGTATACTGACGTGTACGCTGTCTTCGTATCTGGAATTTGTGTGGACGAAGCGGAGGGTTCGTGGAACGAGAAGTACAACGACCAGCATGAAAAACGTCCGCGACCGAATTCATTTGTAAATACAGTGGAACCGCGTGTCAACGAGCCGGCTGGCCTAAACGTCGTTGACTCCGGCGTGTCTTCTTTAACAAGATGTTACGCCCGGGCGTCCCGCAGTTGTCCGTTCGGTGCGCCATCAATTACGTCGTTTAAACGGGTACAGGAGGAGGGTTCTGTTCGAGAGATACGCGCGCGAGAGAGGGAGGGAGAGAGAGAGAGAGAGAGAGAGAGAGAGAGAGAGGGGTCCCGAAGATTAGTGGGAATTGCTGGAAATTTCTTGACCGGTTGTGGGAAGCCCTGCACGGAGCAGTTTACGAGATGTGGGCGGGTCGGGATGTCAAGTGGCCAGCCGGCTCGTAAGTTGCTCGTCGCCGACGACGTCGACGTCGACGATTCTCGTCGTCGTCGTCGTCGACGGCGGCGGCGGCGGCGCGAAGACGGCGTTTCATCAACTCGTATTTAAACAGTGCACACACGCGTGCTTAACGATGCACTCTCACAACGCGCGCACCGTTTCCCGTTTTGCGACCCGGGCAACGTCTCGGCGACGTTCTATGCGAAACGCGGTTTAAATCGGGTCTAACGAGCTACCGCGCGGCCGTTTCTTAGCCCCCCGTTGCGGACCCCTCCCCCACCGCGCGGGAGAAGCCATCTCTCATCATTTACGACCGTCGACTAATTGAACGTGAACGTGGCATTCAACGGTTTCTTCTTTTTTCTGCTCCGTCCGAGAGAGATTGTTGACACCGTGCAAGCGCGCGCTCTCTCTCTCTCTTTCTCTCGAAGCGGCGTCTCTTCCGAAACTCGAACTTCTTCGCGAGGTTCTTGCGACCGGGAATATTTTATGCCGGGAAACGACGCGGGATCCGCGATTATTGATGGGACACGGGAAGCTCCCGGAAACGGGCTCAGCCTCCGCGAGGCTGATAGAGGGTCGTCGAACCCGACAATCTGAGCCCTTGCGAGAGCTGAGCCTTTCCAGCAGCTCTTCGTGCGTGCTCCTATTCTTCGCTGAAGTGGGAACGTTTTTCTGCTGTTTGTTTAGAGGATTCTTCTAGGGGAAATAGGAGACCGATAGAGACTGCTAGAGGACCTTTGAAGAGTGATAGAGGGGTCGTCGAACTCGATAATCTGAGCCCTATGCGACGCCTCACGTTTTTTTAGGAAGGTCTTAACCCTTTGCGCTTCTTTGTCGCCGCCGAGGCGACATTTAACAGGTGTTTAGTATATTCCGGAGTGCAAATGGTGGAAGCGACTTTATTCTTTCGTAAGGGAATATTTTTGTGATATTCGTCTTGAGAATTTTGAAAATTGTATTAGGGGGACCATGAAAACCTAAAAGGGACTGAAGGCATAAAGATCTTTCAAAACACTTCACTTACAATCACCTAACCGTCATTTAAGTTAAACTTCAACTTTGGAACTCAAACATTTTTAGCTTTTAGATCCTGTACATCTTGACGAGAAGACTGATACTGTACATCTTGCCAAAAATCGAAGTTTTAAGGTGTAGAATTACCTGGTTCGAAAGTTATGCGTGTTTAATGTCAGCGATTTCAAGCGTATCTGACAGTTAGGCCCACCGCCAAGTTGATGTGTGCTCGGCATTGCGCGTCGTTTGCTGAACGTAACCTCTGGACGTTAACAACGTGTAATCGCTCAACTTCAAACTCGCATAACTCTCGAACCAGTAAATTCCTCGCCTGAAAACTTCGATTTTTGGCATCTTCTCGCCAAGGCGTACAGGATTATATAATAGAAAGTTAAAAATTTGTGGGTTCCCAAGGTGAAGTTCAGCCGTTATCCTACAAAAAATTGTCTAAATGACAAAATAAGAAATAAGTTGATGTTTCTCTCGTATCTTTTTGGAGGCATATTGTAGACTTTTCCCGATTTTAATTTAATGAATGCGTGAAAAATATTCGATTCGATAAATTCCCAGGTGTTTACAATTTCCGGTTATAAACCGGTGATTTGACCGGGAGTGGTTTACGGTTAACAATTATCGCGCGACGTGTGCTTGCGGATCGAACCGGTTTTCGGATTGGAAACGGTAAGGCAGAGCTCGCGGCCAATATTTAGTATGGACATCGAATGAATAATCCCCGAGATCATGCAATACGTGTAATAGATAATGCACGATTACGCGGGCACACGAGCCGGACTCTGCCCGACTAATATCTGTAAACGCGTGTAATTGTGTACAGAAAGATAAGGGGGTCCCGGGCCGGTGGCGCGTTATATTTGCAAGGTTGCACGCCCTGCGAAACGGGATCAGCACGCTCGAATTTGCTCGCGGAACGGGCTCGGATACAGGAAAACTTTCTAATCCCCTCGGTCGAACCGTTCGTATCACTGCTATCAACGCGGCTGTAATTTTGTTTATGCATAAACGGGGAAAGATTATCTCGAAAACCGAGCCGGACCACCGACTCGCCAACTCGAATTAATCGTGGGATGTTAATGCGTTTCTGGGGATTTCCGGATAACGGCACGACCTTCTCGCACGCGTCCCTGGGCATTTCAAAAGTGCCTAATCGAAATGCAGCTGGGGGCCTATTAATAGGTTCCTTAATAACTCTGCTGGAACGAAAGGAAATTTAACAACGCTCTTCCGAACAGAAATGATTAAACTGTGTTGCACGAAATTATAGATTCACCATTCATGTTATTATGATGATGATGATTAGCTACGTACAATGGCAGAGTACTTGATGAACACGAATTGTTATTATTATTATTGTCAGCTGGTTTCCAGTTACCATTATCATTATTGTTGAATATTCATTAACATCCATCTGTTCTTCAACGTGTACTGTTCATTCATTAAGCGCGGACGTGAGATTTTGTTTTTCGCTAAAAATATTTATTTCTAAGCAAAATATCTGTTCTCAATAATGTACAATGTTATCCAATATTTTTTACATTATTTATACAATAAAGGAAGAAATGCCTTAGAATTTTTTATGCTACTATTTTTGATGGAATGGGTAAGAACAAGATAAGTAATAAATTAAAAGGAATTATGAAAATAGGAATATTGTGTTCCACTCTGGCGAAGAACATGACAACAAACGAACGTAATCTTTGAGTGTTCCAGGTCAGCGTAGACGAGGATTAAGAAATATTCTTTAACGTCGAACAGTCCGCGTTTACGACCACGCACTTCCGCCCGAAGTTTAGATCTCGTTAGATCGCTGAGTCGGCCAACGCTCGATCCTCGTGTACGAGGCCGCAATTGGTTAGAATTAATGTCAACGTGAGCAGTTCACCCTTCGTCTACGACTGATATTTTACTGTTGCCGGCTGTCGCTTACGACGGTGCATAACAACTAATCGTTTGTAATCGGTAATAATCGACGGGACCCTGTTCCAGCGAATGGCCGGCTATTAAGAAACAATTATGATTTATTAATCCGGTGGCTATTACCCTTCCATAAATGGAATTCATTTCTCCCGGGGTTCACTCGATCGCGAAGCTTGTAATTTGGACTTTTATCGAGATGTTCAGGGACAGGTAATTAAGAAATATTTACGTCGAAAGTGGAGAAATCGTTTTGTAGAAATTCAACTTCACCATCGGGGTTAATTAAATTAAATCAAGCGCTCAAACAAGTCCAACAACAATAATAATAATTCTAGACGTAGGAGATTAAATTCAACGATACCTTCTGCTTCAAAAGATCCGATAATAATAAAGGTAATCATGATAGTCACTTTGGAGTTGAGAGGTTAAATTGAACGATATCTTCTGCTTCAGAAGGTCCAATAGTGATAAGGGCAATGACAATAGCAAATTTAGACATGAGGGGTTAAATTGAGCGATATCCTTTGCTTCAAGAACTCCATAAATAACAATATTTATAATAAAAATAATTATAAACACGATGGGTTGAAACGAAGGATTAAGTTTAATGATATCCTCTGCTTTAAGGGGTCTAACAATTGGTTGACACAAGGGGTTGAAATGAAGTATTGAATTGAATTACAGCCTCCGCTTGAAAGGGTCTAACAACGACAATATTAATAATAAAAATAATTGCAGGCATAAGAGGTTGAAATGGAGGGTTTAACTGACCGACATCCCTTGCTTCAGGAAGTCAACAGGAATAATTAAATTAGGGGTTGAATGGACCATAAATCGGTGTTTCAGAGATTCGTTTAAAGTATAAAATTTTCAGCTTTTTGAATGGAAGTTTAAATGGAACAGGAATCTAGTAAAATTGTATTTTCATCGAAAGTGGATGACCGTGTTGCAGAAATTCAGATTTATCATCGACGACAATTAAATTTCGCTGCATCAAGCTCGTCGGAATTAATGGCTTGTATTTCGAAGAACGATGCTCCATTTATTTTCGAAAACAAATGCATCTTGGAAACAACGGGCGCTGAGAACTTTCTTTGCGAACTGAATGTAATTGTGACTGCGCATCGTAATCAATAGACGACGGATTTTATTCAATCGCAGCACTCGCGGAACACGTGCACGCGGAACACGGTGAAAAAAAAAAATGAAACAAACAATTCTGATGAAATTAAAATGGCTTTCACGCTACAATCGCGATAATGAAACCTGTAATCAGAGAAACAAGTTTCTATTCTGTAGTGGTGCTTGCAAGCTGCATAAAAATTTAAAAACGACGACGAGTTCTAAACATTCGCGGAGAAAATTGATTTTTGGAAATGATTATATCTCAATAATTTTGATAATCATATTTTTAATAGTTATACACATCGAGGGAGCGTCGAACGTCTCGTCGATCTCTTGTTGTAGAAAGGCAAGATAGATCAAGATAAATTTTTTAATTAACTCCTCCTCTGCGATGAAGCAAATGGCGATTTTTGGACTGGCGATTTTCCAGATCTGTGGATTACAACAGGGAATTCCGATTTAAAAAAACAGAGTTCTGCATGTGTTCATCAGCGTTGGAGAGCGCAGTTTCAAAAGAGGACCTCGCTGTGGAATGCTCCCCCTTCAGACATTATTAATCAGCTTAATTTCTTCGTATAATGAAAAATCTGGTTTTAATAGAGAATTGCGTTCCTAAGACTATTGTTCGTTTGACTACGCCGCTCCCAATTACAGGGATATCTCTCATCGGGTCATAGGATCGCGTAGTGGCCCCGTCAGCTGCGAATGATTTCATTTAGATGGCAAATTTCATTTATTTCGAAATAATTAGCTCAATTCGTACTGCGCGTTTGCGCGGACAATAATGAAAGCTCGTTGACGAAATTTATGAAAGGTTATGGTACTGCACCTTGAAATTAAATTATCTTCATCCAGACGTAGACTATAAATCAACCGAATAATTTTTATTAGTTGCGAACGACAAGAATAATCGCATCATATAAAATCTCAATTTTCCTTCGGTGTTCAGTCTCAAAGGAGAAATTCATAAAGCTAATTATTTACGCTTTCATCCTACTTATTTTTTATTGTTCGTTAATTTGACGGCAAGTGGCATGCTAAGCTGTAGAAATTAAAATTTAAAATATAGAATATGAGGAATGTTTTAATTAAAAAAAAATATTTAAAGTATAAAGTATTTAAAAATATTTTTACGAAATAAAAATATGTTTTAACTATCTTCAAAATTTGTGAACTGTATCAGATCAGTGCTATACTTTTAAAAGGTTAGAAATTTTGTAAAAAATTGGAAACGAACTGTAGAACTGTGAACATTCTTTTTAGAAACCATGTTCGCATAAGCGTCGTCACCGGCCGATATCGGAAAGTAGTGATTATATTTCAGACCCCGATGATTCTATAGAATCTGCGATCTACGAAAACCGTAGTATATTTCCGAGAATACGTTCAGCGAAGATCCGGGAAGCTGATCGGGACCATTATGAAATGGGAGGCTGTCAGGGAGTTATTGAAAAATAACATGGCCAGAAAGAGTGATAACTTTGAAAGCTGCTTTGTGAACACTCCGGAAGCTGGCTCCTTAGTACTTTCCTCAAATTTCCTTGAGGGATTCCGCGCTTTCAAGACTTGTGTCTCGTTATTGAAATCTTCCTGCGTTTTCGTGTTACATCGACGTCTTGTTATTGGTCTTTTGATAACAGGCTCTTCGTGTCAAATATGTCTCGTTCCAACAGAACTTTTCTAATATACAAAATGATTCGTATCTCGGTAAATCGGTCACTTGTGAAGCAAAGCATTTCCGACGATCCGGGGAAATTCTGTGCAAGTGTAAAGAGTAGTTTTCTGCAAAATAACAGTTACAATATTTTAAAAATATTCTGCTTGAAAATATGGTGTTTCAAAATTTTCGATGAGCTTTCCAGAAGAAAAGTAAGACAATTGATGAAAATGATTTAAATACTTTTATGAAATACGAGATCCTTTTAATGACATTTTAATCCAAAATAAAATATTTTACAAATATTGTGCACAGTTGAAACGCGCAGATTAAGTGATTACAATCATTAATTTCGAAAACGTTCTACAGGACGGTGAACAATTAAATGCTGAGAGAAACATTTACACGAATATTGTTTCAAAAACTCCATCAATACTATTTGAAATTTTCAAAGGCATCAAACAAATTCAAATGGAACTCAATCACGATCCTGTTTACTAACACCGCAGATCAATTTCCCATTGATATACAAAGCGGAAGGTACAGTGTACGAAGGTTTCGGTCAGGAATAAAATGTTGTAAACATTTTATCGGTCTTGGGAACTGTTCGCTGAACCATAGATGAAGCCTCGGAAAATACGCAAACATTTTTCCACCTTTTCAACAGATTCTACATGGAAAAACCGAAAAATGCTTTCGCTCCGTTCAAATCGTGAAGTGAATACCTGCATAACATGTAAAACAAATATTTCGCTTTTTTTCGATACAATCACCTTGCAAAGCACCAAACAAACTCAAACCGTACACATCGACCCTCGACTCCTACCGAAATCAAACAATTCTTCGAATTGTGCAATTTGAACCAGAATATATACAAAAAAAAAAATCAGTTTCCTTAGGTGTCAAACAAGATCAAACCAAATCCAACTCAAACACAAATATTCCAGCAAAACGAACAAACGCTCCACAGAAATTACCAAGAAATAGCCCTCAAAGTATTCACCAAAAATTTATATCCGGTCTGGTGAAACATCCAAACAGGATGCGTGATGAGTATTTGTCGAAACCTCGAAATCGTATACGACAACAAACACATACGCGCGAGTACACTAATATTTTGTCCGTGTTTACCGACGAGTCAGGGGTCAAAGTTCAGTCGCGTTTTCACTAAATCGTCACTGTTACGTGTTCTTTTGGAAAAGTCACCGTTGTTGAATGTTTCCGCAGGTAGCTTTGCGTTCCTGTTGCTAGCAACAAATTTAGTACAGCAAACTCTCGATCTAAGCGCAATCCTCGGGTCCGTGCTCCGACATAGATCGTGTAGGGCTGCTATTTCGGTCCCCAATGGAGGGGGTAGGCGAAGCGACTAAGATCGCGTAGCGTAGTTGCGCTTAGATCGAGGTTTTACTGTAGTGAAATCTCGGCGTGAGCCAGAAACGACTGCGGCATAGAACTCGCAGGTACCTCGGCTTGAAACTGTTCTTGAGTGGTCTAAGAGTTTATGGCTCCCCTAACGACATAACCTCTCCTTAAGCGGTGTCAAGCGGGCAAACTTCAAAAGAAGTAGAGTGAACAGAGATTTTCTCGCTGCGAAAAAGGGACATCGTCGCCTTACATCGAAAGAAACGCTGCGCCATTTCAGGGTTGATATTTTCGATGCAAAATATCAAGAATAGGAAGGCCAAGTAGATTTTCAATGAAGAACAGGTTTGATTGCTTCAATTTCGGTCTGCAGTTTCCGATTCGGAGGGTCGAAGCTCTCCGAGCGAACGACTCGGGTCTTGGCGGAGCCCCGTAAAAATTCCGCGTGGCCCCCATTGTGTAGTATTTTTTTTTATTTCACGGTTTACGACGCGACGGGGCGGTAGGGAAAAGATTCACTTTATACAGCCGACAGCGGTATTCTTTCCGGATGCGATTTCCTCGTCTCCTTCGAGGCAGAAGAGGATCCCGTCCTCGTTGTCGTCGTCGTCGCGGGTATTAAAGACGCGATATGTAATACGTCGCCGCGAATTTTCCGGGCCCGCGTGCCCGAGAAGGGCGCAATTTCCCCTTTGTGAGCCGGCGGGAACGGCTTCCGCGCCGCTTAAAACTAGTTTCGAATGCAATCAGAACAGCTCCCGGCCAAGGAATTTCTCTGTTCTTCATTAGGTGACTTAGTGGCAAAACGCGCCGCTCCCGCACACCCCTTCGCCCATCCCCTCCCTCTCTCCGTCCGTGCAAGCACGGAGAGATTCTTTGCCCAGCTAACTTCCGGCTGGAATATTCTCACGCGATTGTCGGAATTTCATTTTACCCGCTGCGACGACCGCCAACCCCCGAGAGCGACACGCTTTTTGCGCAGGCAGCCTGCCAAAAAGTTCATCAACCCGCGCGACCACACCATGATTTTAATTGCGACTTCCGCCGTAAGGCTGGACAGTCGAACGTTGTCGATTCCACCCTGTCTCCGTTGTTGCTCCGGTGGCAAATCGATTGTTGTTTCCGGCCCCTCTCGTGTTTTTAAGGCTGTGTTCTTTCTTTGCTCAGTGCTTTAGGGGTGGTATCTTTTAATATATATTTTTCGATGGTTCTAAGGAAATTCTGGACTTTAAAGTGCCCTCGGAGCTGCACTGGAATTTTTTAAAATATATTTTCTTACGTTCAGTGAGAAATGAATGTCGTGGATTTAGTTATTCTCGAAAATATTCTTTCTGACCGTCACTCGGAAGTTAATAATGCAATTTTTACTTTTTCTCAACTGCATTTCGAACGAATGAACTTCGTAGAATTTCGAACATTTGTAAATGCGACAATAATTTATTAATAATAATAAGTAACTATTCTGGACTTCAAAGTGCCCTCAGAGCTGCACTGGAGTTTTTTAAAATATATTTTCTTACGTTCAGTGAGAAATGAACGTCGTGGATTTAGTTATTCTCAAAAATATACTTTCCGACCGTCGCTCGGAAGTTAATAGTGCAATTTTTAATGTTTCTCAACTGCATTTCGAACGAACGAACTTCGTAGAATTTCGAATATTTGTAAATGCGAAAATAATTTATTGAAAATTATTTACGATGTATGGTGTAGCTATGATTTGCACAATCTGAGCAATCTGGCCGCCCCACGAACGCAGAACTATCCGCGCGTCATCCGAGAAATTAAGGGCAACACGGCTATCTTTTTGGCAGGGAGTGTATGTCGTTCGCCTAATTTATCCTCGCGTGCTCGTTCCGAATAATGTAACGTGATATGAATATTCGATGGATATCAGCGTGTGTTATCGATGTCCCAATATACTACTTTACGTCGGTCGTATACCATGTTCCTGTTAATATACTTTGAACATTATATTGTACTCCCGCGGGGCGCATGACTGTGTCACTATAAATGATAATGGGGACCTCCGCCAGCGGAGTAATAGTACGTACCCTTAACGTAAGTTAATACATATTACATAGCCCGTGTTATGTATATGACGTTATAACGGGAAGCAAACCGTGATGTATGAAAATAATGCTCGATACCGAGAGTGGTCCGGTTTGAATTTCATAAGTTCTGCTCTGGTCGGTGGGAAGGGGTGAGGGGCTGTTGAGGGGTTATCGGAGGGGGCTGTGAGGGGCGGGGCTGTTCGGTGGTTGCGCGTAGAGGGGGAAGCGGGGCCGCGGAGGTTTCAAGTGGACACAGACGAGTGAGGATTATCAGATTTTGGTATTGCATGTGCTTGAATGATTTAATTGCCCAGAGGATTTATTAATCCTTCCCGCGGTCACGTGCTTGACGTTCATATGGATCTGGCCAGCATATAACTACCGAATAAAAGAGAATATTTACAGACGCGAATACGGATATTATTATATTCATGATCCGGCGGCTATGCGTATCTTATTGTTCGACTGCGGATATTCGGACGGTGGTGTATCGATTGGACGCTAGGGGAACATAAAGCACGATTATTGTTTATTAAGACTACGGTGGCGGGAGCAGTTTTGTTTAGCTTCAGGATTTGTGTATTTGTGACGCTGCAAATGCTACATAAATTGTCTGGTTAAAGAACAATGCCGAATAGGTGGTACATTAATTCAGTTCTCGAAAATTATTGTGCAGGGAATATAGAGCCTAGTCGTTCGTTGTAATCTTTGTTATATTTTGAACCGACGCGGCTCAATAATTTATTGCTGATTATTATTGATTATTCAAAAATCTGTACACATTTTTCGAAACACTTGTATCTTCGTTTAGGCGTTAACATCTCGATGAAAAATGAAAATAACCAGAAACATTCATACCACAGGACTTTCGTTGGAAACATTTTTCTGTACAACAAAGAATAATTGTAGTAAATATTAATTGAACCAGCAGACTCGGCTCACCTCGGAAAATCATACGATCACGTTCGAAACAGATCTTTCAAGAAACTGACGAGCATGAGACTCGACACGGAGGGTGAAAATGATCGATAGGAGTGGATCGAAATTTGTCTGACAATCTTCGCGGCTGTTCATTGCCGTCGTCTGCCAGAATCGATAACAATAACGATCGTATCGCGCTTAACACCGCGTCGCAGATTCATTTCACCGAAACATCGGCCAGGTTTCCGCGCTTGCGATCCAATGAAATAGTTATCTGGCTTCGAGGGTGGCAGCTCGTAGGGGTGCGTGCATGCGACTGGCATTCTGTCAAACTTTATCGTGGTCAACGTAAACGCGACCTCGCGTGAATATATCAATGGCGAATATTCGACGCGATAGTGCGATCGGTAAACTGTGCATTATGGGAGCGTGTAGATTTGTCTGGTAGTTTCAACCCCCTCGGAAACGACAAACGAAAGTGTAACAACTTGGCGAACAATTGAAAACAGTTAGGTCGTCTGCACGAGTAACGTGACACGTCCGTTTTCATACTTACGTCTCGTATTTACAAGTTTGTCTGAAAGTTTCAACCCTCTTCAACCCCCAATGGCTGAAATGACAAACGGAAGTGTAAGAACTTGGCGAACAATTGAAAATTGCTGTACCCTCTTCACGGATATCGTGACCCATTTCTTTTCATAATTACGTTTCGTATTTACAGGTTTGCTTGGATGTTTCAACCCCCCTCCCCGCAACCCCCAATCGCAGAAATACCGAACGGAAGTGTAACAATTGGGTGAACAAGTGCCCCATATTTTTTCGTATTTATGCTACACGGTCGAACGGGGACGAAAAAAGGGAATCCAGCCGATCGCGTCGATGAAAAGGTGAAACGCGTGTCGCCATTGTTTTCGTATTTCATATCTCGCTTTCATCCCCGGCGCTCGCCTCCACGGACTTTTATTGTGCGATCGATAAATACGCTGAAATATATTTACGACATAACGATCGGAAATGCCAGTGGGTAAACGCCGAGCTCCCGCAAAAAGAAGCTCGTTTCTTGTCTGACCCCCACACCCTCTTTCGTTCTCAACCCTTAGGCTCCCGGGGATTTGTTTGAGATATGTGTATGTATGGGCTTGGCCGGAGACCATTTTGACGAATTTCGTCCTGCAGGAGGGTAAATGTGGACTCTGGGAAAATAGAATTCTCAGTTTGCCGTTTGAAGATTATTAGCACCTTTTTATATTCATCAGTACATATTTTTCCTTTATTCAAAAATTTATGAACATCGCTAAAACCCAAATAAAACTGTAAATAAAAATCTCGCAGCATTTTATAATTTTATGGCAAAAAATTCCAAAGTCAACCAAAACTGTCATACTCTAGCAATAAATCTGTCGCTCTATTAGTTAATAAATTAAAAATATTCCAGGAATTAAAAATCGAAAAGCACGCTGAGCATTGCACAAATCTAAGGAAACATTTAAACATTTTATACACAATTATATAATTCAATGACACCATAGTGTGTTGACTTATCCAATCACAAAACCGAAATTAATTTCCAACTCGATATTATATGTGCGAATAAATTAGTTGGGAGTATATTAGTAAGTTGCTCAAAAGAGCAATGTTTGCGATCATTGTAAAACGTGAGGGGGCAGTTTGTGTCAATAGTCGTTATGTTCCACCACAAAGAAGTTTAATCATTGGGTCAAGGGTAATAATTAAATTGCTCGAGGTAATTTCGTGCACGATTAAAATTGCTATCGCTATTGAATAATTCATCAAGAAGTTCTTGGCCGTTGATCATTGATTTTTAAAAGACCATTAAATAATCTCCGGCTGGTAAAGTGTTAAGTTAGCTCGGCAGAAGATGAGAAATTAGATGAAGCCTTTGAAACGCCGGGTCCAAATGGACGCCGTCCGAGGGTTAATAAAGGGTTGATAAAGGAAAGAGCATTTCATGAGTAAACGCCGGTTCTAGGTGGTTAAGTGTATCTACCAGTACCTTATTATCAAATCCCTGGATCCCTATAAAAGCCCTTCCAAAAATATTCATTAGTCTACTGTAACATCTCCCAGTTATTACCAAATCCCTGAATTTTTACCAAATCCCTGAATCTCTACAAAAGACCGTCCAAAAATATTAATCTGCAATAATATCTCAATTTGCACAACGAATTAATAACCCTCTATTCCTCAAATTTTTGTTCTGAATATAAAAAAGAAATTATAAATTCCTTATTCATGAAAACCACATTGTGGCTAAAAATAAAATTGGACTGAAAAATATTAATATATCAGTACGTGACCTGAAAATTAAAGCTGTAGAAAGATATAATTGTAGATTATTATCTCTTTTTCGACCCGACCTAAAATAAAGCATGTTAAACGTGCCATTTATAAATTCAGACGAAATTCGGATTAACTTTTATTCAGACAGTTCCCGGCTCGTTGAAAACACTCAGAAAAATGGCTCCCCCAGAAATTGCATCACTTTGAAATGCTTTGAAGAGGATAATCCTGAAGCAGAAAGTATTATGATGCACTTCGCCGGTACCACTCTTGTTTCATTCTTTAATAGACAACCTCGTGTAGCGAGTGTTTCATCTTTCCCGAGCGAACTCGAAATTTCAGCGCCCTGTTTCACCAATTATTTCCGAGTAATTTTTAGTGATTCTTCCTGATTTTTCCAGGGGAGTCGAAACTTTGTTAAAAACTAATTACCCCGCAGATCTCCAAAATAAAGAAAAGTTGAAATTATTCAATTTTGTGGAGGCAATTTCGGTCTTTAGTTGACGTAATAATGAATTTTTAAATTGCGCTGTACGTTGCAGCGACTTCAACAAAGAAACAGTGGATAAATTAAATGTTAGAATTTCACTGTACGAGAAGAGATGAGAGAGAGAGAGAGAGAGAGAGAGAAGTC
Source organism: Halictus ligatus (assembly GCA_028454255.1). Lineage (NCBI taxonomy): Eukaryota > Metazoa > Arthropoda > Insecta > Hymenoptera > Halictidae > Halictus > Halictus ligatus. Next base: position 4,508,153 of record CM052129.1, read on the forward strand.
AGAAATATTTACTTTAAGCAACTTTTTGAAATTAGTACTCAGAAGTGTATGAAAGATTGGTTCGTCACAGTGGTGTAAAAACAATGTCTACAAATGTCGAAGTAACTAAACAGCCTAAAATCCAAATATACTAAACAACGCAAAAGCATCTTCACCGGAAAAAGTCTGGAAAATTAAAGAATTTCTGCGCATCAAGGTTTCTCGCGGGCCGAAATAATTTTCGAAAATTCTAAAGCGCACATTTTCTCGGTGTCCGACATAGTTGGCGAAAACCAAACGAAAATGTTCCGCGGGCACTTAGAGCAACACTCGGCCGTTATCGCATGCAAAATTACGGGAAATAAAAAATGGCGGCGGAGCACGCTCCGAGGAAGTTCTCGCGATAATTTCCGCGGATGTAAATTGCCAACGGGGTGTTAGGGGGCGGGGGAGAGGGTAGGTGTGGACGCGACTTTGAGCGGGGCAAAAGTGGTGGCACCCCTAAAAAATTAAACGCGCCGCATTCTCATCGAGGGCGCGGGACGGCAATTTAAACAAATTTATGCCACGATACCGTGCTACCCGTTCTTTGAACATGTCCGCCTTTTGTAATTCCCTGTAATATTCAATTTGCCCGACTCGACGGCCGTGGGCTCGTTCAACGATTCAATTGCGCGTGAACTCGGCTACCACCCCCGCGCTCCATTGATTATAGCTGCATACCGTGCATGTTTATTGCAGTCGACAATAAAGCATGAACGCCCCGACCAACGAAACTTTTTATCCCTCTTGCGCAGGAATAGCTGTCTCTTGTGTCACCGGCGAAATTAACCTTTTGCCAGTGAAATGAGACGTTCGGTGCAATTGAGAAATGATTTTTTAATCTGCTCTCGCCGGAAACGAGAGCATCGTATTCATTTGCGATCCTCCAGGCAAAACAATGATTTTCCAACACCTCGTTGCATTTATCACAGTTAAAAAGCATTTTCCTGCATTCAACTGCATAATTTGAATAAAATGTCGCTTTCTTGGATTGCTCTACTTGGATTTGTGGGAGGGGGTGTGTGAGTACATTTGGATATGACAGTTACAGTGAATTTAATCAATTTTGTACAGTTTACGTTTTATGTTTTTAAGACTGACTGAACCTGGAATGAAAAAATCAAACTTTTGTTTGATCTTGATTCTCGATTTTATGTCGATATAAAAATGTATAGCTGCATAAATTTCTGATAATTTTAATAGAGCGTAGCATATATTCTAATCGGTTAATTAAACTTAATAACCGGAGGCTGGTTATAAATTTAATATAAAATACCACGAGAGGAAATTTATTCAAATTAATATACACAGTCTGGTAATAAAATATAAAATGCCAAAATAGAAAAGTATAAGTAATGAAGCAATTGCCAGAGAACATTGATTTAGATGATAATATGTTTTTAAAAATGCTTCTATAAATACTGAACAAATCAAAATTGTATTTAAAAAATAAAACGCGTTGTTCATTCAATGAACTAATATTCTGACAAAAATCAACCCTTGTCTTCATCCAAAAATATTCATACTACGTCAATATTCCCTGTTTTGCAATTGATAAGCCGCTAAATATAGTCTCCACCCTGTTGGTACCCACTACAACAATTTGAATAATTGTTCAAACCCAATTTCCCAAAATATCGAATCTCTCTGACAATATAATTTTATCACACCTTTTAATCCACTTCCCCTTGTTGAATTGCACCCGCAATACTAATTGGAGGCCAGCCAGTGTAACCTCATCACCTAGTAATCCATCTATTAGTCCCCTATCCCAAGATGCGACCAGCACATCACCTTTGCTGACCTCGGCCAACAATGTTCCGCCAGAATGTTCGTAACCCAATTCGTTTCTCAAAATTGGGAATAAAATGAGACAGTCGTAGAATATAAAAAGCACTTATGTACCAATTCACACTGTATCTTCTTTAAAAAAAAAAGCATACAAAATATTCTTCACAGAACAAGTTAAACAAATTTTTAACTTACTTCCAATAGAAGAAGAGAAAACAACGATATTCAATGGGACGGTCAATAGGGGGTTGACGTGTCTGACAATATCCTGCCTAATCTACTGAAAACGCTAATGCGTGAGAACCTGACAAACTTTCAAAGATTTTCTTCACATTCAAGTCTCCCTGGCTGTACCATCAGATTGGAAATATCCTGTATAATTCGGACAAATCTATGAAACTCCTTAAAAAATTTTTTTTATACAGATCCAGACACAAAAGGCTCACAAACGTATTTTCTTCTGTAGGTCGTTTTTTGCAAGGCCGTTTTTTTTTTAATGGAACGATGTTTTTTTGATTGGTGTAACATTCCAGCTAATAGAAAGACAAATTCAACCGTGTATAATATGTTGACCTTCGAATGACCTTCGTGGGAGTTATTCTTCAAAAAGCATAACTTATATTTTTTTTTGGTGAAAGTCTTAGTGGCCTTGTCCTATATATTAACAAAATCTAAGGCTAACCTCTAAATACTATATATTATATTTTTCGAAAACAGTGACTTTTAAAAATGTTTTTATATCAAGGAGAATCTCTGTAAACACTATGGCTGACCGGACTACTAATGGAAACATATCTGCGCCAAATTTCCGAGCGGAATTGAAGTCCGAAAAATATTAGAATGTAATTAGGATTACATTAGGAACCAGTGCGGCGACGATTAAAAAAGGTTTTAGAACCGGGTCCAGCGGAATCCCGTCAGGAAGAGAAAGAGGTGGAGAGGCGAGGACTAAAATCGCGGAGACCGTGGCTCTTAATTCGAATTTAATGAATGGAGTTGATAAGGAGTGGAGGATCCGCCTCGATAATTGGTTCTCGAATGTCGAGACTGTTCCATCCGCTGTCCGCCGGCAGTGATTCATCCATTTGGCTATCCTCTGAACAGGGCCCTAGCATTCTGGCCACGGTCTACTCATTAATTCGGGAACGATCTCGTGGGAGGAATAAGGAATATACCGGGTCCCCGCTATCTTTACCACTGCGAGCACCGTATCAGCCTCTCGGTTGCCGGACGACCTCGGATAATTGCTCACGAGTTGACCCTCTCCGTTGAGCAACCCTTTAGACCGGTGACAAGGCTGACACTGTCCTACCGGTGCACCTGCGCCTCCAGGATGCACCTGCTTGTCTCTTGGAACGGTCAAACGATAAGCTATTGCTGTCTTGACTCAGACAGGACCGTACTCCTGATTTATGCGATTTGCGGCTTCCGAAAGTGCATTTCCGTAAGTCGACATTTAATATCTTGCGTTCTACAGTTCTCAACTCAATTTTAATTAAATCTGGAAATTTATCTTCTATTTGCAGTTCTGTACACTGTTTTGCTCCGTGTACTGAAAAATAAGAATTACAATGTACAAGGGATGTAATGAAAAGTAGTAGTAACAATGAATATAATAAAAAAGAAAGTAATAGCTTTACAATGTGGTCGATATATTAATTATATATGCAATATATTCATTATATCGGGTGCGTCGGACTGATTATATTCAGAATATTAAACGTACATTGAATATTATATTTCATTATTAATATTCACATGAGTACATCATGTATTAAATGTATACGTTACGTAAGTTAAAAATTGTACACTGTGATACAATGGTTAGCGGGTCTCGTTCAAGTCGAAGTTTCATTCTTACATAAGAACAATCAGTGGGTACAGATTACTTTGAACAGGTGCGCCGGTGGAATAGATCTGTTACTCATCTTATTCGAATTAGGTTCTGCTGAATACTTTATTCGAAGGTAAATTGATTTCCCCAGCTCTTATAACGAGAAAGTTCTTTCTGCTGAGCGCAACTTTGTTGGCTGCTCAAGGCCACTGCACCCGTTCCGAGGAGGATGCATACGCCCGCCTGTAATTACTCAAAAGACGTTCGAAGAATAGAACGTTGCACATAAGAAACAAAAAACATACTAAACTTTACCTTGTGGTAGAGTTATTACATTGGTTCGGATAATTATTATTCTATTTCATTTGTGCCTGCTTTGAAGTAAACCACAGTACACTATGGTAAATAATTTTCTTAGCCTTTGGACAGTAGGTAATTTATTATTTTATGATTAGTACTGTAATCACTTTGGTAACTTCGATGACTCCTAATTTTATGAACGGTACTGTATCGAAAAATTTGCCTAATCTTGGGACGTTGAATAATTTCTGCATACAGTGTTTACACGATATATGTCCAAAACACGGGTCTGTCCAGGAACATATATCGTGAAGGAGATACTATTCTTTGATCAACGCCGTACAGGGTTTACCAGTGGGTAGTGGGGATAGTTCTGGTACTTGTCTCGCCTAGGCATTTGGGACATGTATGTATATAGTGTACGCTGTATTTCAGAATATAATCCGGGAAGCTTTGCTAAAATCTTAACGGGAGTTTTATTAATTTCGCTAATTCAATCGAATGGCCCGTGTAATTCGCCGGTGGATAAAAATGCGCGGCAAGCGATCCGGAATTAATTTACATTCCGCTCGTGTCCGAAGTGTCCCGAGGGTGGGCGAACTTAATCTCGAGGCAGCAGTGTTTTATTTAAATCAAATTAGGCTATCAGCTCGGGGGAGCAACCCCGGCAGTAGTTCCTCCGGAAACGTGGAAAGGGTTAGCGGTTACATGCACATCGCAGCCACGCGGAGTGCACATGGCTGGCGCGGCTGCATTTCTAGAATACCCGACACCGGGAATTCGATTTCTATCGAATTATGCTAATAAACGGATAGATGGGGAAGAATCCTGCTGTTCTGGTTCGGTTTGTCGGGGCAACCGGAGGAATCCTACGTGCACGCCGGGCCCAAGAAAATTCGCTCGCTCGCGCGAATCTGCTCGCAATTAAACTGCGAAAGTATTTTTACACGCTGCGCGCGACAACACCTGCACTGCATTTCAATTAGACAAGTTTTATTAAACTAAAACTAGTTTAGTCTGTCTGTCTCTGTCTGTCTCTATCTGTCTCAGACAGACAGACAGACAGAGACAGACAGACAGAGACAGACAGACAGACAGACAGACAGACAGACAGACAGACACAGACAGACAGACACAGAGAGAGACACGGACAGACAGACAGGCACAGACAGACAGACAGACAGGCACAGACAGACACAGACGGTCACCGTCAGGCACCGTCAGGTCACCGTCAGGTCACCGTCCGGCACCGTCAGGTCACCGTCAGGTCATCGCCCGGCACCGTCAGGCACCGTCAGGTCACCGTCAGGTCACCGCCCGGCACCGTCAGGCACCGTCAGGTCACCGTCCGGCACCGTCAGGTCACCGTCAGGTCTGTCAGGTCTGTCAGGTCTGTCAGGTCTGTCTGTCTGTCTGTCTGTCTGTCTGTCGGTCCGTCCGTCCGTCCGTCCGTCCGTAACTAGTTAAACTAAAACTTCATTAAACGACATTAAACTGCAACGACGTTGTTCGAGCGAAATTTCCTTTTGGCATTCCGCGACAGCGTTTCCTTCGGAGGAATTTATAGCGCGTTGAGCAGTATTAATGATATGTTTGCTTCGTTTTTACCGTGAGCGACTTCTTAATGGGCAGAGTAAATTTTTCATTTAGCCCGGCCGTTGGGAAATAATTTATGCAAGTAGAAGTTTGCGTAACGGTAGAAGAACTAATTAGAAGTTTGCTGTTTGTTGCGAGAGGTGCTTCTGTTAACATTTAAAAGACGGTCATGGCGATTCATGATGACGATCTTGCGAACAAGGACTTTATATAGAATATTCATAATGAATGCTAGGCAATTAAAAGGGTAATTAGAAAAAGTCAGGTTATAGTCTGGAAGTCTAAAATGAACACGTTCGAGAGGGGTCAAAGCGGACCTAACGTAGACAGAAACTATCCTGCGAATGATTAAAGGTGATTAAACACTTTGAAGTTACATGAAAAGCTCAAAATGGACACAGAATGGACAGAGGCTCAAAGAGAATTAATAATAGATCCTCAAACACAAAATTTCGGGGGTGACCTTCAAGTATGTATTGTCAATATCGAATATACATCCTTTAAAACGGAATGCCTTTCTAAATTGAACCACCTAACTTCTAAAACAATTTTCGAAAACTTGTAAGTGACAAGAACTACTTCGAACCCAGTTTATGCAGCGTGTCCCAAAAATGTTGAACTTCCTTGAAACGGGTAATTCGGCTACTAAAAAATTAGAATTTAGAAGTAACTTTTATAACTTTGAGTCTAAATGTTGTCAAAATCAATATTCCGAACACGTATTCCTCATGTTGCTACTGCCAGGCTCTAGTTTCTGAGATACAGTGACTTCTCTATATATGTCGCCAAGGACTGGACGATAAACGTCGCGGAATTATCCCCACTACGGCGGGGTATGCCCCCCGAGGGGCCAGAAAGCTCGAGATGCCTCGGTAAACATAGCACGGCTCTTATAGTATGTCTCCTGGACGATACACGTCGCTGGCAAGACCCGTGTCGTTGACATATATCGAGAATTCACTGTATTCTTAAAAATACAGTCGAAACTCGCCGAAAATATCAATTTCGAACAACCTGTTCCTACTCCGCAATCCAGTTTGAACAATTATCGACAGAAAACTTGTGTACACATCGCCTAATCATGTTCAATGAAGCTCGCTTCCATTAATCAATGCATTGGCGTGAGGCGATCTTGCACGGTTAACGACGAAAACGATCAATAGAAAGAAAGAAACAAGCAATGAACGATAGCAATTTTCATCGCGGCGGCAACATAAAGGGACAATGCCGGTGGTCTACGAGGCCCCGACAGCGGGAGATAAACAAGTACGATTGGCCCCGAAAGGGGGGGAGAAGAAAGGAGCCATCGCGGATCGGAATAGGCTTCCGACCGAAAGCGTTCGACCGCGCGAAAAAACGTCGGCCCGTAACGACCAGGTGGAAAACCAGTTAGACTCTCCCGGGAGAGACGGCGGTAAGTGACACGGAAAATATTCTGATAACGCGCGCGTACCTTCAAAAAGCGTGCGCGCCGTCGAGGGAAACATTTCGCGCGCAACGACCTAATATTTTCCAGCTCGCCGGAGATTACGTCTTCATTTATCGGGGGACCGGTTTGTGGCACTTCTTCCTCTCCCTCTCGCTCTCTCCTTCTCTCCGTCTTTCTCCCTCTCGTCCTCTCCCCCATCAACCCTCTTGTACAACAGAGCTGTTTCTCGTAAGTCACCAGGAATACTTCAGACAAGTAACATATAATACACAGTCTAGCTAAACAGTTCTTGTCTACTGTCTAGACAGGATTTTCGAAAAATTTCTAAACAGCAGTCGTATAACAATAAACGACGTCTCATTCTACACCTTGAAGCCTCTTCTTTCACAATCCATCATAAAATTTCTTTTAAGATGTTTCTACAGGGTACAGCAGGTGAAAGGAGGAGCATGTTACTTCTCGAAAATTTTGTACAGTAAAGTCTTGATCTAAGCCGAACGGAACTACATGATCTTTGTCAGTTGGCCTATCCCCCCCACTGGAGGCATACCCCGCGAGGGGCCATAAGCTCGCGCTGCCACGGTCGCCGAGCAGTGTAAACACGTCGCGTAATCTGACACCGGGTCGGGTATGTCGGTGTGAACCACTACTAATCCAATCACAAAACTTCTTTATTTTTCATTATTTTTTCATGGGACTTTCACCAACTTATTCGTGGCATTTTTCTGATTAAAATTAGACTAAACACGATATAATTTGGAACTGTATTTACTGGTTTAAATGACGGTATGCAGCGCGCCTTCGCAAGAAAATGGTAGCCCTACACGATATATGTCAGAGCACGGACCCAAGGAGTGGTCTTAGATCAAGACTTTACGGTACATCGAAACATCTGTATGAACATTGAAAAATACTTTTTATTATAATTACTTTTAAAGCTTCAAGAGCTGTGAAGAAAGTGTGGAGCTCCTACATAAAATCAACATAGACTTTATTTTGCTGGATGTCGTTCGGTTAAATTTTCCATAAAGTCTAATTGTCTAATCTAATAAATTATCTAATTGTTTAATTATCTATTAATTTACTACGTAAATTTGATTGAGAATGGTGAAACAACTGAATTATATTAATCTGCGTGGCTAGGCGAAATGAACGGAAATATTCGCTCCCGATATAAACGAGTCAGGTAAGTGATCCAATGAACGGTACGGTAATTTTCAAACATGTTCAACAACTTTAAACACAGTCTGTGGAACATGGAAAATAGAGATCGTATTTCCCGTATTATAAATTCCATAATACTAACTGGTTCCTCCGTGTGAGCGACTCAAATTTGGTCCACTGTTTTTCCCCTTCTGAAAACTAAAATGACTAAAATCGTTTTTGAGCCGCCGAATTATATTGCCACTTTATTTTCACCACTAGCCTCAGCACAATTTTTATAAAATGTATGATTGAATAGAAAATAATTCCGTGGAGCCACTAGTTTAATTTATAAAGAACACTGAGTTACACGAGGGTCTCTCGCGTGCTACTTTGCTTGGACACGTAGTTGAATAAATTTTATTTAGACGAATATATAGATTAAAGTAAAAATAAAACGTGTCCCCAGCAAATCTGCGATGTCGAATATTTCTCAGCGAAGACGAGCACCGTCGAATTCGCAAAAACTGACGGAACGCCGACGATTATTAGGGCTGTCAGACTCAAAGAGCAGCCCTAGGACAGTCAACCGGAAAAATTTCACGAGCTCCGCCGCATCCGTCGAGATTTTACCGCGAATTCCAAACCAGAAAGCGACGCCTGTTCTTCAGCGAGCAGAACAAAAAGTTCCCGTGGTTTTGCAATGCTCCGCGACGTCCTCCCGGCAACAATAAGTATCGCTCAAGTGGCATTGCAATTCCGCACAGAAATAGTGGCCCTTTGTTATATTCTGACAGCTGCATTCTGTTTCATCGAAGTTGCATCGGTAGCCACGATTCATAACCCGTCCATCTACATCTTTGTCCTCCGCCATTTTTACAGCATTTATTAGTTTTTCCCTCTGGTTCGTATCTTCCTAATCGAATAATAATTTCGACTCACTCTGAAATTCGATTTACTTTGAGTGATCCAAAATAGTGTGTGAATTATGTGAAAATAATTTTTAAATAATATTTAAAGAAGTTGTTCGTACGTGTTTAAATTTCATCTAGTCTAATAAAATACTTCAAAATCTTCGGACAATAACGGGAAGACCGTACGTCGACTTTTTGATGCACCGTACGTTTCCCGGGTGTTCATGGGAACCGGATCATTTCACGTAGCAAATTCCCCGGTCAATTTATCAGCTTATAAATAACAAGCAAGTTTGGATCATGCTGTATAGATGAGAAGTCGCATTTAAGACGACCCGCGGGCTCTGAATGTTATGTCGCTTGAAATGGGCGGACATTAATGCCCGATATGCACATTAACTAAAAGGGGCATTAGTGTGATCCTAATGGCGCCATAAATGCGATGGAAAATGCACTACACCCGCTAATAAAACTATAATAAATTTTCTGATGGTATCTACCGGATAAAACGTTCGATCGAAGGGATCAGAGTGCCGCTAATGAATATTAAAAGATTACGCGATAACTCTAATTTCCCTGTGTATTATTCTCCTATGTATCTCGTTTCCCCTAATCGAATCTCTATGCTAAGTTAGCAGACACGAGCATGGTCGTGGAAACTTTTTCATTTCACATGAAAAATGTCTACTATATTTAGTGTCGAGAATATTTGACGTTACTAACTCAGAGAGAGAGAGAGAGAGAGAGAGAGAGAGAGAGAGAGAGATACGCAACCATATTCAGCCATGCGGCACGGCCGTTTCACGGTCCCTTGACCGCGTGAATTTTAATTATTAACAGAAATTTTTGTACGTCGGATATTATATTCCGGGCGCGAAATTCGTAACGCGAAACTCAGCCTGCGAAACCGCGGAAAAATTGCTAACCGAAACTTTCTGACCTCGAAACGACAACTCGCTGGAAAATATTATTAACTAAAGCCATTTGTCGTCGCTGTGTCCCGTTGCGGGTGCGGTCGTGAAAAGGCCAACATTTTTTTTAACTATATCAGTCGGAAAATGCGGACCGAAAAGATTGCATAAGACATTTCTCTTTTCCATTTTGCACCGGCACTGTGGAACTTATACCCGACACAAATTTTGCCACTTTCATAATTTTTGAAAACTGTAAAAAAAAAAAATAAGGCTGAAGAGTCGTTTATCACAAATTTTCCTAAAATTCAAGTCCTTGAAAGCGACTATCTGACCCACACCGATTCACTTCACTACAGTTTTCTTTCGATATAAGGCGATGGCTGGTGTCCGGCTTTCGCCATATTTCGGATGAAGAAGAAGAAGAGGGAAATAGCGTCGTTTTGCATCAGAATAAAATTGTACATATTGACGGTCGCTTGAGCTTATCCTTGTTAGATTACTTTGATTGTTAGATGAATATTTCAACACACTTTGACGCAACAAATATAAACCTCAGAAAATATTGAAAATTATATACAACAATGTTTGTAACACGGTAAGAATAAGTGTGTAAGACAGTTTAAAAATTATGGTACAAGAGGTTACACGGGAGACGTAATCGAATCAATTCCGGGGATTGAGACTTCAATTATTTTTAATGACTCTGAGCCGCGTTCGATCGAATAAAGAGATCGGTCAGCCATTGTGCTCCGCGTTGTAAATGGAAAAGAGGGGGGGTTGGAAAAATAGTTACAATAATTGCGGTGACTGTGCGTGCGATCGTCCTGGAAACGGCGAACGGAACAATTGTGGGGGTTATAGACAGATAGAGAGAGAGAGAGAGAGAGAGAGAGAGAGAGAGAGAGAGAGAATGGTCAAAGGAGGCCGCCTAGTGAGAAAGAAAACCCGGAGACGCCTCTGAAAGGATATCTATTGTATCCGCCGGCCCTGTTTAAAATTACCGGCCGCGTTCCGCTGCATTCTGCCACTGCAGACGCGGGAGGAGTGCGCGATTGCAACTGCACAGCCGTTGCACAGCCCGTGGAATCGCAATGTGCGAGGACAGTGGTCGAGACAATGAAAGAATAACTGCGGCCGACGAGCACTATAGCCAGATTCCAGATAGTGACGATCGAGGGTCGGTGACACGTTCAATACACCATGGCGACGATATTAATTAATATCCAATAAAATTATCGAAGACAAAATGGAGTTGACACTACAATCACCGAGCGTTGCACAAGCCTGATGAATATTCCTGTACAATAACAACCGGAATTTATTTCATAGGATTTTTATGGTAACAATTTCTCAAGAAAATATTTGTACAACTTCGCGAATTGCAAATTATTTCGACAATATTTTCAGTAACTCGATGATTGGAAATTACAATTACACAGGAAAGAGGAAATACCCACTAGAATAAATGCAATAACGAATGCGTTTTAAAATAATATAAAATGCGAGCTTTAATTTCGTTTTGTATTTGTTTCGCTTGATTGATTCGGATAAACAGGAAAATAAGATTCCCTTGTATTGCAGTTGCACAGCATTTATCGGGATAACCGTGTTTTATTAAACCAACTAACGATTCGAATGAATTCTTGAAGGACTATTCGCAGGTACCGTTTCGGTAATCGACCAATTAAATGCTCGTTAATAAAACGCAAACACAGCGGGACGGAAAAACAGAGCTGAAAGCGTTCTACATTCAAAGCAGACGTTTTTCGACGACGTCCTGTTTAACATCTGTGTTTTTAAGCGAAGTAGACGTCCAATTTACTCGTGACTAATGCCACGTCCCTGCTTGACAGCTTGCTCCAGTAAACAGAGACACGAATGCTCCAATTTGATAGTTTGCTCTCCAATGAACGACCCGTTTACCCTCAAAAATGCGATTCATTGGGAAAAATCGACATTCATGTCCGACACCCAATGATAACTGAAAAGTGAATTAAGAGTGATCAGGAACAACAGTATAAATCCCCAGTACAGTCGGCTAAAGTTCCGAAAATCGGACAAATCCGATTCAGCTGAAACTTGGTAAATAGGTTCGTCTTGCATTAAAAACGTGTTTCCCAAAAGGATTTTTGGCGGACAAAAAAATTCTTTTATCACAATAATATCATTTTCTACCTTGTTAGACACTCGCTACTTTTTAATTGGCGGAGCCCCTCCCTCTGCACCAGCTTCCACCGCAAAGCTAACCCTTTCAAAATTCGTCGGTAAAGTAAAAAATGATATTGATAAAAAATCTTTTTTCGAATCGCCAAAAATCCTTTCGGGAAAGATGTTTTTAACTTAAAATAAGACTACGTGCAAAATTTGAGCTCAACCCGATTCGGCCGATTTTCGGAGCTTCCGCAGGACAGTCTTCGACGATTTTCATTGGCCACAATTGATTATATCTTTTCATTAGCATTCCGTATATCCACGCGTGCCGCGCGCCAATGTTTAGCGGCCTCCCGAACGTAAAATAGTCATCAGCAACATCATTTATGATCGCATTGTTTGTTAAGCCGGGCGAACGCGGTATTCACGGGGGATTTTTAAGAGGGCTATTTCTCGAACGATCCGTTTCCAATCACAATGGTTTTATTGGCTCGGGGGATTAACGCACATTATTCCGAGTGATGAAGGTGTTAATCTGTGTTATAAAATGTCCATCCGGCGACCGCGTATTATTCATTGAAACACGATACCCTTTAAATAACGCATAAAACGATAATATTGGAGTGTTTTAAACGCGTCGAAAGTGTAACCCCACCCCCTCCACCACCCCACGTCATCCTCTCATGCGAATCGATATCGAGATCCGGCAAATCTGCTGGCAACGGTTTCGTTTCCCCCGTTTGCCGGAAACCCGATACAAGAAATAAATAAACAGCAAGCCCGCCGCGTTTTCGATAGAATGTTGCGTAGATTTTGAGCAAATTAGCGCAACGCGCGCGCGTGCGCGTGCACGCTTCGATTTCGAGGAAACAAAAATCGCGGCCGGCGCAATCGTCTGAGCAAACAGACCGGTGCTTGAAATTCACCTGTGTTTGCCAAATCCGCGACGGGGCTTGATTCCCGACGGAACAAAGAGCGAAACACGCCGAGCTCCGCTAACAAACAATTTTCCAATTTTTCCCGTTTCCCGTTGGAAGACACTTTGATCGCGATCGCCGAAAATAATAACGAACGATGCCACGCGCGCGGAGTTTACGCGAGAACCGATTTTCGGTAACTGGTAACGATAATAAAATAAAATGGTAACGAAATATTTATGGCTGTTTTATGGAGTTTTTCTGCTTCTTTACTGCGCGACGAACAAAAACTAAATACTGAAACGAATAACAGCCGTGGAAAATGAGGATCATAAGTTTTCAGTATTTCTCTTGGGGGCAATGGCGATTTGTAAAAAGATTATGCGGCCATTTAATCCGACCTCGTGTTTTAATCCCTCTCGCGTTCGTATTTCGTATGTTTTAATTAGATCGCGTCTATAATACAAGATAATGGGTATCAGAATAGAAATGAATACTCCCATGTTTTTCTTTTCTTTTTTGTAATATTTCATTTTCATCATTGAAATTGAGAGAAATTTTTCCCCCGTTTTATTTGTCATGAGATTCAGCATGAAACCGGGAGTTGCGTCTAATTCCAATTTATTACTCGAAGAGTTTTTAACTGGGTGAAATTAATTTTTATCAACCGGACATTCTTCTAACAATTAACGCACTTTTCTAGGGAAACTAATTTCTCCGTTACGAATGCAGAATATAATAAATACATATTTTGTTTGTTTGTTTTACGGAAAATCGTGATCTTTGTTCTGCAAGTTGAAAATAGTTAATTCTAGAGCAGCGAAATGTTTGAAACGACGAGGATTTATTTGCCGGCCATTTTCCTCGAGTATTTCGCTCGAGGAATCGTCAACACGAACGAGGAGAGTAATTATGTGAAATTTTTGATAACCTCAGAAAGCACGCTCGAGAAATTGCGCGCAATTTCGAAATTGTCCGCGGCGCCGCGGATAGTTTTCCGCGTTGCGATCTTCTTTGTCCGACGAACGCAACGGTGTATAAAATCGGAAACGTGTCATGAACAATTCCATTATTTTTCCGGTTACTGGAATATTTGTTTATCGGCGGGCGTTTGCGATGGAAATATAAATATTTCAGAAAAATATCGGAGCGGGCTGCAATTTTTATTACCGGCTTGGATCGAACCAATTCGAGAAATAAATAAATGAAACCGATCGCCATCTTGTATTTCCCACTTCTTGTTACACGCGTTACACATGTGGTACGGTTTAAACTGTACAAAACTCGTTTAGTTTACGGGGACGTTGAATTATTACTAAAAAAATTAAATTAATAATTCTTTCTGTTTGGAAGCAATAGCTACCAATAGATTGTGTACCTATCGCAAAATTCGGGTGAAGCTGAATTTTTAAAATTAATTTGTAGTTCATTGTAACTTTTGCTTTTTGAAAAATCCTCTGTCGTTTTTTGAATATGCTCCTCCATAAATTAGAACCAGCAACCCAATTTGCTGAGCGACACCAGTGCATGAACACAAAGGAACCATGTCACGGAGTATGTATAACGTTCGTCAGAAATTCATTGTACACACGAAGCCAGTATCAAATAGAAAAAGTAGAAACAGAACGTTAACATGCACCGAAAACCCTCGTACATTCGAACCGCGGCGCGCATTATGCTTTAAACAATGCTGTTCGTAAGACAATCGCATTCCCATATGGTCGGTGAAGTGGCAATTTACCTTGGCGCGCCAATTAAACGCGGCATTGTATAAAGAAACACTCGGCCGTGCGTCTGTCATCCGCAGAAAACTTCAAATATGGCGCACCGCCGGGGATTACCCTTGCCATTGTCTTCGAATGTTCCCGGATTAATGCTCTCGTTTCCCGGGCAAACGGCAATAACGTTAATTAGATAATAAGGCGCTCGCGTCGAGTGTCCAATTGATTTTTCATTAGGCCATAAAAAGACCTCCGGGTCCCGCGTTTCGCTGCTTGCGAAGCCCCTCTCCTCTCCTCCCCTCCCTTCCCCCCACCATTCACCTCCCTCCTCTTTTCATTAACCGGTTCGCAACAAAAGAACTCCATTTAATGCTCAAACAGTTTACAAACGGTCCTCGAACAATTTGCTTTTCTCTCGTCGTTCCGAAGGAGAGCCGCTTTGAATCCCCGGGACCCTCGAAAAAAAGACGCCCGAACCCCGCTCGAATTCCGCCCCTGCGCCAAAAAGCTGGACCGAATTTCGTATCTCTGTTAATTAGACATCGTCGACCCCTTGTTCTGAAATTTCCCGGCAGGATTGTTGGGTATATTTCTAGTAACTGCTACACTACATACGTATTCATTTTTGTTAAACTGTAGCTGTGTTGAAAAAGACTCTCCCCCCAAACTGAAAATGTTGCGATAAAACTTTTACCACCGCATTCACGATCCTTTTCCGAGTGAAACGACACCAAACACGATACAATTTCGAGCACATTGAAGAAATTTGGAAATAGAAAGTTCGGACATATTCAGTTCGGATAATCGAGGTTCCAATAAGTCGTGAATTAAACCAGGAAACATGCTCGGAATTGTATCGTGTTGGGTCTCATTTTAATCGGGAAAATGTCGCGCATGTGTTGGCAAAGGCTCCATAAAAAAAATAATTCAAAGCAAGAGAGTCTGATCAATTCTTCTCATTCCATGTTATCTTTCTCGGCACCGAGCTTATGAACACAGCCTTTGGGTTCCTGTATCATGCTGCAGCAGGGATTTAACTTGTATACCGAGACGTTCCTGCAGTACCATTTTGAGAACGATCAAGGTCACCTTGATGCAAAAACGATCCAGTATTCACCTCAAAATGTCCCTTTTGAATCGTTACAAGTTTTCCTCTGGAAATTATTCCGCGAATAATGTCTAGGGAATACTTTCGTGGTTAACAGTACATATTCAAAATTTCATCGTTCGTGCAGGAGGTCGTGAATTCGATCGTTTTTTTTTTTTGCGCATCTTTTTGCGATTTCGCGCCAGTGCGGCGCGCCGATTTCATCCTTCCGGTCCGGACAGCGTCGACGGAAGCTCCCGTATAATCGGGAATTTGTAATCTATGCATTCGTACGTTACCGCATCTATTCACCCGGCCGTAATTCACAAAGGATGCCGATTCGCAGCGCGGCGCTCGGCAATATCGACGATTGATTAATTTTGCCTCATTACGCATCGGGTAAATTTCACCGAGATCCCGCGGACCCGAGACAGCTGAGCCGGACAGTGGGACGCATCGCTTAACTCGGGTCTTAGCCTCGGAATCGCACATGATCGATTCAAAGTGCTCGGCTGACTATGAACGGCGGTTCACTATGGTCCTCACTCGGGATTCGCCGGTTCAGAATCGGTCCGAGCTACTTTTTTCGATATTTAAAACGAACACCGTTCAGACAACTAAATGTTCAAACTGCAGAGTACTGCAAACCAAGCGGCATTGAAACTTGTATGCTGCATTTAGGAAAATATAGGGTCAGGGAGCCAACTACTGTGGGGGTATCAATCACTGTGCCTATATTAATTATCATTATTATTAAAGCGTGATGTATATTGAAAAAGAGATTTTAATGGAAAAAATATAATATCTGTTTTTTAATGTTCATTAGCTTTGGAAATAAGTATGATTTATGTTGGCCCTGTAAATGGTACCCCCACGGTAATTGGGTCTCTTACTATATTTTCCTAAAATTGCATTTTTGGGAAGGAATATTCTATTAGTCGGAGAGATTTTAGAGCCACAGGAAGCTCTTAGCCCAGATCCTAGTTTAGTAGTTGTGCTTGATTGGCATAAAGTGTCCAATTAATTACGAACTCTGAGGAAGCAGGTTATTGCAAACTCACAAAATTTTCTTCTCGACTCTAAGATTTTGTCTGAATTTTTCTCCAAGTTGGGAGATTGTGTGTAACTAGTTTAAAGGGTCATAGCATACATAGGGAAACTGTAAAATTTTGTTTCGGAAAATTTGTAAACCTAGAGATTTGATAGCTTAACCGGAGTATCAGGGATGACATAGCTTCGATTTCCAATGGTTTTACTTAGGAAATTAGTGTTCTTGAAGTGATATCCTGGTCACGTAGCCGAGCCCTGGACCCGGCCGCGAAGCTGAGCCCTTTTCTGGTCCGGTGTAAGACCAGTTTAAGTCTCGCCTCATCAATAGCGCTGGTCCTCGGGGGATTAATGGTACGAGTTTGCTATATCTTGTTCGCCAACTGTGCTTTGTTCCAATAGCTCGGAAGCTACAGTCGCAACCCGAGTCTATGATCTGCTTAGGGTCGCTATCCTCGACTCCGGTGGCTTTTCGAATTTCTCGGTTTGTCCGCATTCTATTTCTTCGGTCCGAGAACAACATTCTCCACTCGTTTGAAACAAGAACGTTCGAAAACTCGCGTAAAATAAATCCATTGGAAAATATATCTTAAGCTGTGTTCCCACACACACACACACAGAGAAGAAACGTCGACGTACTTTTTGTCCGAATTTATGCCGAACAAGGCACTCACGGAAATGTTTTCTCTTTGCAAAAATTACCATATTTAAAAAACATTGAAACTTCTTTTTCAATACCAAGGCTACATTTTTTACTAGCAACAGAAACACGAAGAAAGCTTCTACATTCAGACAGTTAGTAAAATTGTTATGAACAAGGTGATTGTTATTTCATTACAAAAGATGTTAAGATGACTCCGATATATCACTAATACAGTGTTATTCGATATAAGACGCTGGCTCGGGACCGGCTTTCGTCGTATTTCGAATGAGGCTACCTATGCGGAAACCAATGGGAAGTCGTATTAAAATTGGTAAATCTTTAAATTGTTGTAATTTTGAAATTGTTTATGCTGTTTTAATAAAACTTGGAATGTTGGAGAGCGCAAAGCCTGCGCTTTAAAACGGTTTTTATTGCACTACGATACGACACCTGGTTCCCGAGATATCGTCGTGTGAAGCGAAGGTCATTTACTATTCTACTATCATTTTCTCTCTTGCACAGTAGGTCTGTCTCTCTCACACTAGTCACTGAGCCACCCCACAGGACAGTTGCGATAGGTCAGTTTTTACTATTTACTATTACTATTTATGAATGGAGCCACCCCACCCATTGATTTACGAGCAAACTTTGAACGCTCGTATCTTGAGAACGGATCGAGATATCGAGATGGAACAAAATGCATTGGAAACAGCATCGACTCTACTATCAACAATGTATCAACAATGATAACCTCTTTGTTCTCAAAGAACAAACCTGACTTGTTTACGATATACAGTGCTAACTCGATATATGTCCACAACACGGATCTACTCAGGGACACATATCGGTCAGGAGATACTAATCAGTCTTAGCCCCTCACAGGGTATCCCCGCGGCAGTGTGGATAGTTCTGGGACTTCTATCGACTAGATATTTGGGACATGTATCGAGTAAATATTGTAATCTGTCTCAGACGGTATTTAAACAGAACAAAGTTCATTTCGGCGAGCATTCACTGTATCACTTACCATTCACAGTAGTTACTTATGCGCTAGCCTAAATGCATCGTCCCTGTATCATTTCTGTGGAATCAAATATAAATTATTATTTTGTGCAACCCGGTGATGAGTGCAAAAGAGAAATAAATAATTCCCGAAATTATAAATTCTTTTCTTCTAGAAACAATTGTAAATTTTTGTAGAAGAACTGGGGAGGGTAGAAGGAAAAGAGTTAACGAATGGAATGCTCAGTCTATTGTTGTTAACGGTGAAGGCTCTGTTTTTAATGTCGGATAATCTACGGCGGAAATGGTTTTACTTTTACTGTGCCATTATCGTAGGTCGAAAGCCCTTCGATTCCGCGGTTTCGATGGTCCGCAAGAAAAATCTCCCGGAATGGCCGCAGCGGTCTAATACATGCGAGAGATTAGCCGCGTCACTTCGAGGGCAGTTAGCCCTTATCTCACGTTTCGCGTGGGCGTAACGGCCGAGTCCTTTGTGTACACACGGATTACCAGGTACACCCGGTGTTCCCTTATCTTCCTTTAATTCCAGCACCGTCGTGGGAAGGGGTGAGACCGAGTCGAGGGGTGTGGAAGCTCGGAAGAGAGAGAGAGAGAGAGAGAGAGAGTGGTTCCGAAAGCAGGGGGAAGGGGTTGGGCGATATTCACGAGCACCGGAGGACGATTTTCGCGTGGCCCGTAATTTTTAATTATGTTTCCTTTCGCGGTCTTTTGTTCCACTTACCCTCCCCCCCCCCCCCCCCCCCCGCCCTCCACCCTTCGTCTCGACAGCATCGGCAAGATAATGAAGTCCCATTGGCGCGGGCCGAATACACAATTAAACCTCGCGAACGTTAGTTCTGAAAGCACCGGGGGACTGTGTGTTGCGCCCTCTCAAACTCCGCCGACAGAGAAGTCGCTAGAAACGAATAGACACAGTGGCGGACAGAGCGAGATAGAATGACAGCGCGATGGATAGAGAAGGAATATAGTGAAGTAGAGATAGGGAGAAAGAGATAGTGAGTGGTAGAAGAGGGGCAGACGAATCCCGTCGCGATTGTCTGTCCGCGACCCCATGTAGCATTCACCAGCGTCGCTTACACCCTTGTCAGAATTTCCTCTTGTTTGTCCGCCGTTGTTTCGTGCCTCGTTTTTTCGCCGCTTGTCGTATCTCCTTTATCCAGCTCGCGGAACGACGCTGCTCTGTCGTCCGAAATAAAAAATACAAAAAACGGAAAAAACACCGGTGGAACAGTCGGTGGAGGGAAAAAAAAAGAATGGTGCGACTGGTTTCTTCGCGTAACCGAACCCGCACCGCCGCGAATTCGTGCGCGAGTCTTGTCCGGGGGAGCGCGCCGCGATTATGGTCGATTCTAAACACTCACGGAAAACCTCCCCCCCCCCCCCCCCACGCCGGGGACCGACACAATGCTGTCTTTCACCAGGCTGCCTTTTTTTCGGGGCTGTCGCTTTTCCCGAAGCATCGGTTTCCCGGTGTTTTCACATTCGAACCCCGGTTCTCGCGGTATCGGCGCCGCTCTCCGCCGATTCTTTTTTTTTCAGTGTTTTGTGCTTTTTTTCTCTCTCCTTTCGAAAGCTCGTTTTATCCTTCTGCTTTTTTTCGGCTTTCCCCCCGTTCCCGAAAGGTCGCTCTATTCCTTTTGGCCTTTCCACCCCCCGTTTTGTTTCCCGTCAACCGGCGCGGGTTTTGTGCGGTCGACGCCGCCGCGCCGACGCGATTCTTGCGCGATCCGTGATCTTTCAGGGATTTTCTATGCTCAGCCGGAGAATAAATTGTCGTCGGTTGGAAATGGGCCAGCACGATACGTTGTTCCATATGTTATTCAGAAAGATTTTTAATATTTTTGCCGCCGGAGTTGCTCGAGGCCGATTATTTCCGTTCGAGTACCGGGGCTGTTTTGCCCGCTGAAAATGAAGCCTGTTCGATTCAATGTTGATCTTCATCGTTATTAATAAAGAAGCTTGGAATTATTCTTTAACAATTTTTCTTAACGTATTCCTGAAGGTACTTCTTCTAACCGAGGAATTTAATTGTGAATTTCTATGCTCTGGGTCAACACAGACCCGGACTCCGCTGTCAGAGGAATTGTTTATGAAGTTTGCGTTCCATGGTGTTAACACATTCGCAAATTTTTTTCCCTTTCTAATACTGAGTACCGGCGAAAATATTGAGATTCCGATGCTGGTGGCCGCAAACTTGTATCGCTAAAGTAAGGATCAATTAATTTATTATATTAATTAATCATTTAAATGTAAATCCGATCCCAGTAATGCGCCTAATGTGGCCGCGTTCAGAAACGAAAATTCCAGGACGTTAATTCGCGTCAGCGGTCGCGCAAGTGTTAATATAATTTTATTCGTCAGCTTTCAAGTAGAACTGCAAAAGATCATGTGACAATTTTGAGGACGAACTTTTTAATTGAGGAAATAATTGATTGAACGCGCGACAATTTATTCGTTTTTCGAAATGTCTAGGAATTTCGAACGCTGGCGAGAAGATGGAACTCTCCCATCAGAAACTTTCCACTACAGATGTTTATGCAAATTCGGGTTTTTCGAGTATAAAGTTTCGCGGGCCGACGTCAACGGAAGACTTACCGTCTTCATTCGGGGTTTAATTAAACTCGAAGAAGCTCCGGGAACTTCATTGAATTCTGTTGCGCACGGCTTCTCTTTTTCTTTGTTTCAGCGCGCGGACGGTCCGCGTGTTTTATAAACGCGCGAATCGCGGCGACGCGATAGCGCCGAGAAAAAGAATAGTTTTCGCGTGGAGTCTGTCAGAGTTCGCGAGAGCCGCAAGGATCTTCCGCCGGGGCGGAAGTGTTCATTGTCTACGACTCGAAAATTCGATAAGGATTATAGTCTGTTACTTAGGTCGTCGCTAATTTATATTCCGAGCGCCGCGCCTTCTTCCTCGTTGTTCCCGGCTGCGATACAGCGGAAATTAGTATTGTAAATTATGGGTTTATTATTCGGTAATATTCGTCACGCTGCGCCGCACCGTTATTCATCGCGGAGAAGCAATAATGCCGGCTGGCTCTTAAACAATTATCAAATATTAAATGCTGAATAAATCCGTCTTCGATATCGAATTTATCTCGGAACAGGTGCAACTCATTTTTTATCCGCATCCTGTGTTCATTGTTGGCCGAATAATTTTAACCACAGAGGTTTTGCAGGAAAGACAAGCTCACAGGACGGAGATTAAAAAATGTACTGGGTGATCATGGTTTATATTTGCATAGATTAAAGACTGGATTGAAACTTAGCCCGATCAGCCAATCTTAGGTAGCGTCGGTGATATTATTAATTTACAGCGAGATTACAAACTTGAATCGGCCGTTACCGTACCGGAACTTGATCACGCGGAACTCGTTACTGTATAATACATTAATTAGCCGAAGATATTGATCAGTTTAGTCCCGAACGTGTTCAATAAACATTAACTACGTGCGCCGGTTAAACCGATCTCGATGAACCTGTCCCGAAAATGGCTGTCCCGGAGGCCTTCGACCTATACTGCGTTCGGTCCGCTTCGAATTCTGCGAGCACATCGATCACGTCGGGACACGTCAGATGTTGATTCCGAGTCCCCGTTTCCTGATGGAGCTCGATCTGCAATGGTATTACGGGCCAAGAATAGGAAAACGAAAGGACCCAGGGTCTTACGGGCGCTAACGAGCTTAATCTTCTCGTCTGCCGGGTCGACGGTCCTTTATGGAAGAACCATGGCTGGGAGAGACATCCATGACATTCAATAACCAGCGCAGACGATATCTTATTTATGTATTTTTCAGGATAAGCCGCGCCCGAGCTCGCATTCGGTATTACCTTTGACGTTTAAACGTTCTTTGCTCGCGACTGTAACTAATTATTGCCGGTGTGCAAGTGGATCGGTCAGCTCCTACGGATTAGAGCAAAATTCCAATCCCTCCGCGTTTGAAGCCATAGGTTTCGGCTGCGACAGCTCCCGTATACGAGCTACGGGGTTCGCGGGCACGGATTCCCGGGGTCCACATGCACGGACGCCGCTGACCCTGTTGCCAAGCAATTCCGCGATCGTCTGCCTTTAATATTCCTTTTCACTCCGTGATGGAAATCTGTAGTCCACCCAATGGTGCGGGGGAAGAAAAATACACAGACACTAAAGTGAACTCAGATTATAATTTTTAAAAATATTTCTCCGCCTTCAAAACTGTTAACATTGTTGTTTCGCCGAACGGTTCGCGGTATAGCTATTACCGTCGTGTTAGAGCAATTAGTCGGCCGCCATTCTATCATAAACACCGTGCTATTTGGCACGCCACGAACGTTCGCTCTATTGGCCGCATTCGAGCGAAGCCGCAGAGTCAATTCGGTGTCACAAGGATCACAGATGACTTCCTTTCGCGTCAGCTCGCGTATTTGTCCCATGGAAGTTAAGTGCGGTAAATAAATCACCGTGCGTTTTACGCGCCGAGTGCTGCTAATTACAAGAGTCCTTTACAACAATACGCTCGGTATAATTAGGAACGTTCGTGCGCGAATACACGCGTCGGTGAACAAACGGAAAAAAAAAGAAAAAATAAATAAATGAACGCGGCGGCACTTTGCCCGGGTTAAACATTTTTAGTGTGCAACGAATGCGAATCAAACTATCTTTGTGCCCGGAAGCGAGGTTCTTTTGTTCCTCGGGCGAAGGTAATTAGAAGAAAAACGCTCGTTGACGGTTCCGCGGACACGCAATTTGTGCCGGTGTCCTTTTTAAACAATTACGACGGTTCCCGAATGCTAATGCATGTCCACCGCTTCAAAGGGAATAATTAATTCGACGGAAAACTGAATATTGCGAATCATTAGCGGGGCCGCGGATGTTTATGTAAATTTACATTTTGATGGACTCGTTTTTGAGAACAGTAATTAAACAGAAATTTAACTTTATGTTGCCCCGTACGTGGGTTGTGTTTAATTAAAGCCGCACTTTGTTTTTCTTCGAAACGCTGCCAAAATGTTCCCCGCGCTCCCGCTGACTTTATAATCCCTGCACGCGGGCCCCGGAGTCTGTACTATAAATGTTCCTCTAATTCTTTATGTAATCAGTATGTTTCTACAATTCTGTGTGCTGTATGAATCAAAAATATATCTTGCGCATATTTTTCCTGCTACAGATTGCTTCATAGTCCGAAGAAAGTAAACGTGTTGTTGGGTCTTTTTTAAGACAAGGTTTAGAATAAAGTTTCTTTGATGAGCACAATTATAAGGGAATTCTTAAAGCAGAGCCGAAAACGCTACAATCCGTGCGTGTGGACCCCGAAATCTGTGCACGTGAACCCCTGAGTCCGTTCATGTGACCCCTGGACTCTTACAAGCCAACGCTCCTACTGTTGTTAGCTCTGGAATTCCTGCGTGTAGACCCCGGAATCTTTGCGTGTGAACCCTAGAGTCCCTGCTTGTGAACCCTGGAGTCTAAGCTGATAAATATCAGAGTCTACGCTTCAGATTCTTTTAACAAGCCTCTGATATATTTTGAGCGTTCTTAACTCGGGAATCCCTGCGTGCAGACCCCGGGGTCCTTGCTTGTGAACCCCGTAGTTCCCGTGGAACGCTGAAAATAGCAAATAAACCAAAATTGTCCCGCGAAAGAAAGAATGAACACTCCATCAAGCGGTGTGCCACATTATTCACTGAATGTTTAATTCAAGAAACAGCTGGAGCAGCTTCGATTTCGCCGGCCTCGCCAACGTTACCCAGTAACAAGCTCAATCTTCCCGTCCCACCTCCCCTCGATATAAAACCGTGGAAGACGAATGGCCAATCTTCCGGCCAAACACCGAAGTTCCTCACAAAACCGGAGGACCGGAGGAGTGTGAGGCGGGGGGACGTAAACGAACGTATATTCCTCCCAGGAGAAAGAAGAAGGAGACACGAAAGGCAAACAGCAATCAAGCGTTTCGTTGCACCGCGCGGTCCCTTCGGGAATTGTTTCGATGGGATTCTTTGCAGTGCCGTTAATTAGCAACGTACACGGCTCGCCCGCGAACATAAAAAAGGAGAGGGGTAGAGAAAGAGAGAGAGAGAGAGGGAGAGAGAGGAGTAGTTGAAGAGAAGAAAAAAGGAAAGAGTCTACGTACACGTGCGTTCACGCTCGGTTGCGTTGACTCCCTTGGAAGAACTCGTTGGAGCAACGTCAAGGAAGAGGGACGCGGAGGGAGGAAAGCTTGACGAGCAAGCTGACGCTGTCCAAAGCCTGGGAGGCGGGGGGGGGGGGGGGGAGCTCCCTTAATGAGACGCGAAACTCGAACGCGATATCCAAATAATTGCTCGCTGTTATCTCCTGTCGGCCGCGTAATTCCTCGCCCGTTGAAAATCTCTATTATTCTTATCGGTCCGGCGAGTTTCGCGCGCGAAACTTTACCTCGGGCCCGCCCCGTCCCGTCCCGCCCCGCCCCACCCACCCCCTCGCTTATGCCACCAGCCAACCGGTTGTCGTCAACTTCTCGCGACTGTTCTCGAAGACCAACTGAACTCTCCCCGGGTTCCCCAAACTATTTTGCGTTCCCTTTTGGTACGACAAGTATCGCCTTAAATACGTTTCCGATGTTACGAACGGGGGGTAGCGCGGCGGGCGAGAGACGCGGGGGTAAGGGGGGCTGACTAACCTGGATCGGCTGACTTTACATCGGGAAACTTCGAACGAGTTCGCCTGTTCGACCGTGTTTTTCCAGGGACCGGTTGCAGCGGAAAGTTGACGTACGACTTCCTAATAGAATTTTCGACGGGGACGCTCCAGGGGGCCGGGGCACCGATTTCCAAGCCGCCCCTGTCGCCACGCGGAATAACGGTAATATTTCGCTCCCTTCGCCGCGGGAATGGCATAATCGAAAAAATCGGAACCCAGCTGTTCGCTGCGTTCAAACCTTGCAGCCTGAACCACGAATGTGCGTTATCAATAGACTGCAAATTTTGTGCATTTATAATAAAAAATAGGTGTTGTATCGCACTGTAGAGTCAGTTTAAGAGCGTTGGTAGGTTCCCTTAGATTTATTAACCCTTTGCACTCGGATGTCCCCTCTAAGGGGGCAAAGGGTTCTGTGCAAGGGGTTAAAATTATAAAAGGAAAATTTGTATTTCTCTTCAGTTCGAATTAATACACCCAATACCGAATTCACGTACGGTCATCGCAGTTATTAGGATCCGGAGCGTCTCGCCGTTATTTTTGCAAACTAACTGCTCATCTGGGATGGCTCCCTCGCGAGACGGGAAGCAGCATGACGGTGGAGGAGACAAAAAAATAGAAGAGCGCGCGAAATAAAACCGAGTGGAAACAAGCGGTGTCGCGCGGGACGCGTGAAAAAGCTCGGCCGCGAAGCGACAAATTTCGCGAGACTTTCGGTGTCGGCGCTATGTGATCGAGGTCGAACGCGCCATTGTGCGGAATAACAGCGCCACCGAAATACATACATGCATACATAGATTTCGTTCGAACTATACCGCGGCCACACGCACAGGGATCCGGTGGATTTCTCCCGCGGAGCATACGTAAAACGGCCGTCGATTATTACGGGCGCGTAACCCGTCGTGCCTACGCGTGTAATTTACAGACGGCCCCGGCCAGATTTAATCATTAATTTACCAACGCGAACGTGCACGTTGCGGATCGGGGGCTCACCGACCGGAACCGGTCCGCCATTTTACGGACACGAAAGTACACCCGGGGTCCGCTCGGCAAATATCCCGCAGAATTTCGGCGGAGCACCGAGACCCGGTGTGTTGATTTAATGGCGCACACCGGCCAACCCCTCCACCCCCTCCCTCCGCTTGCATTCCCTTGATTTCGTTAACATTTTTGCCCGAGGACGTCGGACAGAGCTTCTGCTCGACAGTCGGTACCTCCCTGTTATGTACGTAAGTGTGTCCCTGGAATCGCACACTCCGAATCCCCCGGGACGCTTCGGGGACGCTGGCCCGTTCGCGTATTATTCTTTACTGTTGACCGACCGAGGTTTTAACACCTGGGTTCACGTAATTGCTGCGTTCTGCGTGAACCGATGAAAAGATTGCATTTTATTTTCGTTGTTATTATCAGTACAATAATAGTGGAGCGCTCGTTTTCTTTCCTTTCGTATTTCTTGCCGGACTTTCAATTGTTGTGCGAGTACAATTACTACGTCCACCGTGGGTGACTCTTTTCTCAATGTTACAGCGTCATTGTGATCACTGTCATCATTTCGAAAGAAGTCTGGCAATAAGTTGCAGCTGGCTAACTTTCTATTACTTTGCGCGACCATCAGTTCCACTATGAAATTTCGTGATGCTGTTGCTGACAAAATTGCGTGAAGTATGTGCATTAGCCTGCGTTTTCAATTGCGAACAATGTTGCAAATGATAGTCTTTCCAAATCCAAAAAATTTTACTACTTCATATAACTAATTACTGGATTACTCCGTGTTGTATGCGTTCATGGCAAAAATGAGTAGATAGTATGCAAAACGGTGAAAACATTTCAGGAATTTAATAATGTTCTACTATGTTCAACTCTGAGGCAGAATTGAGAAAATAAATGAATGTCTGCGCAGCTCCTGCGACTCGCAATTAAGGGAGACAATTTTTAATTTGCATGAAAATCCGCAGTCCAGTAATTACAAAATTATGAGATAGAAATGTTGAAAAACATTGAATTGAAATTGTGTGTTACCGATATGAATGCCCGCCATCTTCTGAATAATATCTTCAGGTATTACCGAATGCAAATTTAGCTTACAAGTGAAATTCCACGCAAAACATCTCAAACCCTGAACCAACTCCAAATTCCGTAGCGGTGGGAAATCTCTCTCTCTCTCTCTCCCTCTCCCTCCCTCTCTCTTTCTCTCTTGAGACGCGTGCTAAATGTTAATTACCCGTTTACATTTCGCTCTGGAAATTTCGTTAGCGTTCTGCTACCGTTTCCAAAATTCTCTGCCTCGAAACTAGTAACAAATTGAAGATCATCTCAACCCTAGACAATTAACCCTCCATAAAAATTACAGTAACATTTAAAATTACTGAATTTAAATTACATTAATTATTTAAATTACTAAAGTTAAAATAAAATGATCTTGAAGCTGGTACTGTTACAAGCACTGGCAACCAACCAATCTTTAAGTGAAAGGCTCACGGAAATAATTTTCTGGATATTGAACTCCGTGCGTGTGAACCCCGGAATCCCACAATGAACTATCACGAATGAACTATTAATATCACCTACTTTTTACTAACAAGCAAGTTCCAGTGATTTGAAACTGACACAGCCAAGCAATTAATTCTCAAGTGCAAGCGTCACAGGAACAATCTTCTGGACTCTCAGTTCCGTGCGTGTGGACCCCGGAATCTCGCAACGCGCTACGACGCGTGCTGAGCCCGCTGCATTCTAACAACAACTACAACCAATTAACTTTAAAGTCAAAGAACCCACGAAAATGCTATTCGAGATCCGGTTTTCCGTGCACGTAGACCCCGAGATTCTCGCAGCACGCTGTTAATTGGCCAGTTTCGGCGGAAAAGCGAGCAGCTCCCCGGTCCGAATCTCTGGTGTCCGTGTACATATTCATTATCAATGCCGAGGCGTTATGGTCGGTCCTGTAATATCCCGGCCATTTTAAAGCGCAGTCTGGAGGCAGGCGTTCTGTCGCAGATACGAACTTTATTTCTAGCGTGAATTAAAGCGCGAAATTCGCGTGTCAGCCGCCGTTCAACTTTTCAACGGAGCCGGGGACGCGACGGTATCGCTAACAACCGGTCGCTTTTCCGCGCTTTTCCCACGGGACGGAAAACCAAGGGGGAGAAAGAGCTCCGTGGACCGTTGGGACGAACCGTACGAAAGTAATTCGATGTTACGTCACGTTGCGCCCGTAATGGTTACAACGCCGCGTACGCCCGCCTCCATTCATTACGCGTATTTGCGGACGTGGCTCTCCGCGTCGTTCTCTCTCCCCCCTCCCCGGCCCCGTTAAAGGGTTATGAAAATAAATGAATATCAATGCATGGTTAAGAGCGCGGAACCGCGTTATACGGCCCGGACCCGCCTGATGGTTTCCCGTGTACCACCGAGGGAAACCAGAGCCAGCCCGGTGACACCAAGTTCCGCTCCATTCCGTACGGATTATCGGTCTTCGAGGATGAAAACGGATGCCGGCTGCGTAATGGACAGACACGATGCCAGAAGTTCCCGGTGGCTTGTACCGTCCCGAGACCATCAGTCTGCTCTTTAGCCATAGGATAATTAACGCGGAACCCGCCCGAACCTCGAAAGCAACGCGGTGTTGATTTAAAAATCACTGGGTTTTCATGACCGTTGCGATTTTTATGCACTCCAAAAAATGGGTAAGAAAGATATAAATGTACTGTTATATTTTTCAACTCAATAACATTATTAAAAGTGGAAACAAATGTCTGAGTACGTGCTTGTCTCTCGTAATTAACACGGAAAATTTTTATTTCGCAGATTACGCATTTCTGAATAAGTGGAAGTGAGGTGTATTGCTTTGTGAGATTCCGGGGTCCACACGCACGGAGTTCGCGGCGCCCAATGAATTATTTCCTGTAAAGCTTTCGCTCGAAAACTGAATTGAACGATTTCGTTTCTATTTCTTACTTTCTTATGTTTCTTTTGCAACAAAGGCCTACAGGTCTGACGGATAAATATAACGACAACCTGTTAAACTAATTACGCCGGTCGAAGCCACGTCGGGAAGCAGCTGGATAATTTATTTTGCGGCGCGTTTGCGGAAGAAAGCAGAGGACGTTGCTTCTTCGTAAACAAGAATGAATTAATTAGGTCCCGGTTTACTTACGTGCAACGAATTCCGGGGTTCGCACGCACGACTCCCGGGCGTCCCTCGCTATGATACCAACTCCACTTAAATTTCAGACTTAATTATTCCCTTCCGGGCTGCGTCGAAGACATTCCGCCGCGCGCTCGACATTTATACTCGAAACGACAAGATTCCCCGGCAGGAGGAACGTAATCAGCTAACGCCGCCGATGGGAACGACTCGCGAGCCGAAGCCGTTGTGGCGCTGGAATTTGTTCCATCGACCGGCAACAAACAAATAACGCCGCCGTTTGTACTTGACACAAAGAAACACAAAACTGTTTGCAAAACGGGGGAATGAATTCCTCTCGTCGTTTCATCAGGCACCGACGCGCGCGTCCTCGCGAGCGTGCCGCGCCCGAATAAACGGATGTTTTCGCCGGAAGTCAATACGCGGCAATCAAATTAAACGCGCAAAAAGGTGCGCGTTATCGTTTTTCTGTAAAACGCCGCCACTGCCGCCTGTTAAAGCAATGAAATTACTCGAAGAATGTCCGAGCGAATCCGACCGTGCCGATATCCCTTTTCCAAACAAAACAACTCCCACCGCGGCCCCCGCCCCCTCCGCCGCCCGCGATCGCCAAAGCGGACAAAGGGAATTACCCCGCAGCAGGCATCGCGGGACGCAAGATCAATTCTCCCCTGAAACGCGAGCCCGTGTCGCTCCAATAAACCTATCCAATAAATCGCCATCGGACTCCATTATTAATAACACAGGAATGCATCCGCGCTTCGCAAAGGGTCGGAAACTTCGATTACAAAGGCGACGAGGCGCCGACCGGGCCCCGCGTCAATCTCATTAATCGCGGCCAGTCGATCGTGACGTCGCGTCGAACCGAGCAGAAAATCCGCACGAACTCGGGCAGTTATCGAGCGACCAATCACACCTCCGACTCCTCCCACCGTTGTCCTAACGTTCGGCTTCTTACTGTCTCGATCAGAATTTATGATTACCGGCGGCTGTAGTTGGTGACGCGTCTCCTAGCGGACACCTATCAGGCTGGTGATCATCGAAACTTGACGTAAGTAAACAAACGAACCAAAGAAACGTATTATTTAACTTTACGCTCGCGTAAGTTTGGCAAAGACCGTACGCGTAGATTCGAGGGCGACGTGCCGCCGGTGATATTTGTTGTTAAACGATATTTCCCGTGAATTTGTTGCAACACCCGGAGAAATCCGAGGCGTGTTTGCACATACGTCCAAAACTGCCATCAGCATCTCGCAGCAGTATGCAACTCGCGGATCCTTAAGGATCCATCGAGGCCGTAGCGCCCGGCATCGTCGATCCAGGGGGTGGTTGCATCCATCGTCGCATACGGAATGCAGGGTGCAGCAAGTTATTCCGGATTCATACGCTCGTACGCGGGCAGCCTGTCTGATCGATTGTCCGCGGGAAAACGGTGCGGCTGTTTCGACGCTCGGCTGTCGTCTGTAAGTCCAGCTGGCGGACGTTCGCGATCGACAGGCGAAAGTGGTCCTCCAGGGCTCGGACCGGTCCGAAGCGGTCCGCAGCGATCCACAGCGACCCGACGCGCTCCTCTCCCTCCGTCCCTCGTTTTCCCATTGTTTCTGCAAACGACGTGGAGCACGTGGCCGAATAATAAATTCGAGTCCCTCTTATGCGGCTCTCGCGAGTCCCGTACAGGTCCCGGGGGACAATAACGATCAGCATCGAGCTCTTATCGAGGGAACTCTTCTGCCCCCTCCAGCGCGACACACACACACACACTCTCTCTCTCTCTCTCGGACTCTCTTTTCCCCTCTCCCGCTCACGTCATCCTCCATTATCTTTTACATTGTCAATTACCAGACGATCCTCGTGCACGCATTGTTACGCACCGTTCTCGACAAAACGGATCTTTCCTTTCGCATCTATTTTTCGTTTCGACGCGTTCCCGCCACTCGCCGTGCTCTGACACAGGGCTGGGTGGTACGAACCAACCTTCTCCCCCCTCCCCCTCCCCGTTTCCCGAACGCCATACAGAGCTCCGTCGCAGCCATGGAATATGTCTCTCACGTTTCAGGTCGTTCGGAACGATGACGCTGCTTATAGGGTTTTATTGCGCCTTCGGTGACACTGCGCGCGATTTATTCGCGATCGAGGGTGTAATGTTCCTCGTGCGCCCCACCCCCGTAAAGAGGAGAGGAATCGAGCACGGGTTACCAGAGTCGCTCTTCCGGTGTCTTAATAGTCGTTTAATATACTTCGACGGGCTATCGATCTGGCGGGATGTCTTTTCGGCTCGAGTATTGGCAGACACGCTCCCATTCGGCTTCCGATTCGCGAGCTGGAATTGGGAATCGGAGCAGATCCGTTTTAATGGCGCGTAATGTTTCTGCGACGAACGGGAACGTATTGTTGGCCACGACGGGCAAATGTCCCAACTAGTGGGGAAGTTTCGGCTTGGTTGACTGGACAAGGTTGTTCACGGAATTTGATTTTATTCTTTTGTTAACCCATTCTGTCGAGATAACGAGAGGAGTTTGAATTTTGTGTGTGTGTGTGCGCGAAGGTACCAGTGTGATGCAGTCGTTGAGGAACTAAATTTGTAAATGGTGCCGAGCATCGTCGATTGTATACTATTGTGAAAAAGATCCACCGTACAATTATTACCGTGAATTGTGGCAAAATTGTTACCTTTATTTTATTCATCTTACTCGATTGTCTCCGAGAGCGTTCCTAATCGAAAAGCCACCCGGTTAAAAGGTTAAACAAGGTCCCTAGGTGTGTTTTAAGAATTATTTGTACTGTTCGAAGTATGATTTTCTGCGTAGCAGTCTCTGGGGTCTACATGCACGGTCTCCGGGGTCCACGTGCAAGGATTCCAGAGTACACAACAGCATCTGGACGGTTTAAGAAGCATTTTAATATTTGCACAAACAAGTCGGGACGATAAACCGGTTAATAAAGTACGTACGTAAATTAAACGCATGCAAATATGAATATTTCAAGTTTTAATTATACCGGATTAATATTACGAGCACCCATTAACTTGTAATACTACTTACGTCGTTTTAAAACGACATTGCATTGCAAACGCTGGTCACTAAACGACACGTTACATTCACAGTAATATCGACCGTAGCTTAAATCTTGTTTTGCATAATAATATAACCCCCAAACATTAACTATACAATTGTTTCTGTCAATAAACATGACGGTGTTTGAGTTAAGCTTTCCGAGTAAATTTCGTCCGTTTTTAAATACAACAGCTCGTTGAAATACGAAATCGCGACATTTTTAATACAAAATTATGGACGAAACACAATTTGTTGAATTAAAATGTAAAACGGAAATGGATGAAATACAGCCGCCGGATCTTTTGTGTAGCGTCGATAAAGAGCCGCATTCATGCGAGCTGTATTGTATTTAAACCCCATGCGATGCTAAAATACAACCCGATACATGAAATTATTACCGGACCGATTTTAGAATCGAAAACAAATATTTAACTCGGTAGTGGGATTAAAAGTGGCATTATCCAACGGCAACAAAAGTCGCGATGGCCGGAGAATGTGTGTGTGCGCGCGTATTTCCGTGAGTTTCCGCGGCCCGCGGAAGAGTTTCCCATGGTAGAACAAGTGGCCTTCAGAAGCCGGTCTCATTGTCAGCTGGTTGATAATAGCCAAACTAACAACGCCAACGAGCAGACAGCTAAAAAAGGAGAACGTCTATAAATTAGTCGTCGGTACGGAAAGTAAAAAAAGAAAAGAGAGAAACCGGTTTCTCGTGCTCGCGTTTAGAAGGGGTTGCGGAAAGCATCGCGGAGGAGATGACAAATGGAAAGTATCCATTCTACGCGGGCATTGTCAATATTGAGTCATCGACGGTGGCGCGCGGTTCGCTGCACACGAATGATAATCGGATCTCCTATTTCCCGGTTTCTCTCCCATTGTTTTGGCTCCGGCGTGTTTCCATGGACAGCCACACGCAACAAAAATTGGCGAGCCGCGACGCATTGTGTCTGAATATCCTTTTCTATCCCGGTAAGATCGATTTCGCGTTAACGAAACACGCCCCCGCGAAAAAAGACAACGGCGACCGACCAAAACTACTGGGAAAACATGACACGGTGCACCGTTTCATAAAAATATTACATCAATATACCATAAAATAGATTTAAAAGGCGCAGAAAATATTTTCTTTCAAATTATGAATAGATTCCTGCAGTACAGGCACTTATTCTACTGAAAAATTATTTTTGCCTCCTATTAAAATCGTAACTCACTGTCACAGTATTACGTACAATAATATTCGATAATCTCTGTATTGGATTAAAAGATCAAATTCCCATTATCTCTGTTTCCACTATTTATTTTACATATGCCGAACGTAACAAAAATTCGCATCCTCCGAAATGTAAAAACCCCTCCAAAAAATGCAATACGTACCAGACCAATAGAAACAATATACACGTGATCATAGTAAACAATGCCAATGGGAAACATGAAATTCAATGCTGTACATCAGTCAGCCAAAAACTGACCATATGGCTGGTCGTGATTAACAATACCAGAAAGGATCATCAAATTCATATTATCCCGTATCAACCACCTGTTCCGCTTATAAAAAGACCACAAAGAAGTGGACCTGCTGCAACAAATGCAAAAGCGAACAGTGTTTTCACAAAGCATAAATATGCATCAGCTGATA
The DNA here is from genome assembly GCA_028454255.1 of Halictus ligatus. NCBI lineage: Eukaryota > Metazoa > Arthropoda > Insecta > Hymenoptera > Halictidae > Halictus > Halictus ligatus. Next base: position 4,542,166 of record CM052129.1, read on the forward strand.
ATGAATAGAAAAACAAGAGGTACCGTGCAATAATGAAGCTCTCGCATTTCCCAGCTGAACCTGGTGTCTCCGAGTGTCCCAATCATTTCGCAGCGACTCCAAGATCTACAGTCCTTCCCAAAAGTCGGTAGACCATTTCAAAATTAAACTTTTATTTTCTAAAAATTTCCATTCACTCTCACGTAAAAAAGTTCGAGGGATTATTTGTAAAATAATTCGGATTTCAAAAATTTCCGTTTATTATTTCGCAAACTAATTCGGATTTCAAAAGTTTCCACTTATTCTTTCGGATTTGAAATGGTTTGGCGAGTTTTGGGGGCAGTCTGTAGCAATAGCGCGCGTCCCAGCCGAGTTTTAATCATTTTTGAAGCACGACAACGTTTCAAAGTGAGTAGCGTCCAATAGAAAATCGAGTTCCGATTTAAACGGCGCGCCGGTAAATTATAAATTAGAAGCGGCACTCGACGATAATCGTACCGGGGCCCGAGCGGTTCATCTCGATCACGTCCACGCCAAATTCCAGGCGTGCCGATTATTCGACAATCGGCCGGCATTTCAAGCCGATTGCCGGACACAACAAGCCCGATAAATTGGTGTCAAACGAACTGGAGATCTCCGACGAGGGTTCCATTGAAATTAGACAGCAGCGGTATAGTTTCATTGAACGGTGAAACGATCCGCCTGCATTATTTTCGGTGTTTAAACATTCCCCGGGACACGAGCACGGGACATCCGAATCGGTATGCGACTGAGGATATTTATAATTCGTTCGCCAACGACAACGGACCAACGAATTTTATGTGCTGACACCGGACGTTCGCGTCGTTAATTCACTGAAACAAACATTTTGGCCGAAAATTAACTTCTTTGATCTTCTGCTGGCTAAATTAGCAGTGCTAATATTTTTGTTACTTTGGTTGTGGAATGTGCTCTACGCAGCTGAAAATTTGTATAAACGTGTGCGGGATTTGCATTAACACATTCATTATACAATATACAGAGTGTCCCAAAAATACTGTACTTGCTTGAACGGGGTGATTCCTAAGGTGATTTGAAGTAACTTTTGCCATTGCGAAAATATTCTCTACGGATTTGTTAAGGAATTATTAACGAAAAGTATGGACCAATCGGAGGGTGGTTACAGATTCCGGCTCGGCCAATGGCAACGCCACGCTCAGCGGGGACTGACTGTTGCCGCGCCGTGATTGGTCCGCGTTTTTCGTTAATAACTCCTCAACAAAGCTGCGGAGAATATTTTCGCAAAGGAAAAAGTCAGTCCAAATAAACTCAGCAATCGCCCATTTCGAGGAAGTAGATTTTTGGGACACCCTGTAGAGATATTTTTAGAGAAGATGTCAGACCAGTCAGCTTTTGGCTACATTACTTATCGATTAATCCATTGATTAAATCGGAAACAAATTCCAGCAAAATATAAAAGTAAACGGTTTTTGATACGAAATATCGTCTAACATGAGTGCAATCTACGTTTTAAGTCTGATAATTTCCGGCCGTTTTATAAATTTATTCGCTAGCGTGGGCGCAGGTAATCAATTCCTTTCTTTCGGTCGGGAAAAAATTCATGAGGCGAGCGCGTATAGTTATGCAAATATTGATTTCCAGTGGATTAATGTGTAGGGGCCGGTTGGAAATTTGTTTGCCGACGGTGTTATCGGGTACAGAAAATAGAAAGCTCGTTCAATTTTTCAAAGCGTGGGGCATATTTGAACAGCCGTAGGCGTTACAAACGCATAAAATCCGGAGTCCACATCGAGCTCTTCGTAACCGCGATCTACTGAATTATTATTCGAAATTCCCCCGCGCGGTTATTCTCGCCATTGTGTCGCGAAGCAGGGATTTTTCGGCGAGCTGGGAAGGGCCGAATTTCGAGCCGGGCGATTCCGCAGCAGCTTACGTCGCGAGTACTTCGATTTGGGTTTTTTTTTTAATTTTTTTCGGAGCGTCGATTGGCCACGGTGATTTTGATGAATCGGTGGCAAGTTCCGTTATAAACTTCTTCGCGCGGCGCGTGATGCATCAGCACGTGCTACTGTCGTATCGCTTGACAGATCGCAAATTATTTTTGCTATGTCCTGCGAGCTGTATCGCGGCCCCGGCTTCAGCGCAATTTCTCACGCGGCTGATGAAACGCCCTGAAACCTTCGGAATAATTGATGGGATTCGCCGGGCGATGTTTGTGCTCGCAGGGCATCGTTTCCGTGTCCCGTCGATGCACTGTCTGCTGCCAATTATTATCTTCTGGCCAAACGAATGTACAGTAATGTCTCGATGTACGCGAAAAAGATGTGCACGATATTCTTGACAGATTTGGCTTCTTCCGCGAGGTGCATCATTCTAGGGGCCCAGAAGTTAAGTAGGGGCTAAATCATTATTGTCAAGACTTGCTTGTTTTCAATTATTTTGTTACCTTACTTCTCCCCACGATATATTGGCACAAACCAACATATCTGTGACGTTTTTCCCATTAAAACGAGTCCAAACACGATATCAGTCGGAGTATATTTGCTTCTGTAGTCTAAAATGTAGGAGTCCGGGGTTCACAAGCACGGATTCCGGGATCTACACGCAAGGATTCCGGGTCTACTTGCACGGATTGTAACATTTTCACGAATTGCCTGGTACAGGCGAATATAAAACCTAAAAGTTTTAGCATAAAAAATAAAGTATATTTCGAAAATATGGTAATAAATATCGTAAATACCCAGGTAGATTTTAAAGGAATAAAAGGGCGAAAATTTTAAAATCGATTCCATGCCATATTAAATATCCTTTTTGAAGTAACGTGAGTACATTAGCACCTGGCAACTGTCATAATTGCTTCAAAGGCTTCGGTATAAATTGTGTTCAGCCAATTTCGCTTTATATTCGTTCTCTGTACTGCCTGTTCCAATCGATTTGTCTGCGCGAAACGCCACATATACACATATTTTTGATGTTTCAACAATCGAGGAGAAAAGAAATACTACGAATTGCATAATATCATAATAACAAGGAGGGTAATACAGAAACATGAAGAAATACTAACTCCCCGTAATATAAGACGAGTGGGAGAATAATTAACTGAATACAACTGCAAAAAAAAACAAATACGAGTAAAACGAGCTTGGAGCAGAAGTGGATTCAAATTAGAAGAAAAACGATTAGTAAGTAAATGAAGAAAGCAACATGGAACGAAATAAATGCAGGGTTTAAGGGCGGGGCTTAGTGATTAATGGACGCTGTTATTAAACTTGACTCGTATCACACGACTACGATAAACGACCACACCAGAACAATAGTATTTTAACAGTCTGATGAAATTAGCTTCATTTTCGAACCAGAAGATAAGGATCTACAGATATTATATCAAATAAAAATGGATCGATGAATATATTCCACTGAAATTGGAATAAAACGGAAACTTGAACGAGCTCGTCATCTACGTGACATTTTATATATCGTACTTTTATTATTTATCAGAGAGTATTTGCTAAACGGAAAAATACTGTAATATTTCAAATTCGAGGTATGTTGCCTTCGTAAAAAGTATGAATAATTCCGTGAAGGCTGCGACGTTCATAAATTTGATGCTCGCACCAGTCCTCAAAGAGATTCGCTCTCAAAAAGATTTTCCGGCATAATTACAACGTTATCCGATACCGTGTTTAAGGGAAAAAACTTCTCGAATTCGAAGCTTCTTCTCTAAAAAGAATTTTTCGAAACAGCCACGTCACAGATCGAGAATAAATCTACTATGTAAAAATTCGACTTCTACTTACTATAATCTACTCCGACGAATTTCAAAAAATAAAAGGGAGCCATTACGAGTTCCAAATTTTTTACTTCATTGAGACTGCAAATAGAAATTTATGAGAGACTTCATTGTTCAGGACACATGAATGTTGCGATAAAAACGGCTTGAAACAAAATTATTCTTGCTGTTTTAAAAAATATAAAATAGTCAATTTCAATGGCCCCGATTTATCGAACGGAATTTTTCGAACAGACTTTCGGGTCTCGTTGTGTCGCCAATACATTGTGGACCATCTCGAAATCCCGTTCGCATCCCGCAAGATGGCGGTTCTTCCGGCGAGGGAACTCCACGCGAACCGATTAAATTTAAAGTTGTAAATGTTCATCTGGATTAAAGGCGAATACTGGGGCCGCGCACGCTAACTAATCCCTCAAACCGAAAGCCGGGGACTTGCCTGAATATATACGGGCGAAGTTGACCGGGTAACTTCATTATCTGTTTAGAAAGTTCGCTTATTTTTGGTAAATAACCGGTGTTTTGCGCCGCGGTATCTCGCGTTAGCGCCCGGCAACGAAACACCCGCCCCCCGCCCCGGCGAAAACTCGCCGCCGGAGTGCTTGTAATTTATTCGCTTTCGCGGCCGGGAGCATACTTTCTCGTCACGGACACAGGCCGCGAAATGTATCGCGAACAGAACTCGAATCCTGGCAATCCTTCATCGGGTCGGGCGCCCGAATTTTTGTGACAAAATTCCACCGAAAAAGCCCGAACAACGAAACGCTCTTCGCCGCTCGTTTCGCCGCTGTTTCCGTAAGTCGAAAATTTCCCTGACAAAAGTTGCTTTCACGAAACACATCATTTGACCCGACTAGTTTTGCATCTTGGTAAGCTTGTTCGGGACCCTACTCGCAACCATAACTGCACCTTATAGAGATGTGCATGATTTGTATGTTCCTGCTACTTTTATAGAGGTACATTATTTATTTAAACTCATCTCGACTAACACTTTTAAGTATTTGGACACTTCTAAGATCGTCGAAAATTGTTCACTTTTGAATTGTTATAACTTTCTAAAAAAAAATCGTAGGGCAACAAACTTGGACTCATTTTAAAGCCTGAAGCCTCTACTTTTCTCATTCGGGATTCATTTTCACCTAAGATTAGTTTTCGCGTATCGCTAGGTGGAAAAGTGAAGACATTTGTCGATGATGTTATGGATCGGAACGTTTGTAAAAACATTGGAAAATATTTTTTGTGACAATTTTCGAAGGAAGAAGGACAGGACGATAATCTTGGGCTCGTGTTGAAGCGTTTCTGAAAACATTAAAGAATTTGTGTCATCTTCGAGAACTTTGAAGCCTCAATTATTCAGCTGCGTCTTTTCGGAAGCTTAAATTTTTCGCGTTTAGAAACCCATATGGTGCCGCCCAATACTTTTAACAAGGACCTTCGTTAGCTGACTTTTGCTTCACAGAGATCAATTTTGACAAACCGGTTGGTTTGATTTTATGTTTTTGGGGGATACCGAATTCCTATCGAAACTTTCCGAATCGAAGCCGGAAAATGGTCCCGTGTGTACCCGCGAACGAGCCCTCGAAAAATTCAGACTGCCGATATGTTTGTACGGAGTAATTAACAGCTCGATCGCGGCCAACCGCGAAGAAAGTTGAAAATCGGGGGTTCCGGAACTTTCCACGTTATTTCGCATCGAAGCCTTTCCCTTGTTCCGTTCGATTTTTCATGAAGCCCGGCCTATTCGAAATTAACGGACCGACCCGAAAGATTTAAGGCTCCAACACGCGAATTTAGCTGCAGTTTACGTCGATACAATATGCGCCGGTGCAATTTATATTATCTCGGGGACGACGTTCTTTCGATTCTAAGAAGAGTAAAGTAAAGAGTAATGACTGCGGAGGACATTTAACTCTCGTTCTGCCGAAGTTCTGCGGGACATCGACTCGAATTATAATAAAATTCGCATATTAGAGAAGCCGTATAAAGAGGTCACAAGTACCTCCGAACCACATTGAATTTGCAATAGTACTTTGTGCTAATTTTCAGCCCCATATATCACCATGGGGGATAGTAACGCGGTGCCAAAGAAAATCAGGTTTTTCCAGGTTTTTTCATTTCTCTTATTCTCTTCGATTGAAAATTCTGAAAAATTTCATAGATGTGCACTGTAATAGCTAAAATGTGCCTGATTTCTTTCAGAATTTTCAATGTAAGAGGATAAGAAATATTACGGGAAAACCTGATTTTCATTCTCACCCCATTACTACCCCCTATGTCGATAAATAGGATTGAAAATTGGCACAAAGTATTTTCTTTGGATAAGCCATCGAATGGCCTATTGCAAATTCAATTTGGCTTTGAGGCACTTTTGACCTCCTTATCCGGCTACACCCTTTGAAACGTTTCGAGCAGTGAAGCAGGTTTGGAATTTTTATAAGTGTTAATTCGTTTTCTAATTTTAGATTTGAACAATTGTAGAAAATTATGTTGGACTGTATTTTGTATTTCTGAAATTTATTTATTAACCTCGTGTAAATTAATATTGGTTATTGGTGGCAACAGTTACAATCATTTATGCATGAAATTTAAAGTAAAAGCTGTCATTACATTAATATGCATTGTAATTCGCCAAAAAATATATGCAAACGTTCATACTGGGAGTATAAAATATAACCTGCACCGAATTAATGTATTTCGTATTAATTTACTGAAAAAAAGTAAATAAAACTTCTGTGAAAGTATTCTGCATTCGTTTGTTAAAAAATACAAAAAAGAAATATATATATATACGAATAAAATTTGTTTTTGCAATAACTGAAGTGACCATAGCAATTTTTGCAAAGTGCCTTTGCATAATGAATGATCATTCGAAGTATTCTAGAAACAATATATACGCAAATAAAGTTTTAATTATTATGAAAGGCAAGTTGACAGGGACAGCAATATCCTAGATTAAACGACAAGTATTTTATTGTTACGACACGGGCAATGTTGCTTCCAGCTAAATACGGAGAACACAAATATATCACGGGCTGCATCGAAATGAAAAAAAATGGCGACAGGTCATCATAACGTTGTATTTAAACGTAACTTCAGCTTCCGAAATATTCCGCTCGTGTCACCGCGCGAAATTGTATCGATGCGGAGAAAAAAAAAATAAAATAAAAATACTTCGTAATTTATACAGAGGTGCGATCTGCCGTGACGGCAGGCAGAACGATACAGCGACGACGATCTCGAAATAAATTAAACGAACGAAGTGAACTTAGTACCGATATTCGTGCTCCCCAAATTATTCGTCAAATTACTCGTACGAACTGACGTTAGCGGAATGCTGTTGCAATTATGAATGGCGCCACCGGAAGTACAACTAACCCAGAGCCAAGTAATTAGTCGATGTTCCAATCCTCGTTAAAATGCGAGTCGTTGTGGCGAAAGAGTTAAGTAGCGTTCATTTAGAAAAAGCATTCTTCTTTCGAACTGCTTTAATGCTGTCGTTATTCATTCTGATTCTGATGTTTGATTTTTCGCACGAGTAACCGAAATTTTTACAGAGTCTAACGAGGTACTTCTTGTTTGAAGTGTTGAAAATACGCACAATGAAACATTTGAAAATATGTCGAGAAATATGAAAATTTTCTGAATTGATCCTATAAAAAATATGGACAAAATGGAATTGAACGTTTATCTGCAATTTGAGAATGCTCATGATACTTTGAAAGTACAATTGCAGTACAGCGGCTAATGAATTATTCCTCTATTTTCGAGCGACTGAACACGGTCGAAATTTGCATATGTAATATACGACGTCGCGGTCGAACAACAAAAAAATAAATTGATATCCGTCCCGCGTGACGCGCGATCCTCTTTTTTCGGTTTCGTGTGATTCACTGTCGAAGTTGGATCAGCGTGCTGCAAATCTAACGGTGTTTCCGGCTTATCCGTGCGAACTGTATACCGTGTCCTCTCCCTTTCCCTCTCTCTCTCTCTCTCTCTCTCTCTCTCCCTCTTTCTCTTTTTTTTGCATCAATCTCGATATGAAATCCCTTTTCACGAAAAATTTGCCTGGAAGTACGGTCGAAGTCGCTTACGAGAAAAATTCGAGACAATGATTAACGAGTGCTTAAAGCACGGGCATTTATCTCTTTTGCGATGCTCCGGGGTCTTTCGAATGATTTGCATCGTACTTTAAATTGAAGTTTTTGTCGTGCCCGCGCGGAATGGAGAAAAATCGGTGCCGATCCTGATCCTCCGATGAATATTAATGATATGACGAAGGAAGTTTTATCATCCGATTGAATGCGGATGGCGGCTAATGACTCTTACATCGGATACACCGAGATTTAATACGGATAATCGTCTCAAATGAAACGAATATATCGCGGGGACGACCGGAATGGGCGTGGCTGCGAGAACTTAGGCTGGGAGAAGTGGCATTGACGAGCGAATAATACTTTCTGTAGTCGACTAATTTTAACCCTCCGTGGGCACACTGGATCGTTCGTTTCTGAACGAAAATTTCACGTTTGAATCTTTTCAAAGGGGAGGACCTAATTTTTCCGAATTTGATCCGTCAACATTTTTTATTGATAATAATATTAAAATAGTGACTTAGATAAGTATACTAGAAATTTTCCAAATTTTTAGGAAGCCAAAAACCCAGGAAAACATAGCTCTAATTACCTTAAATCTCACAGTCGATTCCTCTCCCTACTCCTCAAGTCCCCCCACCAAACGGGGTATACCTCGCGGTAGTTGGGACAATTCCGCGACATTTATCATTCAGGCCTTGGCGTCATATATAAAGAGATCACTGTATCACTGTTCAGTGCACGAAATAGTTGATAGTGGGTGCAGTGGGGGTCGTGAAGCGACATAGGGGAAAAAGTTGCCCGGGCCTGCCTTAAATATTCGAATTGTTACTTAACATTCAATGTACTAAAAATATGATGTGCTGGCTTATAAAGATTGTGATCAACGTTTTTCAACGAAAGCGCAAGTGTGATCGCATCATTTCAAATTCTACGAAATCCTATAATTGCTGGAGTACTTTAATTTTTTCTTAGCAATATGAGCGAATCAAAGTTATCAACGAAAGTGACAAATGGCAGCAACATTTCAGAACTTCCGGCCCAGGGGTTTCCCATCTGTGAGATTCAACGACTGAAGATGATTTACTTTGGCGCCGCTCCGTTTCCAGCGTGATCGAATCCGGGCGGACAGCTCGTCTTCGCAACATTGTTGACAGGCATCCCGTTGATCAATTCGCCGACGGACATCCGCACGCAATTAGACGCGCGTATCATGAACCGCACGCGTGCGTGCCATGGCGCAACAATAATTTCGTTGCCGGTACACGGAACGGCATTGTGCGAGTCTCATTGTTAATTATCGGCGGCTAGGACGCTCTGTATTTTGAGCTCGTTACAGTGGCTGGACGGAATCGAAAAGAGACATATTCTGTACGCTTATCGAATCGCGAACCTGCTAACCGTGACTATCCGCAACAGATTCTATGCTCTGTTCACCCACCAGTGAATCTAACTTTCAAATTCCATGGTGTTTCGTTCATTAAAAAACGAACGACCAGGTGAAAAAGAATTTTTCAGCGAATTTGATTGCGCATTGCACAATATGTTCCACTTAAAAGAGAAAATTTCATCGTTCTTTTTTTTTTACTCCAGTCTCCCTTTCTCTCGTACAAATGAGAAATGGTTTTTATATTGTTTCAATATTGAAATACATTGTTTACTGTACAGATTGTTCCACACGTAAAAGCAGCCACTTAATTATTTTATTTATACATAATAATTTATATTGAACGTTTAAATGTTTGAATGTTTAAACTCATTGTTTATTGCACCTAAAAGCAGCCACGTTATTATTTTCAGTGGTATTTAGACGAGTAAAATATGCGCAATGCTTTAAAATCATAGTGAAATTATAAAATAAGAATTTTTGCTGTGCACTGATCGAATAAATCTGATCTAAAACGAGCATCTTAATTATTCCTTGAATAAATTCTATGTAATATTTCTATACTTTCTTTATGAATCCTCACATTTCGCCGCACAGGAAGCTGACTGATTATTATGAGAACAGGATATGCCAACTGTATAATTGAAAACGATTATATTTGAGTTCATAGAACAATTTACGAAGGATTCCGCTGAAAATCTCTAAAAATAGAAAATTCATGAATAGTGCGTGACGGAGGAGTGATTCCGAAATTTGGAACTGCTCTATACTCTGAGCCTCTGAGAACTGTGCTGGTAATCAACTTATTAATTTAATAATCACAGGTGATCAACTTATTCGCCAATAACGGATAATCGACTTAGCGATGGGCAACGAGTTGATTCGCGCAAGGAGAATGGAATAGACCATTGGAAGAGGCTCCGAGTTTCTAAGATTTTCTGATGCGTTCGTTTAATCCTTAATTACTTGCTAACTGGATTAATTAGTTCGCTGAAACTTTCGCTGGAGCGTTTTTAGAAAGCACAATTTGTTAGAAGATAATTGAGCGGAATTGTCGAAGGTAATATTCGATTGTTTCAATCCATCGTTAGAAGAACAATTTTTCCAGCTTTCTTGAATAAATATTTCAAACTAAAATTCCTTGTTTAAATGCGAAGATCGTCCAGAACCGATCTTCGGAATTTATTATGGAATTAATTCTTTGAACTTTAAAATGCAGGAGAGCGATATCGGGCGCGGGCATGTCAAGAGGGATCGATTTGTACCATTTATTGGTCACGGGAACGACGTATGTATGTATGTATACCGTAGCAGAGTTAAATACGAAGCAATATCCGGAAATCTCGCTGGCATGTTCGCACGCTCAAAAGTTCCCAGATCGATCCGGTTTCTCGTCGCGAGGCAGCCATCGCATCCAAATAATTATCATAAAAGTTCCATTTACCCTACTAAGCACCGTTCGTCCTCGGCCTCTCTATCCTTCCTCCCTCCTCTTCGTCTTCCCCGTAGCCCGCGAGGAAAGTAAACTCCTTTGATCTTCGAGCGTTTTGCGAAGACGTTCCGGGCGAAGGGGAAATAGCATTTCGAGATTACGGCCAAATGAAATTGTCGGACCGTTTTCGTAGAGCCGAGTGCGTTTTAATCGTCTTCGATGAAATCGCGATCACGGTACAACCGCGAAGACGCCCGTTCAATTGCCGATCAGGCCACCGCGACATCCTAATCGTTAGGTTCAAATTGTATCGCGACAATTGTCGCTCGATCCCAGTGCGGACAACGACGGAGACACGAAAATGTAATCTGGATCGCGTAGAAGCTTCGTTCGAAGTCAAGGACAGTCATTAATTCAGTTCAAAGGTCACTGTTGCGGCTCACGAAAAAATTAGAACTGTTAGAACTGAATTTCTAGTTAGAAATTGAATTTGGAGTTGATGTTTAGAGTTTTCCTTCGATATAAGGCGATTTTATTTCGGATGAAGAATTTTCCCGGTCGACGGGTCACGAATGACTCCGGCACAGCGTACGGAGGTTTAAATGGAAATCAGGTGACGCGTCTGATCATGGCATACCGATTCTACTTCATATAGCGAAAAGCATAAGAATCTAGAGAATTTTCAAACTGAACTTTCTTGAATGATCACACATTTTATTCTACATTTTAGACTCACTTTTTTCGTAATGGAATATTCACAATGAGTTTCGTTATCAAGTAACCTGGCAGTTCGTAATTATTTCCAGTCGCCGTAAATCAGTTAATGGGTAAACAGGATCCGTAGTATATTCATGCGCGCTCGAATGACAATTATCCGAGCTTTACAGATTGAACTAGCTTAGAGATTATAAAGAACAATAGCCGCTATTTTACGATGGTCTCATTGTTCAGGGTTCGGCGATATTAACAATTTCAGGATTAATCCTACAGTCTGGCTGAATACTGTTAGCGGTATGTACAGTTTTGATCTATGTACAGTATTCCTTAATTTAATTAGCTGGGGAAGAAAATTCCAGCCCTTTGTGAAAGGTACTATTATACTCCAAAAATCATTTAAAATTCTAATGTTTACAAATTAAAAATGCTTTCATCCGTCCCTTTAATAGGGGTTGCATTGTGTACCGGAAAAAAGAAAGAAATTGTCCTGTATTCAAACTATGAAATATAAAAATCCTTGCTTTCATCAGGGATACCATTATGTTCTGCAAACAATGAAATTATTGTTGGCTCTACTTGTTACAAATTGATGGAGATTTACAGGCTCGATTGTTAATGTCGAGCTATATTCGAAAGAAAATCCAATCTTTACTATTTAAATAAAACGGTTTCTCTCCATTAGGGATCCCGCATATTTAAAAGAAATCTCAAGGGTTGCAAGTGATGCAAGGGATGCAACCCTTAAATGCATATTGCGCCCTAATGAAGGATGTTCTAGCTGCGCCGAATTAGTACACTGAGGTCTTCATTTGCACCAGGATTTCCAGCCTAATTATCATAGTGTAACACACGTGAGCAACAGGAAATAGCGCAATATGACAGCACAAAGCCTGCGGAGTGTCTAAACCAATCTGGAGGAGAATCACAGCGAGTGGGTTGAGTTAAACAAAACGAAATACTCTATAATTGGAAATCAACTGTTCCATACTAATAATCCTCATTCTACACATTGTCATAGTACATTGTTAGACAGAAACATTTGGAAATACAAAAACAGATCCGTCATTCAAGCATTTTACTTACATAAAAGATTTTCTATTTTCAGGGTATGAACCAAGGAGCTTAAATTTAACTTATTTCTATGAAGATTTATTTTAATATATATGTAAGTATATTTTCAAGTTGAAATTAAATTTTAGGAGAATTATTATGGCGAAAATTAATTTAGAGAAATTCTAATCGTGAAACACGGAATTCGACATGCTTTAAAAATAGGCGTTATTAATATAGACACAGTAACTGGGCCCTGTACCATTCTTCTGATAAAACTTTCGTCCCTCCATCAGCTGTTGCACCATATCCCAAACTAGTTTTCCTTATTTTAGCAAATCGACGGAGGTGAACACCGTTCTGGTTAAGGACAGATAGTTATCTGGTAGATAGTTATCACGCTTGTGGCGCACAGGGAGCAGTGCGAATAACGCAACAAGATCGCACAAAGCCCTCGGCATCGTCCCCGAATCAGCCCGAAGGAGGATCGCAGCAACGAAGGATCGCCGGGAGCCCGGACTCCGCGACTCTTTCGAATTAATAGCCCGCGCGGAATTGAATTTTCTACCGGCGGCGTATTATCCAGGGAGCAATCCAAACAGTCGACGAGATCCGAAAGGCTCGGAGAAACCGCCCCGGCACACGCGTTTACTATGCCGGCGAGCCATTCGTCTTATTGCCCCCGACCCCGAGGAGCCTCTTTACTCCGACATGTTTACGTAGGAAAATGATGCCGCTGCTGTTGCTGCCCCGGATTCTGTGTCCTTTCCGAATGGCTGCTGCAGATGGCTCGCAGTCCCTGCAGGCGGATTACCCGAGCCCTTAACCCTCGGACTGCCCAAGGACTTTCGGCGACTCGTAGACAACTATGTCTCTCTAGGCATATTATTCTTCAATTTGTCTGCGCATCAGACGTTATATGGCACGAATAAACTTGAGTGTTGAGCGTTGATAAGGATCCGTAGCTTTGCTGCGAGGTTCCATCAGTTGTCTCTGACCTTGACCTCTTTAGGGGCCAGCTTTTTACGGACAAATTGCACGATTTTTACTGATTTCCGACTAGATATATTTTTATAATGTTATCTACAGCAAGGTCTTGTTCTAAGTTCAATCCTCGGGTTCCTGCTGCGACATAGATCGAGCAGGGCTGCTATTTTCTTGTGACCTCGTCGACCGTGCCGAATTGCACGATTTTTACTGATTTCCGACTAGATATATTTTTATAATGCTATCTACAGCAAGGTCTTGTTCTAAGTTCAATCCTCGGATCCCTGCTGCGACATAGACCGTGCAGGGCTACTATTTTCTTGTGACCTCGTCGTAGAAAAGGATAGCGCGTGTAAACACGTGGATTATGCATCATGTTTACACTCCACATCGTTCGGCGACCGAGGCAACCTTGAGCTTCTCGGCCCCTTCTATGTCCTCCAGTGGAGGGGATAGGCGAACTGAGATCGCGTAGCTCCGTTCGGCTTAGATCGAAACTTTACTGTACATTGTTAACTTTCAAATCTTTTTCTACTTGAACCGTAAAAGCTACCTGAACAATTTTTACATAGAATTCTGTAGACTCTCCCATGTAGTATAATATATATTTTTCTGACCTTATGAACATTTGTCTCGGACAATACACTTGAAGAGTCAGCAAGAAGAGTCAAACAGAAGAGAAATTTTTAGTAAACTGTCGATTTCCCCGAAAAATCGGAGGAGGCAGTAAAGGAATCTCCGAGCCAATACGGGATCGTTAACTGGCAGGGTTGGCAGCCAACAGCCATAATCGCGACCGCGGCGGCGATCGCTGATAAAAATTGCAGTCAGCCCTCGGATCGCAGAGCCACACCCCCGATTTCGATCTCGGCTCCAAAGCAACGAAAAGTAATTTCCACCGCAAAGAGTTAACCCCCTTTCTAACGAATCCAATATCCGCGGGCCATTCCATCAAAATGGCGCTCATGGAGGTAGAATTCTTAAGTCTTTCAAAGCAGGTATCCAGAACGAGGACAACCAGGACGACGAGGATGAGAACGAGGGTAAGAAGGAGGCGGAGGAAGCGGAGGATAGAGCCAGGAACCAATCAAAGGGGACGCACGTAGCCGAGGTAATCTTCGCGTCGTCAAACTCTAATCTGCGGGGGGGAAAGTTTCTCCCCGCAGTGACCGTTTCCGGTTTTTCTGGCTAACTGACCGGGTCTGTTGGTGTTTGTCCGTGTCAACAAAACCCCGAAGATGAGTTACAAACATATCTTCTCGATACGTAACGTCCGTCGCTGCGGACGCCTTAATCACCGAACTACCTCGAAATCTGATTAGCGACAAGCAATTTGCGCCGGACGCTTGCTACATATAGATCGCAGGAAGGCGAGGATCGAATGATCTGTGGCCGCGATACGGCCACCGCTGAACTGTGTAATACAAGGATCCACGCGAATTACCCAATCTCTTAGTATCGGGTTGGAACGAATGTTCGCAGGTTTTTTAAATTAAATGTAAAAAATAAATTAAAATATTTATCTCGAGATTTATCCTGTAATATTTTCCATTCGGTTCTATTAATTTTCGGCATTTTTAATTTATCATTACTGTTTTCGCCTGTTTAGTATTACTAAGAAAAACAACGGAATTAATACAGACTATTTTTATATTCCATAAAAATCCGCAGTCTGTTCGTGGCAGATCTCCAATAAGTTCATTATTTCTGCAGTAATCCGCAACTAAATTATTGCAACCGGAACACATTTGCGCTCGTAATCAAAGGAACGTGCTTACGTTACAACGTAGGAGAATTTTAATGAATTTGCAAAGAGACTAAGAGGGAGAATGGTATAAATAATGTAAGGATCGACGTCGGTAGAACCACTAATATTATGAGAATGTATTTTCCCGGTCAAGACTCATGGTATCGTGGGTTAATGTTGTGTTTGTGAATTCCCGTTGTGGGATTAAATCCACCTGGATGCGCTAGTGCCAAGAGAACGTCCCTATCCTTCACTATGCTCCCCCAGGTGCCTCATCATCTTCCAGTCATAGCTGTGTCGGCTGACTTATGTTCTCTGTCCATTTCTCCAGCAATATTGTACGGCCCCAGACGGGCCAATCCATTAGCTTTTAACTGTATTGTTACAAAAATCTATTCCATCAACATTTATACTGGTTGAATCACATCAAACAATTTAGAAATGCAGATCTTTATCAGCTACGCGTATAAAGTCAAATAAAACAATTTGGAAATTTATGTTCTATTTATATTTTCATGGTTTCACTGGCCTATTTTTGTTCTAAAAATTGTGGGATTATGGTCTGCATTCTTCACCGTTCCCTTCCAGAACTTTTTTATTTTTTTGTTTTTGTTGAAAACAAGTAAAACGATTATTAAAGAGGATTGCTAAAATTATGAGCGAGTATTACCGTAAAATTGTAGACTATATTTCACAGACTCGTGTTTCCTCAGATCTTTTCTTCCTCCACAGATCATAAAAGTCTCACCTCTTATCCATCCTTTTCTTTCCGTCTCGACGCCATGTTTCTAATTAAAGTAGACTATACTGACGTAAAATAACTACTCGCCTAGATAATTAGAATGGCAAAAAAGGTTAATATTCTCATAACATAATCCTGTTGCAGTATCAAGTCTGCCTGGATGCACGTACAAGGCAAAATTACTACCCCTTCAAATTCTCCCTATGAGAATGCAATGGGCGATAAAATTGTTAAGAAAAATATATTTATTTTCAATGTGGTGGATTCTTGTAGTGTTGCTAAATCTGCAATTCATCAACATGAATATTTCATACAAAAATAAAAAATATGCAATCTAGCTAGGATTTAATTTGAAAATTATTTTAACGCAAATGCGACAATTTTTCAGTCTAATAATTTGATCACTCCCTGATGAACTGATTTACATTTTTCGAATTCGTTCCTTTCGAAGACCAGACAATGTCCACCCCTTTTATCCTTTTTTTCTCTTTTTTTGTTCGTCCTCGTTATACGTAAGATTAATTTTAAGAGCAACCAGTGGCATATATAAAAACGATTAAAAGAGCAGAAGATGAAAGAGTTTCGCTGTGTCGTCGAGGACTAATGACACATCAGAAGGGTGCTGTGGCAGGATTAAACCCTCTCTGTTCACCTCTCTCCTTCACCCTCCCCCCACATCCTTTGCGACGTAAGATCACCTTTAGGAGCATCCGGTTGCGTACATCATAATAATTAGAAGAATAGCAGATGGAACAATTTCTCTCGCGTCCTCGTCAAGGATTAATGGTACATCAGAAGGGCACCATACTAAACCCTCTTTTTCTCCACTGTCATGCAACAATTATTCCCATTCTTTGGACACAATATTACGAACATCCAGTCGTTCGCATCAAGAGAATTTAGGAGAACAAAAGACGAACGAATTTTGCGTATCATCGCGAGGGTTGATGCCGATCCGAAGGGCTCCGCGGCAGGATTAACCCCTCGGTCGGGACCCATCGAGGGCCCAGGACGCTTCCCGTCGCCCGTAGGAAACGTTTCGACGTCGGACCGCCCGGCCTGCATTTTAATCGCGTCCGACAAAAACCTGCCGCCTCCCATCGGAAGAGTTATCTGTCGGCTCGGCCATCGGGCGGAAAAAAATTTCCAGGGGAAGAGAACGGAGAGGGAGGGGGGCGAAGGATTACGTGGAGGGAATTAATTCGCGCCCTGATATCGGTGACCTTTATCGAAAACGGCCGAACCGTTTCGTAATGAGCGGGATTTTCGATGAAGACGGGCCCCGGACCGGTCATTAACGAGGAGAAAGTCTGGGATTGCAGTCGGGGAACGGCTCTCGGCCCGGCAGGAAACGCATTTTCCGTGCGCGAAACGCCACTCGACCGTCTTATTGGGCGCCGGAATCGAAGGGATTTCAACCCGTGCGCGAAATTTCGAATGTGCACCGACGGCAGGATTAAAATGCGACGAGTCCCTCCATCGCCGATATCGTCAAATTATCATTCTCGCAGACCGAAACATTCTCCATCGAACTACCTCGCGATCTGAAGCGCGCCAACGGAAACGGTTTACACCTGCGGCGGTGCCTGGATTTTCTACGATGTTCGACAAGCTTGTTCCTACACGTAACACACGGTATACCTACAAACCTCGGTCGCTGTTCCTTTCTACGTTCGACAGTGTATAAAAAAATAGTAAATACAGTATTCTACACGATAATTGGCCCTGACGGACCCGCGCTTTGGACATACATCGTGTAGACACGTAGGTTTGCACTCCTCGAGGACCGAGGCCTCTAGAGCGTCGCTGTCCCTTTATACGTTCGGCGTGGGTCAAAGAATAGTATCTCCTGGCCGTAGAGGACAAATACCAAGAAAAGAATGTACATCACTTTCTCAGTAAATAATTCTCCAAACCAGTAAACAAGATGAGGACAAATAAAACAACGGAGACGGAGAAGAATTAATATTTAAAGGCCAAAGTGTTTTTTCTAAGTTTGTTCAAGTCCATTTCCACAGAACCAACGAAGCCTGCACGAGTTTGGAAAATCCAATCGGTACCGATGTTTTTGCCGGTCGCCGCAACATTTAGCGACAAAAATCAGCAGCGAGGTTCGTCAAAGGGCATTTCCAAGTCGGAGGAACGTTTGGCACGATCAAAGGGCAGCTTCGATTCGCATCGCAGCGACTCTCAAAAGACAAAAAGCCAAGCCGCGGTACGCCCGCCCTTCGAGGGAAATTCCGCAGTAATTCTTGGCGGCCTCGAAAAGCAACCAGCTCCAGGGTTTTTCTGCAAGGCGTGGGTGTTCGCGGAATGATTTACGGTCGGCGAAAAACCTTTAACGAAAGAATGACGGAGGAAGGGTCGCGGTCGAGACACCGCACCCGTTTTTCCGCGGGATGTTTTGTCCGGGGCGACACCGCGAAATTTTCAAAAGCGTGCTTCCCCACATTTTTTTCCCCACCACTGTGCGTCGTCTGAAACGGTCTCTACACTGACAAATGAAATGAATGTTCGAGCTTTCGGGAATAAAAACGCGCTTTGCGATTCCTCGGCTGGTGAAAAATAGGGAAAGGTTGCTAATGTTGTGTCATTTATTTGGAAATTTCAATGCATTTCAAGCTGGAGGCGATTTATAATTTATATTTGAGAACTTCTTCAAAGATTGTTCAACCGAAGAGGCAATTTTCTAAAAATTTTAATTGTTTATTATTATTGTTGAGACGCAAGACGTATTCAGAGTAGAAAATTACCTTATCTTTCTCGAATTTTGTGACCTGCTTTCGTCGGTGTAATGTTGCTAATAAGATAGTCAACGTGAGGGTAAAAATTCAACCGTGCAGCACGTTGCCCTTCAAATGATCTTTGCACCGAGACATTTATAACTCCTCCTTCGATCCTCACGTTTCAGTAATTACTCGGCTATAGCTTGTCACAAAGCGACACTTCTGCGACTCCATAAAGTCGGACGGCTCTAGAAGCATCTAGTATAAAAATTTTCGCGATAATTGTAACAGCACTCAAATTGTTGCTTTTGACCCCGGCCTGCCTGAAGTTTCCTCTCAATTACGAATCCGCGGAGCCCAGAAGGGGCGGAGGCGTGGCGCCGCGTGAATAGCGGCGGAAAGTTGAAAAGCTTTCCGGATTTGTTCCAATTAAAATATTTTTTGCCGGGCCCTTTCACGAGAGGCCGGCCCCTTTAATATCAGAACTCGGCTCCGGGAAGGATCATTTTCTGTTCTTTCCGGCCGCGGCGGAGCCAGGCTTTCATAATTTTCATCGACACGGGAGCCGAGCACGCTGCGGAATTGTATCGACATACATTGTCGGCTAACTTTAATGTACTTTGCCACTGATAACAGGCTTTAGAAATCAGTTACGGGCCGCCCGCCGGTACATTCTGCTCACACCGAAACTTTCCCGACCGCCTTCCCCAGTTTCCGCCGGACTCGGTGACGTTTAACGTCGCACCTGGTCTATACAAGCATAAAAAAAAAGGAACGCCGCCCCGTCAAGAAACTTCGACCTCACCCCCCACCACCTGCTTTTCAAACTCGACGCCCGTTTTTTCTCCCCCCTCCCGAGTTTTCGTGTCCCATTCGAAGAACAGACAAGAAGTTTCGAAGAAACTGTTCGCCGAAAATGAATCGTTTGCTTAGAGAAGCTGGACAAAGTTTCCGCCAATAGGATCTGCAAGAGTCACCGTTGCGACGCCCACTCGTCGAACGATCCCCTACCGCGACGCTGAGCCCCAGCGCAGAGGGGGAAACCACGTGACAGCGACACGCCCACTAGACAGTGGTTCGCAAGCGATCCGATTAGCGAAGCCGGCGGATAATGAGCCAAGTTTTGTTTGAACAATGCACCAGGCGCCGGGACGTTGGGTTACAGTCTTATCTCGCTGTTTGCTAAATATTTCGCATACCATGTTTGTTCTTCCTGGCTTGTAGCGTTTGCTTAAGGAGCGAAATAGTGTTCTGTAGTTTTACAAAAAAGAGGGTGTAAGATAATGCTTGGAATCCTGTTTCGCCGAGATGAGAACGGTGATTCTATCGTTTGCGTTCGATACACCGGCTTTTGTTTCAGAAGCAAGTTACGGGGTAATTGAAAACGTGTTTCCTGGAATGAATACATTGTTATCTATAACAATGGTTTCTTCCTCCACTGGTGTTGCTAATGATCATTTTTAGCCGTTTTTTTAAATGTCTTATGGGTTAATGTCTGCACTAAAAATGTTTTCAATAAGTTTCAACAAGTTTAAAATCCGGGTAAGTCCATGTTCCACTAAAACTGTATTACCCGTTCAAGTTTCACAGATTTTCATAATATATTGGTCATTGTTTGACGCAATTAGGTGCTAGCTTTTTCCGCGAAAGTGCAAAATCTGCAGCACAATAACGGCTCATTAATAATTAATTCAGCTTCTCGCGAAGCGGAGGATGGTGATTCGCGGTGCAACATCGCAGAATGATAGTCTTCGAGGCGGGGTGACGTAAAAATGAAGCTTGACTAGCGGTAGCAATGATGAATGGCGATCACAGGAAAGTAATGACCATCCCGGGTAATGGATTAGCTCTGAAACTAAAGGGTAGTCGCGAAAACAAGTGCGACGAGGGACGACTTCGTCGTGGGTGTATAAAACGTTACGGTTTACGGTGCGGCTCGGGGGAGAGGTGGAGGGGGGTAGAGAAGAGCGCTAAAAAATTGCAATGCTAATTTGAGTGTCCCTTGTTCGGCCGGAGCAACCGACACGTGGCCGCCCGGCCTCGGCCGGTAATTACACGGAACGCGTTGAAAAACCAAGGAAATCCTTTACAATGTACAAGGGGCCGTCTTCGCCCCCGCGCGTTAATGCTACATGAACTTTAAAGTACCGCGGCGCCCTAAAAAATAGATTACTTCCGAGACCGTTTTGAAATGAACCCCCGGTGTGGTCTTGTACCGAAGCACAAGGGCCCCGGCGAAATATCTGCCACGCGATAAATATTAAAGCCAACAGGAAGATCCCCTTTCTTGGTCGCAGAAGAAACTAGCTCTATCAAATAAATTACACTTCGTGATATCCTTCTATTTTTTTTTTGTTCCTCCAGCTGCGAGAGGCTATTACGTCAGATTATTGTAATACCGGAATCGGCTCGTCTTCAAGCGTAATCGAAGATTACCAGCTTCGTCGTAGAATTTTATTACTTTGGGGGCTATTGGAAAATGATTGAACTCCATTACCGGTTGAATATAATTGCTTTGAGACCGTAATTTGATTTTTCTGCGCGATCAAATTGAAGACCGTGAAAAAATCGGGGGCAGAGCTTGAAAATTGTTTGATCCAAACAATCAGAGATAGATAAACATCTGATAAAATTATACTAAATAATGGACCAATGTCTTCAGCGCGATCTTTTTTAATTAATTAGGTAAAATCTTATTTTAAAATTTCCAGGAGGTCAGCCATAACACCTTACATTAGGTATACAGTAGAACCTCACTCGTTGTGTCGATCTTCTTGCGTTTCTATGTGCAGCGCTACCCCCACCACGAGTTCCTGAACCTCGAACACTTTGTGGTGGGGATCGTTAGTGCGCAATGAACGAGGACTCAACGGTTGCCACGAGCGAGACCCTACTGTACTCCTAATTTACGATTAAACTTAAGTTTTTATGCAACTGTGACAATATCGAGTAAGTCAAATCTAATATAGAGAAAATATTAAAACAATTTAAAGATATTAATATATTAAGATCAACGAAAAGAAAAGAACTTTTTGTTTGGATACTATTCCCTACAATTGACACAACAAATTTATATCTCGCAGAAAAATCCGTCGTCTAATGATGATATTAATTCTTTTTTCTTTTGTGCTACTCATTATTTTAATAGGATCCTTTCCACCGATATATTACCTGCCGCTGGTTATTATGTTTCAATTATTTAGTAAAAATGTTTTCATCGTTCCGTTCTCCCAGTTTCTGCTTCGCGAACTAAATATCCGTGATTTCGTCTAATTTTTGTTACGGCGTCTCGTTAAAAATCAATTTTAATGTATGCGTTTCGCCGAAGGACGGCTCGTCGTACAAACGAACGCGAACGCAGAGTTATCATAAAGTATAGTCCCGATGGTGACGAGACCCGTCCGGGGGCGTTGATCCGATTAAAACTCGGCGACTTCGTGGCCGGGCTAAGAGTTCCGAAGTTCCGCGATTACTTTTTGTTTTTTCTTTTTTTTTTTTATTTCGAAAATATTCGAGACACGTCGCGCTCCGGAACACCGACAGCTTTGAAAACTCCATTTACGCGCTTCCGCGGAGAATTGATTTATTCGCCTGTCACCGTTAAAAAGGGTGTTGAACAGAGAAACAAAGGGGAACCGTGTTCGACGGTTGTTCGGTCGTCAAACCGGAAGTAACTTACAGGCGGCTGTACCTAAAAATTGTACAGCGTCAGGCTCGACTCAGCTCGTTCGCGGAAAAACGCCCGAGGAAAAATGAAACGGCTGCTGATCGATTCGCGTGTTCCTTCGCAGAACATTTCTCCTGTACAGGGTGGCCCTTTCGAACCGGTACCCTTGGACATCGGAGAAGTTATGGCAGTTTTTAACTGGTTGAAACGTGGACCGTGGAACTTTTTAAAAAAATGTCCTCGAATTATGAAGACCGATGGGAACAGATAGAGGAGAGTTTTCCGAAACTGGAAAGTTCGATTAGAACTTCTTCGTCGTTCGTAGTTTCTTAGAAGAAGAAGAAGAAAGTTTATATTTATTGTATGTCTGTGTAGTTTCCAATAGCGATACAGGGTGTCCCAGAAATGTTGTACTGAAAAGCGTGATTCCTGAGGTGATGTGAAATAACTTTGTCCTCTACGAAAATTTTCTCCGCGGCTTCGTAGACGAGTTATCAACGAAAAACAAGGACCAATCAGAGCGCGGCTACAACGGACGGATTCCGGACCGACGAGAGGTCCCGCTGAGCATGGCGTTGGCATTGGCCGAACCAGAATCCGTCGTCTGCTGCAGCCGCGCTCCGATTGGCCCGCGTTTTCCGTTAATAACTCCTGAACGAAGCCGCGGAGAACATTCTCGTAAAGGAAAAAATTATTTCAAACGAGCTTAGCGATCATCCATTTTAAGGAAATACAACATTTGTGACAATAAAATAGAATTTTGTTTCAAGGAAATTAATAACACATATATTTAGAAGATTCTGTTCGAAATCTACGTTACGAGTATGACTCGATGTTACAGTGCGAGGGGTTAAAAATGTTTTACAGAATAATCCCAAACGAAATTGTTAGGTTACGTTAAAGAGGATGAGTCGTTGCTTGGTGATTAAAGTTTGCGTTGAAGGAACAATTAAAAACTCCTCAGTCGTGCATTCTAAGATTTGTGGAATAATCGCGCGTGGATAATGTGTTAAAATGGGGAGTTATCGCGAAGGAAATTGAAAAGAATTGAAAATGGTCGAAGAAAGTAGCGGAACGTCTCGCAGACCGAGTGCAGCGGACTAATGCGAATTTGCTAATTCCCTCGGCGACCAGGGCCCGGATAAATAGCGCGGACCGCAGGCGATTTTTCACATTTCTCGTAGGGTCGAGCTCGCCGGCGTTGAGTTCCGCCTGGGAAAAATTACAGGGGGTACTTCGAGAAAGGAAGGGGTTAATCAGAGAAAGCTGACCCGTGGAACCGCGACAGAACACGATCCATCACTTTCCAGCGATCCCTGGCAGGCTTCTGCAAAGCAAATGGAGGAGGAGGAGGCCAGCCTTCGCTTCGGTCTTTCCGCCGGTTCGGATGATAAAGCGGGAGAAAGAGGCCGAGCGGGAGCGCGGGATTAAAAGCGCGAACGATGAGAATCATTTGAAGCCAAAGTCCGCGCAGCTGCTCTCGCGGAATTGATCATTAACGGTGGAAGGGCCGACCGGCTTCGAGTCTTAGTTTCGCGAAGTTGCGGGTCCTCTTTCACTTCCGCTGAAAGCTGAAAGACTGTAGAACCAGGATATACACGGTGGGCTCGTTCGCAACGATCCTCTCGGCTGCCCTCGACTCGAGATTTTCGCAAAACTTCCTCGAACGTTGCGAATTCTCGGGCAATTCGTTGCCCGAGATTTTTCTCAC
Source organism: Halictus ligatus (assembly GCA_028454255.1). NCBI lineage: Eukaryota > Metazoa > Arthropoda > Insecta > Hymenoptera > Halictidae > Halictus > Halictus ligatus. The sequence continues at coordinate 4,566,189 of CM052129.1, forward strand.
TTTTTAGGGAATTGGATCAAACGACTTCATCAGTTTTCGAAGTTAAAAAAGTTAAAAATTGCAACCCTGTCTTTCTTCGAAGTTCCGAGCAATTTCAATTTCAATATTAAAAATCTTGCCAACTTTTAAAGGGTGTCTACTCAATTTTCTCACCCATTGTACGTTCTTCTGCGAAGAGTGCTCGAATTATTTTCTATCGCAGTTGACCTCGAGTCACCTTCAATAACCTTCATAATCGACTATTGTATATTCTTCTTGAAACACACTATCGGAATGTAAACAAAAACCCATACCGTTCCATTTGAAAAGAAAAGAAACAAAGTTGACCTTCGTATCTCCTTGACTCGTCCACTTATAAACAAATTAGTAATATCAGATTATGAGTCCCAAATACCAAGTAAGTCCGAGCCGATGCATTTCCTTGTATCTTGAGAAACTAGCGAGTTATTCGAACGACCTGTTTTAACTCTTTGGGGCACGGTGGGATTAAAAGTGTCCCACCTTTTTGATGTATTTCACAGCATGGTGGGACATTTCTAGTCCCACCTCGAAATCTTGCAACAGCTGCATGTGCATAGGTTTATATTTTGTCTTTTCGACCAATAACAACAAATTTAATTGACTATTACTATTTTGTTACGTTTTCACACGATGTTATATCTTAATAAAAATATACCAATTTCGTTTCATTTAAAACCCGATAAAATTCCTGTGCAACACGGGTCCACGTTTCATCCGAAATCCTGTGCGGCAAAGAGTTAAACGCCACGCCCCGTATAGTTTGACAATTCCGCCAGGTCGGCGGCTTGGCAGCCATCGTGTAAAAAGAGTTTTTAATCCGCGCACCTCGAGCACGACGATCTCCCTGCCAACGCGGGGTAGTTTTATCGCGAGCACAGACTCAAGATAAATTTGTCTGATCACCGTGGTGCTTCGGACCGTAGAGCGCAGCTGGCAGAGCGAATCGGTATTCGCCAGGGGTGCGAGAAGTAGCGGAATTTTTGGGCACCGGGGGTTCCAATAACGCGAAATTAACCGTAGGGCGAGGTTGCGCGGGGGCCGCGGATTTTGGCGCCGAATATTCTAATGGCCGATCGAGGGCGGCGCATTTAGTCGAATGGGTTAAAACTGCGGTTATTTGCGGTGCACTTCAATCGAATTGGCCGCCGTTTGCATAATCTCCGGCCGCCTTCGCGTGCACGCCGCAATTCGTCTGCACTCGCACAGCTTCTTCCGCGTTTTCTGCACCCGCGTGCCATGTCCCTCCCCTATCCCCTGGCCCTATCTGTTCGTTGCACCACTTCGAAATCGCCTGCTCGCACCGATCTGCCCCCCCACCCCCACCCCCACCCCGCCCCTCTGGTCCAAAGTATTTCCTGCCGAGCTCTCTGGCGCGCACCCGATGAAAACGGTTCGCGGATCAGCACCCTCCTTTCCCTTCTGCCGGGGCTGTTTACGAGCAGATGCACCCTGATTTATTCCGACCGCCCTCCTAAGGAACCACCGATTCCTCTATCGCTGAGGAATCGTTTCCGGACGCCCTCCCCTCTCCCGCTACTCCCAGACCACGAGTATATATCACAGATAGCTGAAGCGGTCTTAACGCCGGCTAGATTTCTTTATCCCGCAGCACGCTGCGCGAATAATAGCCCCGCATCCCCGAATTATTGACGTCGGGACTATTCTTCAAGTCGTCCAGCCAGTTTGATGGACTGTGCGTCGATTGGATTATGGGGCTATTCCGGTTTTTCAGTTTCGAAAATCTATTTCTCTTTTTCTTTCGATTTGTTTTAAATGCTGGGGAACACGCGTGCAAAAGCATTTCTTTGGATTCGTGAAATTAACCCTTCAGGGTTAATCAGTACACCACACTGACTCCCGTGAGCACTTAAAATTCATTGGTTTACTTCCTAAAGGTTGTAATATTAGATAGGAAAGATAAAGAATAATTTATCCACGCATTTTTCAATCTACGTTTTTAATTTCGAACTACACGCTCGCTGAAACGAAAATGTTACTAGCAATTAATTTCCAAAGTGAAAATACGCCGAAGAGCAGTGTTCAGCGCGCGATTCATACCGTTGACAAAAAGCGGTGCAACGTCAAAGTGAAAAAAGCGGCTTTGTTTCCAGAGAAACGTCAGGAAAAGCTCGAAGAAAACTTCGAGAAACGGCGGAAAGTAAGAACGTAGTAATTCTAGAAATATTCTCCGAGAAAAGTTCAAGAGAACCTCGACGGTGGCAACGCGTCACGCGACAAAATGGCGGGACCGAGATCCTTGTGATCCAGATCCCGGGACCGTGTAATTTCGTTCGCTCCGAGCGAAACGCCAGCTAAGCGATTCACGTTCGTTTAACAGAGAAGCCGAGGGGCGGTCACGAATGTTTTCCAATCAAAAAGTTGCACACCCCCAAGCTGCGACAATCGCGGGGAACAGCCCGCGCTTTCAAGTTATTCCACGATTCTGCCGCGGCGCGTGACTTAACGTCCGCCGGCGGAGCCGGGATCACTTCTCAACCTTGTACTTTATTTCAAAATTGCGACGCCATTGTTCCCCGGCACCACAAAGAACCATTCCGAGGACTGTTAACGCAGCGATAATTAGACTGCGGATTCCATGCGCTTATAACAAATAAATGAGATGCCGAACAGTAAACGAATTTAATGAGTTTAGAAATACTGCGTTTCTTTCCAACCAGAAAATTGTGAAACAGATGAATCAATATACAGGGTGAGTCACCTAACGTTTGCACCTGAAATGTCCTCAGGACAAAGTTGAATGGTTCAATGAAGCTCTCACGATGCCATAACAAATTTCTTTTTTATTCACCCTGTATACGACGAGAACGGAAATATTCTACCGTATTCAATGCCGGCAAATTCTTCAGAAGCTCCTTGACGAAGATTTTCGTTATTCCAAAGAAAGGTGCAGCACTTTGAGTGAAAAATGATCAACAGCGAGTTTTCAACTAGGCTATCAAACTTTCCAGGATCCAGCAGTTAACGTCGAATCGTCTGCGGATCGAGTCAGGGCGTTTGTTTGCACCAGGTATAGCTCTCTCTCTCCCCCTCTCTTTCTCTCCGTGGCGCGTCTTCTAAAGCTCGATTTTCTTTCGCAATTAACCCGGTAATGAGTTCAATAATGAGTTTTGAAATTTATTCGTCAACTGCACGGTCTGTCGACGCTCCGGCCAAGGCATTAAATCCTCTTCTATAAATTGATTCCGTTCGCCGATTCGAATACACGTGGTCTCTCTCTCTCTCTCTCTCTCTCTCTCTCTCTCTCTCTATCATCGTATTTCGCGAAATTTGTTTGCGCCCCTTTGTTCCTCAGTGCTCCTCTCTCGAATGTCGCGATTTTTCCATGAACCCCGTTTGTCTGTTCGCGATTTATCAGGCTCGTGATTGTGCGAATAAAACGCATCGGGGAAATTCTCCCCGGTTCCTCTGGGCTCCGCAAAAGCCAGAGGTCTTAGATCGAGGTCGTGTTCGAGTTAGGTTCCAATTAAGTCTGCGAGGTTAGATCCTCTATGTGCGCTCAGAACACTTCGAAAACTTCTATGTTTGGTCGAAAACAAGTCTGGGAGAAGTCGAACTTCCGCATGAGTTTGATCTACGCGATTCGCAGATTAGGTCTGGGTTACCTCTAAGAGACTGGGTCGTTCGAGTGTAGCAAACCACTCCAGAAATGCCTAAATTAGCTCCGAATTAGATCTATGTTGTGTTTGCTTTCGCTCCGACCTAACGTGTGCTCAGACTCGTGAATTTCAGGACAAGCGTCGCCATTTTGTTGACATTAGGCTCGCGTATTTCAGTCCTCAGCCTGCAAACAAATCATTGAAACGACAAAACCACAGTTCGTGCTTTCGAAAAATATGTGTAACATTTTTAACAATCCTTGTTCTTAGAGCATCAAGCTCAATGAGCTGCGGATTAGATCTACGATGTTTCTAGGTTAGGTTCAACTTACATCCAAGGACAGCGTCACAGTGACAAGTCAAAAACCATTTTTAAATTAATACATAAAGCTATGAACCTTCCTAAATTATTTTCAAGATTCATTTTCCATTTCCTGCGAGCTACGTCTTCAAAGATATATTTTCAAAATTGGCAAATAGAGCAGTGGACGGTCCCAAGCATCGTCAACTATGCTGTCAAACAGGTGACAAAAAAGGAAAAAAGGACAAAAGGTTAATAAAGCTTCGACGTCAAGTCTTGCTCAACGGAAAGTCATTCGTTTAAGAGAAAAATGGTTCGGCTGTGAACTACGAGTCGGTCTGTCACGGTGATCGTATTAACCATTTCAGCGAGTGTGTACCAAGCGATGTTTATAACAAGTCCGTTCATAAAACAGCCGTGCCGTAACTTGCAGTTTTTAAAATTAAACGTCAAACGAGCCGATATTTCACCGAATCTATTTTTCCCCGTCGATGAACCGACGGGGTGGACGGGGGAAGGGGGTCCAGGACCTGGGACACTGTGAAAGTGATCGATTTTAGGCGTGAAAAGGACCTCTCCTTTTCCCGAGACCGCGTGGTTTTATTTACCTCGGCCCCGAATCCTCCCCGTACCCGAAACGAACAATGGGACACCGGGGTTAATCATTATTCCACGATCAAAGAAAGTCGCGATAAAATACTCCGCTTCAAAAGGAATCCTTCGCACTCGCCCTTGCTGGCTTCTCTTTGCAACTCCGTCCCTTAAGAGGCGGCGGACCACAAAAGCGTATTTGTAACTCTCGACGTTTTAATTACTTCCTAGATATTTTATTTCATTTCGATTTTGGCTCAAGACTGTTCTCCAATGAGTTCGCGAGTTCATTATGCGGACCTTCATGCAAAAATGTCAGAAATATCCGGACGTTAAAAAAATTAATTTCGAATCCATTTCAAATTACATTTCGGTTCTACAGGGTGTTCCGAAAATGTTGTACTGCCTCGAAAGGGATTCCCGAGGTCGTTCGAAGTAACTTTTTCCTGTGCAAATTTTTTCTCCGCAACTTTGTTAACGAATTATTCACAAAAACCACGGACCAATCGAAGCGCGGGAGCAGCGGTCAGACCCCGGCTCGGCCAATGCCAGCGCCACACTCAGTGGGGCCTCCTATCGGGCCGGAACTCGGCCGCTGTAGCCGCGCTCTGATTGGTCCGTGTTTTTCGTTAATAACTCCTGAACGGAGCCGCGCACGGCATTTTCGAAAAGGAAAAAGTTATTTGAAATGACATTGGGAATCACCCTTTTCAATGCAGCATTTTTGGGACGGCCTGTTATCATTAATTCCCAATGAGCTGCTGTAAATTTTAAGATATGTCTCACCTATCACACAAAAATAATTAAGATCCACTCAGTATAAATCAGCAGTTACACTAACGAGCAAAACTGAGTCTACACTATTTGAAGCAAAATAACTTTTTAAAAATTAGATGAAATGACTTGAATGTTATTGAGAAGATAGAAGAATTAGTTTATTAGACGAGGTGTAAAAAATTTTTGAAAAAAGTTTGAATTGGTCGGAATCGCAAAATAAATAGTAAAAGTTGGTTTTTTTAGCTTTTTTATCTGAGCCTGTATTGAAAATTTAAAAAATATGTTTGATTCGCTTGAATAGATTGTGTCCATGCTGAAAATTGCATCGATATTGGTTAATTCGTTTACGAGTTATAAACGATTAAAAGTGCGATTTTAAGTCGAAAAACGTGAAAAATGGCAATTTTTCCACTTTTAATCGTTTATAACTCATAAACGAATTAACCAATATGGGTGAAATTTTCAGCATAGATATAATTTATTCGTGCGAATCAAATACATTCTTTAAATTTTCAATACAGGCTCAGATAAAAAAGCTGAAAAAACCAACTTTTACTATTTCTTTTGCGATTCCGGACAATTCAAATTTTTTTCAAAAATTTTTTACACCTCGTTTAATAAACTAATCCTTCTAACTTCTCAATAACATTCAAGTCATTTGATCTAATTTTTAAAAAGTTATGTTGCTTCAAATAGTGTAGACTCAGTTTTGCTCGTTAGTGTAAATCTTCATGTTGCATGATCGTAGGCGTACAGGGGACAACCTCCGTCGTAGTGTTTGTTACGAAACTCCTCGTGGTTTTATTGACTCCATCCCGAATTTCCTCGATCCCGACACGAACAATGGTGCATCGAGGTTAATCATTATTCCACGATCAAAGAAGCCCGCGATAAAACAGTCCGCTTCAAAAGGAGCCTCGCACTCTCGCTCGCACTTGTTACTTTCTCAGTTTCTGCAACTTCGTTCCCACACCTTTGAAAGGCAACAATTCGATGGGGAAGAGGTTCCTCTGTCCTGCGCGTGTTTTTGCGGCCCGATAGAATAAACATTGTCCGGTCGGAAGTTTAAATTGGTTTATTCGGGGGTCGTTCTTGGGCACCGTTTCGCAGCCGCCGCGTATAAATCAGCCCCGCCCCCCCCCCCCCCCCCCCCCCTCTCTCTCTATGTTCACTCCCTGAGCTCGGTGAAATCGGGCAGAATTTTATTAAAAATTCTCCCCCGCTGAAATATTCATTACACGCGATTTCAATTATCCTCGCGAGAACAACGCGACTCGGTTGTACATTTGCATTCGTATTCGTCCCCGAACCAGATCTGCACGAGCCACGGCACGTACACATGAACCGAGCCGATGAAAATCACGGGCAGAGAGACCCAGCGCGAGCCGCATCATTTGTCCACTAAAATCCGCGATTACGCGACTCCGAAGTGTCATGGCTGCGGCTCCGGTTCTAATAGGATCGCTGGAATGCACTGTCCCGACCAGTTCCACCGTAAAAAATATTTTTATTAACCCCGCCGCCCGATTTTTTTAATCTGTTACAAACGCTATTTTTCAAGCTCCTGATGCTACCCCAGAAAAGAATCCAGTATGCAAGCTGGTAGCGGGCGAACATCGAAATAGTGACATAACTCTTTCATTTTCAATTATTTTTTTATGACACTTCCACCAACGCATTCCTCACAATTTTCCGATTAAAACGATACGCAACACGATACCCTTCCTATCATATTTCTTCGTTTAATTCACGAGAAAGCGGAACCTCGATTATCCGAACTGACGATACACACGTGTTTCATTAGCTGAATTCGTGTCTCGCATATGAACAGTTCAATCAAACGTAGAGATTTAATCCAGCACCGTGGCTAGGTGACTGATCCGCCGGTTAGTTCGGATAATCGAGGTTCCAGTGAACCGTGGATTAAACAAGCAAACACGAACCGAACTGTATCATGTTGGGTATCGTTTTAATCGGAAAAATGTCACGCACACGTCGATGAAAGTTTCGAATGAAAATAACTAAAACCGAAAAAGTTATACCATTCAATTAGTATTGTTTCTTCGGCATACCTGCTCCCGTGTCGTATTTACAACCCTTTTGTGCCACAATTTTTTACACAACGAAGTTTTCTAGTAATTCGCGACTTGGTAGTTCCCGAAAAAGATACGAACGCAAGAAGAGTCGAATATAGTCAGGATAGTTTCCTTTGCAAGCTTCAAATGGTTCGACTGAAACGTGTTATAGCGCGACAACGAGCACCAACCCAAATATTTGTAGTTGTACATTTGAGCAGGCAGGATAATTAAGCGTATTTGCCGTTAATTATACGTCGTGATCGTCGAATTTCGCGGATGCAATAAATGTTTTTCATTGACACGGGTTTTATCAAATTTGCCGGTAATTACCAGTTTCGGGTTTGCTCTGCGAAGTATGGCGAGCGAACTCGCTACCGTCGAAACTGACCCCCACTTTTCGGACAGCGATTGTTAAATATTGCTACATCGTTCGCGGTGGTCTCCCGTGAAATCAACGGGGGCACAGCGATCGTTCGACTGACCCGAATGACGAATACCGTCTACGCGGAAAACACACGATCAGCACCGGCGGCGCGGTGTCATTTCAACGTCCTAATCGGACAATTAATTGAAGTTTTAATTCGAATGTTTCAAAGCCGAAATTTTCGTTATTGCGTTGATTCACATAAATTCGCCGGAATTTATTGCGTTCACTGTCTGCATTGGCTATTGCGCGTGAGTGCCGATAATTAACAGTAATTTCCGGTTAATTGCGTTTACAGTAATAACTGTGCAGCGACGGCCTATTCAGCCGGTCCAAGAACTTCATTTAGCAATGTGTTATAACATCGGGCATAATCGATAGGCGAGCATATAATCGAGAAGAAAATTATGAGCAGCGTAGAGCTCCGAATGAGCATCCAGGTCGAACGAGCATCCACTGAAAACCAAACATTGAAGCAGAGAAAACAGTTCGAACAGTATAAAACCAACTTGTTTCGTTTTGGAAACGAACAACGAATTCTAACAATAATATGGTCAAGAAAATTTCAAACTATACCCACTCGATATAAAACGGAAAAATTTAGACGAAGAAAATAGTTTAAACAGCATAAAAAACGTGCTTGTTTCATTTAAAACATCAGCGAAAAATTGTTTGTAACAAACAAATTTTTCAGACTATCGAACACCCAGTCGAAATGAAACAAAAAAATTGAGAGAAAAAGAGAATAGACTGAACATCGTGAAGCCTATTTGTTTGACTTTCAGCGAGAATTGTTCATAACAGTATCAATCGGTTGGCGCTGTAGTCAGCGATCGATCGTCATTCAACATAATTTCGCGGAATCGATGATTGACGTGGAAAAATCACGACCGTGCCACGATCGCATCCAGCTGCACCGTTAACTGACCCATAAACGTTGCAAATTGAATTCGAGCAAAAACGATTAATTCGACTTTTAGATAGGAGCGTATACCATTTAATAAAACCGACTCGTATTTAATTTCTTGTAAAAGTTAGGAGAGCGGCGTTTGTGCAGGCTCCCGATGGTTCTTTTATTGCCGCATGTGAGCAAATAAACGTATTTACTAGGTCGACGAGGAAGGCTTTATGATTTCAGAAATTGCAGAGCAAACGTTTGATGTTGGTCAATTAGACTGCGGACCGAGGGTGTATTGGCGCAGACGGTTCCTTCGTAGGAATTTAGGTTGAAAAAGTGGCGTAAATAAAGACGTCACTCAATTATTTTTTCCATCGAATGACCGAAAAGTCTGCATTCTGTCAACACTCAATTTTTCTTCATCTATCGTACACAGTGTTTACTGTTTATATGTCTCAAATGCCTAGCCGATAAAAGTCCCAGAACTATCCCCACTGCCGATATATGTCCGTGGCTAGACTCGTGTTCTGGACATATATCGAGTAACCACTGTACTGCGGATTTTATGTATTTATAGAAACAGTGAACACTTTTAACATTATTTTTTGGACCTACTAAAATTTTTCACAGAAGAAATCTAGCTTTTATTCTTTACGATCAACTTGAAATATATTTATTTTGCAAAAATATCGGCAGTCTAACGTCAGAAAGTAATTAAGAGTGCACATAGTTTTTTGATCCGCAGCACTACGTCACAGGATCGCAAAGATCATAAACTGCGAAGTAGAAAATTCTGTTGGACCGAGTTCTGAACGAAAAATCATCGGACACAATCGCGCAAAAAGCGAACCGGCGCAAAAAGCGACGCTCTCGACAGATAAACTCCGCTGACAACTTAACATCGATTATCCGACGAGGTATCCGTCGAAACGGGCATCCCTAATGACACTTCAACGGACGCGCGGAATTTGTAACCGATTCGCTTAAAAATAGCAAGAAAAAAAAACAGGGCAAAACTCGTAGCAACAAAAGGTTAAAAAATAGAAAAAAAAATGGAAAAGCATGCAGCACGGCCAGCACACGGAAACGTCGAATGGAAAAATCTCGTCCCGAGGCTGCTCCACTTCAACGAACTTTCCCCCACCCAATCGTGCTCTCCGATGACTTTCGCCGCGCGCGTGATTCTTTTCGAAAAATGATCCGACTGTCGACTACTTGTCTCGACGGCGCGCTGCGTTCCGCGCTGAATGAACGAATCTTGACACTCAAGTTGCAAAACGGAGTGCCGAGAACGAGGAAATTATTTTTCATACGCTCGATTTCGTTTTTCCGGAGTTCATTTTGTGTGAAAGATGTCCACGTTGTTTTGGAATGTACTGGGCCAATTGTTTACATTATTGTCAGACTTAGAACTGCTAGGTTTGCTATTATTATACCTGCGGGTCTTCAAAATAAAAATAAAATAAAAATTGTCCGAGTCAATTGCAAGAATTCATTACTAATTTTAATATTGCAAATGGAACATGACAACATCGTTAAATTCTACTGTCTTTACAGTTTTGCATCCTAGGAACCCATTTTTCCCATAAATTTCACAAAACCCGCAGTCTAATGATAACTTTCTGCTAATTGTTGTTACGAATGTGAAACAGTGTAGCTTGAAAAAAATTAATATCCGTCTGTACACAGTCTCGAACATTTTTTCCAACCTAGAATACTTTATACGAATTTCTTCAATCTATGCATATGAAAGTGATATTATACCCCGCAGTTAAATGTTTATTAATTTAATAAATACGAACAAATTTTTTCGGAGCGCCCATTTGAGTGGCTTAGCAATTAATTCGCACGTTGAAGCAAAAATAGCATTTAAATTATTGTTTGAGAATGAATTCAAGGGAAGCTAATCATGCATTGCCCTCTTTATTACTGCCAACAAATTGCAAGTAAAGGTCTCGATATTCCCGAACCCCTTGAATCAAAGTATCGCTCAAGTTACACCCATCCATTTACATCATAAATGCATAATATCAGATAACAACGACGCTCAACTTCCTTGGTTACAAAGGGCAGACAACAGAACGCTATCCCTTTGTCACATTACGGTTAAACATACAATTAGATCGGTCCACCAGCGTGTGACTTCAAAGAACCAGGGAGCAATAGATGCTGAACTTTATGAGCTTCTAGGACCTAGGGGGGTTCACGCTCTACAATCAAACTCTCCAAAGTGAAAACCACGGTTCTCCAATCCTATCTCCTCAAAAACATTCGTACCAGCTCCTGGCGGATGTTCGCCTATCCCGAATGAAGCATAAACAAAAATCCTCGGACAACAGGGGACGGTGCGCCACCGGGGAGAACAGACTTCGGCCAGGTAAACAGGCGGAATGTCGTCGCGAAAAAAAATTCCAATTATCCCGGTTGTTCAGGGAACCGGGAGGAGGTTTGGGGGTGAGGGATGGGGGCGGTGGAAAGAGAGGAGCGCAAGGATTAAATTCCCGGGGCGAAATTAGAGATTAAAACGTTAACGAGCCCCGGCATGGCAGCGAGACGCGATAAGTTACGCGCCGAGTCGAGCCGAGCCGAGCGAAGCGGGGCGGACACGCGCCACCTTGGCGACGACGAGTAGATCTCCTCTCCACACCCCCCCTGAATTTTTCACCGGCCGCCGCCTCCTCCGCCTGCTACCCTCTGCGTGTGTGTCCATGTGTGTCCGCACGATCGAAGACCTAGCAGCAGGTTAACTAACTCACCTGTCCTCAGCAGGCAGCAGAGTAACAGACCGGGCAGCAACCACATTTTCCTCGGACCTGGCTTGCCGCACCTGGATCCGCCGATCGAAGAGCCACTCCGCGACCTCGAGTGTCTCATCATCGTTCGCTCAACATTTGACGACTGGCGCACACGTCTTTATATCCTCCGCTCGGGCACGCGCTAATGAAATCCACTGGTTGCTCTTGATCACTATTAGAATATCCTCTTTCGCCTGCTCTATCGAAGCGTTCGCGCGAAGGGTGGGGTTTCACTGCACCCCCGAGGACCACTTTGATTTCGTCGACATACGAGAACCACGGATGAAATTTTTCACAAATCTTCTGCCCCCAAACCCCTTGTTACAGAGTTCTCTCGGGAGACCTGTATTATTTATCACTCGCTGGATCTCCGGGATTTCTAGGATCTGTAGGTTCACCCACCATCCCTCTGTCTCTCTCTTTCTCTCTCTCTCTCAGTGCTGATCGCTTGTGCTGTTCTTCCGTTAAGTTCATCGACGGCTCGACTTCCTTTTCTGCCGACCTGCAACGGTCATTATCGCCGATTCTCTCTCGGCAGAATGGTCGCCGCACCCCGGGATAGTTAATAACAATCCGACGGATGCTTTCAGACACTTGTTCCCGTTCTAATGGGCTGAGGGATAATCAGGCTCGCCGCGGCTTTTCTTTCCCACCGGCGGCCTCCCCGCCGCGGATTTTCGCTGCAATTACCCCGGCACCGATTTACACCGCCAACTCTCCGCGTCACGCGCGGATAACACGATCCTCTTTCGAAATCTGTTTTTTTCGTTGCGCACCGCTCCAACACGATATCACCCAGCGATGATTTTAATAAACAACGGTAATATCCACTCGATAGAATCTCACTGGATCGACTCCCCGGGCACTTTGGGGATCAGACACACAATGCACAGGGATCATTCGGAACATCAATTAGACTCGAGCTAACCGGGAGCTTCGACAAATCGATCCGGATCAATCCCGTAGGACTATAATCTTCAGCGCTGGCTCGGAGGACCTGGTTTTGTCTTCTCCGTTCCTAATCACTATGATAAATATTATACAGAGAAGCTGCGTCTCTATCGATCCGGATCCACGGTATTAGATTCAAGGAGTGGCACCTGAGCTTCTCTCTCCGAGTGATCGGGATGATAAATATTACTGAAACGGATCTCTGTGCTTCCGGAAGGTCTCGGCTGGACCTTCCTCCTAAAAAATCACGCGATCCGGATTAAGTCTCTATCCGGATCAATTTTGTGTACCCCTCAACACTGGGTTCAAGGAGTGGCACCTGATTCCAGAAATCACGATGATGAAGATTGTTACATAGGTCCCTGAAAGGTCCTAAACCCTCCTCTTCAACAACCGCGCAGAACAATTTGGACTAGGTCTCTATCGATCCAGATCAATCCTGACTCTGCTCTTCAAGGAGTGGCACCTGGACTGATGTTCTCTCTCCTTGTAATCACGATGATAAAGATTGCACAGAGAGTCTGAAACTTATACCTCCGTTAGGTGTTCGTTCTTCTCAGGCACTGGAAAGTCTCAGATAGACCTCCGCTCTCATGAATTGTACAAAATGATCCGAGGTCTTTGACCTTTTCAAGCACTTAGAGGTCCCAGCTAGATCTTCCTCTTTAGGAGTTAAGAGCCTGGGTCAGGTCTCTGTTAGCCTCAAATCACTGATAGGTCCCAGCTAGATCCTCCTCCTCAACAATTACAACAGAACAATCTGGGCCAGGTCTGTGTTGGTCTCGAGTCACTGATAGATCCCAGGTAGACCCTCCTCCTCAAGAATTTGCAAAAGAACAATCTTAAGCTAGGTCTCCTTCCCAGGCCCTGATATGTCCTTCCTCCGCAAAGGTCCCCGCCAGAAAGGTTCTCTTAAAAAGTGGCACAAAACGGTCCAGGCTAGGTCTCGGTTCTTCTCAAGCATCCAAAGGTCCCAGTTCCTCAATGTCGTCTGGAGTAATCACAATAGTCCTCGACCTTCCAAAGTACAAATTCGTTAGGGCACCCGTTCCCTTCGTTTTCATCCATGGATCGCGACACTGGCCCTATAACCACGTCCTCGCGACGATCTCACAAAATCTAGGGTCTCATCAGCCTTCGCGGGGTGTCCTTCCAGATCATCCGGCGACTAGTTTAATCAGCAGATCCGCCGATCAAACCGCTGGTCGTTCTCGCGCGCATTTGTCCTCCCCGGCTCGGCGGCCCGTAGCCGGCAGACTAATTAGTACCCGAATTAATTATCTCCTCGCGAGAGTGCCTCCGTCGTCGTCGTCGCCGTCGTCGTCGTCGTCCTCGTCGTCGCTGCAACCCGAAGACGCTTGTCGCTCCTCTCGTCAAATAAGTCCGCTGATTCGCCGCAGCATCTCTCCCGCCCGCTTTTCCACTTCTTCCTCCTCCTCCTCCTCCTCCTCCCCCTCCTCCTCCTCCCCGTCAATTATCCGATCTACAGGGCGGTCCTTCTCTCTCGCCGCGTCTTAATTACGAGATTATTTTTCGAGGCGATAAACGCCGCAAACCCGCGGCGCTTTAAACCGTGCTCGTGTCGGACACACAGCCCACGTGCACCACTTTCCCGCACCAGCCACGTGACACCGCGATTCTTAGCTGTCATTCGCGATCCCGATGTCCCGCACGCTCCACTTCACGATCCGGCATGCACCGAGAATCATCGATCCGATCTGTCGACGAGAGATCGCACTCGCTCACCATCCGAACGATGCACCATATTCCTTCGAATTAATCCGAGTCGGGGGTGGAAACGATTTTTCTCAGACGCAATCGCGGCACAGATTTTCACCGGGGCTGACTTATTTTTGGACAATACGACACACGCGCGTACACACATGCGAGAGAACGAGGAGTCAGGCGAATTTTTGGATGGTCAAGATTTTTGGAAGGAGCGGTGACGGCGGGGGGGTTAAGGGTGAAGGAAATTTTCGGAAATTCGTCCGCGACGGTTTTCCGCGACAGCGACGTTGACAGAAACCGCCGGGAACCTTTTCCATCGAGAGTTCGTAGTTGACAGAAAGCCTTGGCGGGAGCTGCACGACGAATAAGGTGCCACTCCCACCCGCGCATGCTCCTCCACTCTGGATCGTCGTGCCCTCTCCGTCCTGCGCGCCCTTCCTCTCTGTCCCCCCGTTTGGGCGCACGATCCTCGCCCGACGTTATTCTCTCGCGTTATTCGCTTCTTACCTCGCCCTTCGGGCCGCTCAACCCCAGTACAGCCGAGAGCCCGCGTGGCTCTAGTTCCGAACGAACCTAACCAGTACCTCTTTCTTTCATTCTTTCTTTCTTTGTTGGTTCGGCTGCTTGGCTCGGTGGTCGACGATCGGGACACGTGCTTCGACGAACCGTTCCGTTCGCCCGATCTATACACCAATTAACCCTTTCTGGCTACTCTTAAAGGGCGCTTTTCAAATTTACTTTCGGAGCACTGTTGGCGCCCGTCGCAGCTTAACTTCGGTACGCTGAAACCCATCGGCGCTCGCTTCGTACGCGGACATGCACGAAAAATTTCACGTCGTTCTCATCGTCACGATTGAATTTCTACTATCGGAGAATTTTTTACCAGGGAAGGTAGGCTGAGAAACAAAAATGTTGACGGACGTGATAATTTAAACCGCGGGTATTTATGCAAGATAAAAATGTTCTGCATTGATTGTGGCAAGTAGGAGCGAAAGAAAAATTGATTTCATCGCTTATCATGGATTTTCTTACATTAAATCGACAATATGCTAGAATTTTTCTCATCTGTTTTATATTTCACCTGGCTAATTTTCTTATAAATGCGTAAGCTTTTTTTATAAATGACAATGAAAGCAAAATTGGAATACTATGCAGTGTACTATACTGTATACCTCCTTTGCGGAGGTGCCTAGATTGCGGACTTTTATAATAAAATTAAGCATGTAAAAATTTAAGATTGACAGACTCGAAAATTTTAAATTTACAATTATTAAAAGCGCAAGGACACGTTAGTGAAGAATTGTTCAATAGACACCTTTCATTGAACACATATCACAATAAATATGAAATTCTAAATAACTACAATTTTGTTTTTTCTTTTTTTGTTACAACGCAATGTAAAATAGTCTCTTTTATAACGCAATAGTCTCTTTCACTGCTTTGTGAACCTAGTGTTAAAAGAATTGTGAAACATCAATTACCACATTTAGACCGACGTGGAAAAATGAAATGTTTTGTGTCGCTGTACGTCAGCACAGACAGTGTCCATTAACACGTACACGGATTAGTTGTTTCTTTGTGTAATCCGTTCGACGATAAACAATAGATTTCGTTACACCGGTCATCCGATAGAATAAACAATGTTCTTTATAGCGTGCGAGTCTGTCAATACGGTTTTAATCAAGTAGTTCGTGCACACCACAATTCCCTCGTACAATATACGTATAGAAAAAAAAAACTACCTCTATGAAAAATATTTTCACATTTTTTTCCCCCGCGTGCTAGACACGCTGATAAAAAAAAAATTTTTTTGGCATAGATCAAATTTATTTCCCTTCGAGAAGAAAAATGAATTCCATCTTTTGTGTCTCTAATTTCATATACGCGTTCCTCGACGGTTGTTTTTGGTTTCTGTTTTACGCCGAGGCTTTTCGCCTGATTGACGTGCGCGAAAGTAGTACTGCAGATTATTGTACCGGTTGCAACGGTATTTCCCGTGATTAAATTTTACGGTGTTTAATACAAATGAATTGCTAAAAATTTAGGTCGACTGCGCGAGTGCTTGTACGTACGTACATTCGCGATATAATGCGCTCGATTTCAATTAGCCTTATTTGCGAGTATCGAATCATATTTCCGTTTATTTTTCGCAGGCAGCGCGGAGTTACGAACGATCTTGTTTGCAGACAGCAATTCGATTGCAATCTTTTTCACTTGCTAAGCAAAAAAAAAAGAAGAAATAAAAAGTTGTGACCTTTGGAAATTGCAGAAAATTGTGTTTAGAGAAACATATAAATCTCCCTAGCGTTTCACTTCCGAAAACGGGGGCGCAACGAAACACTGTGAAACTCGTGAAGAATAAACCTAAGGGAGGAACGCTGAATTTCAACGAGGTAATATGTAAGAGCGACGTTCGAGAAAACGCGTGGAACAAAGAAAATTAGAAACTGATTGCACACCGTGCTCCACTGCCAAAATATTTCGAGTGCACGGGGTCGAAGCACCGCCAAACTGGGACAGGATAAAGTATACAGCGTCTTGGGGACGGGGGGGAGGAGCGAATCGGATTCGCGGGACAGATAAAATTTCAACGAAAGTCCGCGCTGTGCGTCGCAGCACTTTTTGCTAGTAGTAAAGCTGTTGCTCCGGTGCATAAAATTAACAGAACTAAACCGAGGATTTATTTATGTCGCCGGGAAGATCCGCGAAAGAAAGTTGAACGGATCAGCGGAATGACAATCTTCTTTATGACCCGGAACGGTTTAGCAATTGCAGCGAAAAATTAACGCTAATCGTTCAAAGAGAACGCTTCCAGTAAAGGATTCAAAATCCAATGCAAACCGATTCTGAGCGACGAGTGGAAAATTCTTCAGGGATCTCGAAAATCCATCGGTGTGCTTCTTTGATAAAGAATGTTTGAAGAACACAAAGTGAGGAAAATCAAAAAACATTCGATGAAAATCGTGGGTGTAAAATGCTCTGCGTTCTGCAGCATATACAAAAATATTTCGAAAGCTTAGGATGATTCTTTAGAAACATTTTTCTCGTGTTTAATGGAATACGTTGCATTCAGGAGAATATTTAGAATCGTTTCAGGTAAAAATCAAGCCGATAACTTTTACGGTGAAGGCAGGAAAAATTCTCAAAGTTAAGCGTCTTTGTCGATCAATATTGTTTAAAAAGGGGTAATCGTCAATAACGTCATAAAAATAAATGCCGTTGTATTCAGCAGAATCTATAGAATCATTCCAGATAAAAATCACGCCGACAGCTTTTATGGTTAAAACAGGAAAAATTCTCAAAGTTGATCATTCGAATTTTACGACCCGAAAAGACGTCTCTGTCCTTAAATATTCTCCAAAAACATGTAAACGAGTCTGCAGAATCGTTCCAAGTGCAAGTCATTCGCATAGCAATCACGATTGAAACAGAAATATTCTCGAAAGACGACATCCGGACACGGTGTTCGATGTATACCTGGAAGAATCGCTCGGTGCCGATCAAAAGGGGGACGTCAAAGCAACGAACTGACAAAAGGAGGTTCCAATTTGTAGTAGTAGTGATGTCATACGTCGCACGGCCATCATCGCGAAATTCCTCCGAACCATCGGGCATGACGCGTTCGCGAAGGGGTTGTCGCGTCGGAACGGTTGCTATTAAAATGAAACACTCGCATCGCTGGCCGTTCAGCCATACTCGATATGTTTATTTCCCGGCGGCCGTGACGAGCAGCTTAAACAACGAGTGTTAGACGACGTTGACCGGATTTTAATTATGTTACTCCGCGTTGAAGTTCGCGTGCAGGACATAGCGCGGGGTGGGGAGGGGGTGGTGACGTTCCCGCCGCGCGCCACTATGTCATCCGGTATCCGCGGGGCTAATTGAAAAATTCTCTCACGTTTGTAGCCTTTCGAAGAAAACGACATTAGCCGACTTTCCCCCGAGGCGGGGTGCGGCAATTTTCTGAGAAAGGGTTGGAACGAAGGAGAAGGATTTTACATTTTGAGGGCTATGTCGGGAGATGCATTAGCATCCGCGTTATGTGACATATGGTGGACATACATCGAGTATTCACTTTATTCTGTGAAAAAAATGACGAGATCTTTGTTACTCTCGCCACCAAAGTATAAAAATGTAAAGTAAGCGTTTGTAATTATTAATGATTACGAAAATATTTATTGTCCCTGCACACCGAGCAAGGTGCAATAATATGTGGACATACATCGAGTAAGCACTGTATTCTGTGAAAAAAAATGACGAGATCTTTGTCACTCTCGTCACCAAAATATAAAAATGTAAAGTAAGCGTTTGTAATTATTAATGATTACGAAAATATTTATTGTCCCTGCACACCGAGTAAGGTGCAACAATATGTGGACATACATCGAGTAAGCACTGTATTCTGTGAAAAAACTGACGAGGTCTTTATTACTCACGCCATTAAAATATAAAAATGTAAAGTAAGCGTTTGTAATTATTAATGATTACGAAAATATTTATTGTCCCTGCACACCGAGCAAGGTGCAACAATATGTGGACATACATCGAGTAAGCACTTTATTCTGTGAAAAAAATGACGAGATCTTTGTTACTCTCGCCACCAAAATATAAAAATGTAAAGTAAGCGTTTGTAATTATTAATGATTACGAAAATATTTATTGTCCCTGCACACCGAGCAAGGTGCAAAAATATAAAATAGATATTTACCGAAATGTAACTATTTGTGTAACCCTTTGCACAAATTAGACCACGCAGACGGTGTTAATAACAATGTCGACGACGCCGCGATCAGGATAGATTCGTCTGGAGACAACCGGAGGGTTGGAATTAATTAATCACCGTTCGCAAGGGCGGACAGGGTTGTTGATAAAACGCCGTTGTATACTTTCGCGAACAAATAACGAATCGCGATTAAAAATTCAATCTGTACACCGGTAGTTTTCCGAGTCCTATGAATAATCGAGTCGCCACGGGTTCGGTTGGTCTACGGTGGTATCTGTTACACGTTCCATTACAGATTATCGACTACGTGCTGCTACGTGACTTGATTAATCGCGAGGGCTGTATATTTAATTCCTCCGCGTAATCGATTGTAATTTGTATCCGCGCGGGCGGAACGATTATCTATGGAATAATGCTCGAATGCGCGCCGTGTGAATCGCCGATTGAGTCCAGTGGAATTACGGTTCCGCGGAGCTTGTTCTATATTCCATTAGACGGAAAAGATGTAATCACCTGGTTCATCGCGCTCTGCTATTAATAAGAAAAGAAAACAATCTTCTCCGTCCTGTGAATATCAATCGCCTCGGATTCTTCATTTTGTAACGATTAACATGGCAAAGACTATTCTATAAGACTTTGCATTTTATAAGTAGACTGCCGATTTGATTCTTTAATGACATGAATGTATAGGTGAAATTTGAGGACATTGTTGTATTATTTTCGATGTGACAAGACGATCGCAAGAGGAGATACATTTTTCTTTAACTTTTCCTTTTTTGAGCACTAACATGTTGGTCGTATGTATTCCGCTAAAAATGACACAGATTCTTTTCAATTTGATGCGGTCTTTATCAGACTGTAGATTCTTATAATTGCCCGAATAAATGTAATTATTCTAAATGTTTCTTTAATAAATCTAACGAGCTGAAAGTAAGTTCTTGAAATGTCTTTCCATGAGACTTCGCATTTCATAAGTAGGACTGCCGATTTGATTCTTTCATGACATGAATGGATAGGTGAAATTTGAGGACACTGTTGTATTATTTTCGATGTGACAAGACGATCACAAGAGGAGATACATTTTTCTTTAACTTTTGCTTTTTTTGAGCACTTTGGTCGTACGTATTCTGCTAAAAATGACACAGATTCTTTTAAATTCGATGCATTCTTTATCAGACTGTAGATTCCTATACGAAATAATTGCCCGAATAAATGTAATTATTCTAAATGTTTCTTTAATAAATCTAACGAGCTGAAAGTAAGTTCTTGAAATGTCTTTCCACGAGACTTCGCATTTCATAAGTAGGACTGCCGATTTGATTCTTTCATGACATGAATGTATAGGTGAAATTTGAGGACATTATTGTATTATTTTCGATGTGACAAGACGATCACGAGAGGAGATACATTTTTCTTTAACTTTTGCTTTTTTTGAGCACTTTAGTCGTACGTATTCTGCTAAAAATGACACAGATTCTTTTCAATTCGATGCGTTCTTTATCAGACTGTAGATTCCTATACGAAATAATTGCCCGAATAAATGTAATTATTCTAAATGTTTCTTTAATAAATCTAACGAGCTGAAAGTGAGTTCTTGAAATGTCTTTGCTCGTGTTCGATCGATCCGAAAATCTGAAATCTACTCGCGACGTGAACGCGTACAAGTTCTCGCAACATGTATCAGTGTAGACGCGTGCCGATCGGCAAACGGATTCAGCGAATCGCGTCGCTGGCGGCAACATTTAAACGCAAGGTCGATCGATATCAAACAATTATTCGGGAACGCCGAGCATTACAAACCGGCCACTCGTCGGCTAACCAGAAATCGAGTTCCACTTAGCATCACCGTCACCCCGGCGCGATTATTAATCGGCGAAACCGTGACGCTAACGACGCGATGAATAATAGTTGGGCCGTGGCACGCGTGCCTGTCCGTCGACCGCGGGGCGTCGGACATTTTTACGACAGGGCAGAAGCTATTACCGATTATCCAGAAAGAGGATTATACCCAACGACGATCCGTCCCCCTTGTTTTTATTCCGGCTCTCTGTTGGCGGGACAGGAGACGGGTCAACGTTCATTCTGTTTTTGCGCGAGGCTGCGCGGTCCCTCTGAAGTGAACAGAGACGGAGAAATAGAGGGAAAGAGAGACGGAGAGAATTTGTGGGAGGAGAATTGAAATAATAAAGAAGAGAGAAGCAAATGGAAAAAACCGCGGGTGTCCTGTCCTGTGAAAAAGAAAAGAAAGAAAAGAATTGGAGGACCATCGACGGTGTCAGAGGACGATTCGCGAAGGCGGGCGAAATGAGCCGGTTCTCAGAATACGTGCGCCAGAATATCGATTAAACGCCGATTAATATTCATCGGCGGAACGGTTCGCGCGTTGCGTGCAGTCCGCGGGTGAATTTAAAATCGACGATTATAAATTAAGTCGGCCGCGACAGAACGAGCGAGACAATAGACCGAAACGGAGAAAGGGGGAACCGCGTCGATTGAATCGGTGTTTTACGCGCGAGCACGGAAAACAAGGGTTCGAACGGCCGTCCCATTCTTGTTTGCGTAACTTCCTTGTTTTTGCGGCTGTTGTATCGGCGACGCGCAAACAACGGAATTTATACGGAATAGAAAACTATAACTTTGCCGGCTGCGTGGGACGCACTGTCTTCTTTCTCGTATTCCAGTTTGTTTGAAATCGGTTCGATGGGCTGGGCAATTCGATGATTCCGAAGGGACCGATGGGTTCGTCTGGAAAAATAACCATTACGAAGTGTGGAGCACCGTAAATTATGGGGGGTTTAAGTCATCGCTTCCGCGATTTTTAATTAATTTCGAAAGACACCGGGCTGTGGAGTTATTGCAAAAATTTCGAAGCAGCTAATAGGTCATTTCGTGATTGATTCCTTTTTTCTGCGGAGGTCGAGGAGTGTGGTAAAAAAAAATCATTGTATAATGTAGAATATGTTAAATTGGGGAGGGGGTAAAGTAATCAGTTTTCTGATTTTTAATTAGTTTAGGAGATACAGGGCTTTGAAGTTGCTGTAAAAATTTCTAGCCACATTTTTAATGAGTCAATTCACGGTCGATTTCTTTTTCCTGCGGATGTCGAGGAGTTTAGTCAAAAGGAATCATTGTAGAATGTAGAATATGATAAATTAGGGGGGAGGGGTTTAAGTCATCAGTTTTCTGATTTTTAATTAGTTTAGGAGGTACAGGCAGCAAAATTTGTAGGCACATTTCTAATGGGTCAATTCGCGATCGATTTCTTGGTCTTGTGGATGTTAGGTGTTTTGTTCATAATTAATCATTGCATAATGTAGAATATGTTAAAGTAGAGGGGGTTTAAATCATCACTTTATTCGATCCCAATTTTTTGATAAAATACACGTCATAAGAGTATACGTAATTTAGGATCGACCGTCTCAAACTCGTGACTAGGATTGAGCACAATGGTCACACTTCCGCTAATCGTTTTAATAAAGCGTTTCTAAAAATCATGTTCCTCCGGTGACCTGCCGCAGACCCATCGGTTTCACTTATAGCCGCTGAAAAGCCGTGGACAAAAGAAATGGCTTTTCCTTTCAACGGGGTAATCTAAAAAGAAGTAAATTTCCATGAAAATCCGCGGTCCGAGGAGTCGCCGTCGTACAAAATGGCGGTGGATCTGGAAGAAGGATCGGACCGCGTGCGCTTGTAAAACGTTTGTCCGCGTTGCGAGCGGTGTTGAAATGGCCCGCCGCGTGTCGCAAAACGCTCTTGTGATTCAGGTATTAATTTCCTCAACTAAAACCGACTTGCTCGACGGTCGAACGTTGCAAGGTAAAAAGAGAAGAGAGAGAGAGAGAGAGGGAGGGGGGAAGAAAATCCTAAAAACAGCATCGGTGAAAAAGAGGGTCGAGCTTTAAAAAGTCAAAGCGCGCGCAATGTGGCAAAGTGTTTCTTTGAAGCCGGCGATCGCGACAACAGGGGCGGAAAATGCGGGACAAATGTTAATGCCGCGTCTGTTTCGCGCTGTAATGCTCGATCCACACGCCCCCGACCTCCACCCCTCCCCCCAGCCCCCAACGGTCTCCCGGTTATTATCGCATTTCCATTTGAATTATCTCCAACGGTCATTGTTGCACGGCGTCGAACGATAGTTAATAAATCGCGCGCCGGTAATGTATAATATTATAACGCCGACGCGAAAATAATTGCCGCTCTTTTGGAACAACAATGCGCTGGCCTCGAAATTAATATCTAATTAATGGACGTCGATGAAGATGCTAATTGGGGGTAATAAAATCCTTCGGCGCTCTGATTAGGCTAATGCGACCGGGAACCTGCCAATTGTTTGGCTTTGCACGGTGAATGGAACTTCGGGGGAACGGGATTTTAGGGTTCGCTCTAGTTCGTTGCATGAAACCGGGACAACGGTGAGTGATAGTGCCAGCTTTATTTACTGCATTGATAGCCCTGGCTTTATGGGCAGTTCCCGTGTCGTATTTAATTTTTATTGATTCCGTGCTGGCGTTAGAGAACTTTATTGTTGCGGTTAGACGGCTGGGCGACACGTGTTTACAAGTTACAAAAATCTTGTACGCTGCTCTGTAAAAATTGTGGTTCGATCCGAGATAAGTTATTCATCGTAAATTCGTCCGGTTGCAAAATATGTTCGAATTTTATCGATTTAGTTGCTAAATGGGCGCAAGGAGCCGTTACCTGTCGGAAATTACACAATCGATTGAATACAATTTTGTATCAATATATAATTTATTAACATATAAATAGAGGTACCGAGCATAATCAAACGTGTCTATATCGCGAGCCAGTATAAGTAGACTTCATCTTATCAAATTAATTTGTTCGACAATTTGTGCTACACGATTTGACAAATTAAAATCGAAGGGAAATTCTCCGAATTAATTCGTACGACAATGTGCAGAACAATCGAGCCCGGTGTAAAAACTTCCCCGCCGTGGGTTTTGCATTGTTAGTGGGAACGGGGAATGAAAAGAATAGATTTGAAGAAATAATCCATTGGTATCCGCAGTGATCGGCTTGCTCAGCCGGACAAGAATGCGACCGGGCGCTGCAAAAAGTTTGTCGCTCGCAAGAATCACATCCGGCCCCGTTGTCGAAGTAGAAGAGTCTCCGAAGGAGATCGAAAGCTGGGAATTCCACGGTGATTCCAATTGGGTCAACTCGGTGGACAGAGTCGGGTCCGAATGAACGAGCTTGAGAAACGTTCCCGGGACGGGTTGGATCACTCAGGCTGCCTTTAAACCTCCTCGGGCACTGTGACACTTTTCTGTGTCCGTGGCGTGATAACTATCTGTCGGCTGCCACGGGGGCTTCGGCAAACGACTCCTCGAAAATCGTACGGACGGTTCCGACGCGCTCGTCTTTTTCCGTCGGGGCCACGGAAACATTACCCTCCGCCGGAAACGTTCGGACCCCGGATTGCTTTGATAGTTACTAACCGGTCCTCCGGTTCATTGTTAAACTTTCGGGGTTAACGGCACCCCGGACCCCAGATTCTTTTCCATTAACAACGAATAAGAAAATGAGCATCGAAGTTGCGGTCGAAGATACTTTCAGCTGCTCCCGTGGTTTGCTGTTCCGCGGGTTCGAGGTCACATTATTTTTAGTCTTATTTGTTTACTGCGGATTTTTGTAGAAAAATGTCGATCCCGAGGACTCTTGTAATTTTGATGAGACACGGAACATGCGGTGTTCGCGCTCGATTTTTCCGGCTATAGTTTCTACCTTTAAACCGAAACTATTTTTGGAGTATTCTAGTCGGCCACTTCAGATTTTATGGAGGGATATTGATTACTATTTTTATGCTCCAAATCGAAACTATTTTTGGACCGTTCTAGTCGGTCACTTCAGATTTTACAGAGGGCTATTGATTAGTGTTTCCAGTGAGTTCATGGTTCCCTTCGGAGTTAAATTTGTTTCAAGGGCGTTCTATTAACTACTAGAGATTTTTCTAGAAATTTAATATTACACTGCGGATGTTGGTGCAATTTTCAATCTTTGTGGTGAAATCTGAACAAATAAAATCTCATTTTCAGCGGTAGATCTGAAGTAAATAAAAATCCTACTGTCACATTTTATACCGTCGACTTTTTTTAACAATTTACAGAAGCCATAAGCGCATAAAGGTCCGCAGTCTATTTATTACCCTCGATAAGTGAATGTTTATCAACCATTACAAACTAGTCTGTGAATTATTTACTAGTCTTCAGGTGTTGTGCAGAGATAGTCCACACCAAATTCAATTTTTCAAAAATTTCAAACATCTCGAAAGAACCGGTTCAACAGATTTTAGAAGGACTGTGCAATTTTCAAGTGTGTACAGAGACGTTTTTGGCCGATTGTGCTCCGAAAATCGAATATCGACCGGCGCCGTTCGCGAGAATGCGGCACCGTCGCGTCGTTCGCGCGCGACGATCGAAATTCCATTGTCTTCCGTGGGCCGTGCGCTTTAGATCGCGCGGTATCGCGGAACAATACGTCAATTTGCGGCGGGACAGTTCGATAAACGACGAGAAAGGGTCGCACGGGCGCTCAAAGATCCATCCGCGTCGGCGGTGCGGCGAGGCGCGGCGTCGCACGCGAAGATAAAACCCCCCCGCCCCTCTCTGCCCTCGCAATAGATAACAATTTGCGGGAATCTGACGGGGGAGGATTTATTTAGTCTGGCGTGCGCCGGCGGTGTCCTCCACCCCGTACTTTCGGCGATTTCGCGGGAGGCGCGAAACAGGACAAACCCGACAGGACATTTCGAGGGGCGTGTCTAGTGCCCCGACAGAATATCGACGACAACGGCCGCTCGATTATCGGAATTAGCCGCGAGCACGTTGACAAACGACAGCGCCCGGAATATATTCCCGCGGAAACAACCGGCTCGATGCTGGTCATTAAGCAATAACCAGAGATATTATGGTTGTTACAGCGCCCTCCTTCCCCACGCCCTTCGCCCCCTCCCGCCGGCCCGAATTCCTTTCGGTCGCACTTTATTTCAACATGGGGGCTCTCGGGGACGTTGAACCCTGACTGATGGGAATTTCTACCCTTCGACGTCGACCGCTTTAATTCACTGACCTCTGTGCCGGAGGGTTCCGTGTGTTCGGCTTTGTTGCTGACAGTCCTGCACGCGCGTGTCTAATTAAATTATTCAATCGATCGTTAGAATTTGCCCCATCAGAATCTATTTTGTCAGAGTACAGTCTTTACTCGATATATGTCACAAATGTCCAGTCGATAAAAGTCCCAGAATTATCCCCACTTCCCTGTACTTTTCTACCGTTCGGCAGTGTATCGAAGAATCGTATCTCCTAGCCGATATTTGTCCATGGGTAGACCCGAGTTGTGGACATACATCGAGGAGACACTAGATTCGAAAATATATGAACGGGACCAGTTTCAGTCGAAATTTTGAAGTAAAATTGTTATAACTTATTGATTACTTTCCCCGTTTTTATAAACAAGTGTACAGACCAATTTAAAGTTCTACATAAAGTCTTTTTACACACTCCAGAAAACTAACTCTTCTAACACCTCGGAAAAATTAAGGTTTGGTTCAATCTTGAGAGGCTTTAATCTTTAATCTTCAGTGTCCGAATATCATCGTGACAGATTGATCGATTAAAGTGTTAAATTACCGAGAAAAATCGCACGGTGCGTTTATGCCGCAATTAACTGGTTATCGCTCGTCGAATACACTTGAAACCCGTGGTTTATCGATCGCACTTCTTCGGCGGTTTCCGGTCCACGAGGAACTGAAAATCGGAAGCGATTGCTCACCGATTCTTCAACGGAGAGCCATGCGTGCGGTGATTATCGGTGAAATACGGGTAATAAAAATCAAACGAACTCGGGACGCAGTTCCGCCTGGTCCCGGCAACTTTGAAATGGGGAAACTCGGCGTTAAACGGGACGAGCTCGGGTCCGAGAGAAAAAAAAATGCTGAAAACTTCCGAAATCCCTCGGAACGATGCGTACGCCCGTTTTGCCCCCACCACCGCCACTCTCTGACGAATGCAAACGCTTTTTACAAGGATTTCCAGACAACGGTTCCGACGCGTTTTAGGGTAAATGCACCTGATATCGTCTGGCACCTAATATCGCCCACCCAATCTACTATACTACAGCGCATTCGAAAAGTATTTGAATACTGCATTTCCGATTCCCGGAGAATCGTCAATTCAAAAAGAATCGACTCATTTTACCCAAAACTTTAAAAAAATTTTCTCTCGTGTAAAACTAACATGGACTTGAAGATGAAAACCTTCTTTTTACAAGGGCACCTTGAAAATTGATGTACGATTTTTTTTTAACTGTTTTATGGAGCAAAAACTACAGATAATTTCTATCGTGTCAAGCACTCACTTATACTGCTGTAAAACGACTAAAAAAAAATCGTAGATCAATTTTTAAGGCGTGGTTGCAAAGAGGAAGCTTCAATCTTCAAATCTGTGACGATTTCAGTCACAGAAAAAATTTTTCAAAGTTTCCACAGACGTTTGAACGTACGCCATTTTCGGGGAAAAACAGGTCTTCAGTTTCTCGCCCGCTTCATCGTGAAAAGAATGTTAGGATAAAACGAACGGTGAATTCTGCAACTACAGGCTTCTGGCTTTCAAATGAGTCCAAATTAATTGTCGTACGATCATTTTTTGCGAAATTATCACTGTTTAAATACAGGCAATTTTCCAAACACTTCTTGGATCCACCTTACATTGAACACAAATAATGTCTCGTCCATTTGGGATTACAATGTTTATTCGATATATATCCAAAACACGGGCCTATCTAAAACGCGGGTCGGAGACATATATCGGCCAGGAGATACTATTCTTTGTTCCACTGCCGAATGTAGAAAAGGCGACCGAGGTCACTCGAGCTTTGCGGCCCCTCGAGAGGGGTACACCCAACAGCAGTGGGGACAGATCTAGGATTTTTATTGACATGATATTTGGGACATGAAGGACAGAGAAGCTCTAGAGGACTCGGTTCATGATCCCTCAGGGGGTATAACCCGCGGAAGTGGGGATAGTCCTGGAACTGTTATTGGCTAGGACATTTGGGACATATATATATAAACGCTGTAGTTTTTCGTAAAAGTGTTGTTTGACTTTT
This sequence comes from Halictus ligatus, assembly GCA_028454255.1. Classification (NCBI taxonomy): domain Eukaryota; kingdom Metazoa; phylum Arthropoda; class Insecta; order Hymenoptera; family Halictidae; genus Halictus; species Halictus ligatus. The sequence continues at coordinate 4,594,219 of CM052129.1, forward strand.
ACTTGATGGCAATTTCAAATTTGATACGAAGGCTGCAATCGGTTCGTTTTTGTTGCTTAACGAGGCGAGAGGGAAAGAGAGCGCCGCATCGTTCGAAGAAATAGATAAAATTGCCTGAGCATCGATTGGTAATTAACCGGCCGGCGGCGAAAGGTTCGGGACGCAACGTTCGTTTTTATCGGAAGTTTAAAACACGGGCTTTCATTAGTCGTGCACGCAACGGGACGGGAATTTCCGCGGGAAATGTATACATATATATATATCGCCGGGCGGAACGAACGAGCCGAACCGGGCTTCAAACGTACCAGAAAAACAAGTATTATACAGGGGCCGGTGTAATTCCTGACACGGATAAAGGGGCCCCGATTCCTACCGACGAAATATGTCGGCGGTTTACAATGAAATTTCCCCCGGTTCGATTCGCCGTTCCCCCGGAAAAAAAACTGTCCGGAAGATTAGTGTTAACGCATCGACGCGATGATCTCCAGCGGTTCTCATACTGCAACGAAACCCGTTGGCGAATCTATTCCGTCGAAATGGCTACCAATCCTCCAGGGACGCTAATAAATTGGCCGTTGGATTTCGCGAGGGCAAAACGCGACGCAGATTCGAATTTTGAGAACCACTGAGCCACGCCATTACTCTTTTACGCCCGCACGCAAATGGAAAGCGTAGATCTATGAATGCGAAATTTATCACTGCATTGCAATTTACTTTTCGAACTGTAATTGGCTACCTAATATTTGCCGATTTGATGTATCCATTTGCTTTCGTTTCATTCAATTATATTCGACGAGGCCAGCGTATTTTGCTGAGTTTTTTTGTATCCAATTTACGAAATCAAACAATAGGATTGCGTGTTGCCGGTCAGCTCGTGCATAATATCGAGTGGTCCACGGTCATTTCGAACATTTTATTGTGTTTTACGATGGCGAGCCAATTTTTTCTGCTCTTAAACTCTCGAACTGGCTGTAAAATTTTTTCTCTTTTCTGTTTTTGTTTGTTTGTTTTGCGCACAGATCGCGTGGCTTTACAGTCTCAGTCGTCACCTAGCTCAGAGATAAGAATACCAGAAAAAGCGTACGATTCAACTTTTACAGGCGTTCAAAAACTTCAAGCACCATCTGCCACCCGTATTTTTATTTCTATAGTACGCAACAGTGGCCGGTAAAATTTAACTGCTGGTTAAAAATACAATCTTTCCAATATTTAGATGCATTGCACACGCTGCAGCTACAGTAAAGTCCTCGGGCGTCGTTTTTTATTTTTTTTTTTTTGTGAAATTCTGCCTCTTGTAAACGTATTGCGACGACGGGACCGTAGATATTTATGCCAACTTACATTTTTGGCCGAGTGTACACTTGTTGAAACCGAAATGAAATGAAATTCTATGTTCTTCCGTGCCGGCGCCAATAAATTCAACGGAACTCTAGGCTGGGAACTCTTTATGCAATGCTTATAATATTATTCTTATAAAAATCTCAGGTATCGCAATTGTGAAATCAAATCCTATTTACCTCCTACAGCAAAATAATAAATTCCTTAAAATCCGTATAATAAAATTCTTTTCAAAATTCAAAGATAAACTCAATAAGTTCAATTTATCAATACCGAAACTAACTAAATTATAGTGTAAGGCGAGAACTTGGTTATCAAGCGATCAAAAAATAGTTATTAACAACGCGGATCGCTCCACGGCTGAAATAGATGAAACGCGTGTGCGATAGAGTCAACAGTCGAAAGTGTAAATAAAAATATCAGTGTTGCGGAAGGAAACTTCGAAGCTCCATAAAATAAAATTTGCTGCGCGAGTATGTGAATGGATTTAGCTGTCGGAAAGTTGTCGGAATCGTGATTTAAAAATTAATTAGATCTGCCCTTCTCCCGGTCGAAAATCCGTTGCACGACCGTGCGACGGGCTTTGTCCTTTATTTACCGGACTGTAAAAATAGTGGCGGAGCGGGGTTGGGTCGAGCCCGAGCACGTTTATGCGAATCGCGGAATATCGAGACGTTCAATATGCGTCGGCCGGTGCCAAATTTTCCGGTCTGTTTTTTCAGCTGCGCTGCGGCGGGCAAAAACCAGTGGGAAAACACGGCGAAACGAGCGAAACTCCATTAGCATAAATCGCGGCGTTGGTAACGATAAAAGCTACAATGACAGCGGTGTTTTCTAATTACGGGGGAACGCAGCCGGTCATAACGAGCGACGGGGATCGTTATGAATCTTAGCCCCGGTGTCCGATTCATCTGATCGAAACACGAATAATAAGAGACGGTACAGGTGGATCGATCGGCATTAATTTGGCGGGGGACAGACAGAAGCGGTGGCGAGGGGGATGGGGAGGGGGTTGGCAGTGGGGTAGTTCGGATCGACAAATAGTCCGGGGGTGCTACAACGCCGAAGCAGATGTCGGCCATTATTCCGGTCGGCGGGCCGGTTATTTTTCAAAATCCCGGCGGCGAGCTATTTCGTGCCATTTAAACAGAGCCGACGAGCCGCGAAACTTTCCGAAGGTACCGGGCAAAATGTTATTCGCGGACGCCTGGCCTGCGGCCTGTTATATTATACGCGTTTATACGTTTACACGTGACCTCGTCCATCCCCGCGGTGGTCGGTTTACACCAGCCACGTGTCACGACACCCCTCCGGAGTGTCAACGCTTGTGTGCGTATTCTCTCCGTGCCTGTGCGTCAGTGTCAAGCACACACTCTTCGATCAAACTGACAGCTGATCGGGCCACCGCACAGTTCGGGGAAGACTGTAATGGCTACCGATCAGGAAGTGAGCATCTTTCGAGGACCAGAAACGCCGGGAGTCCTGTGGCGAGGGACACAAAGTTTGTTAACTAGTTGTTATCGCACAGGTGGAAATGTTTCGAGAAGATTTTCTCGGTCTATCTGCACGGCTGGTAGAAGATTTATGCACTACGGATCTGCAAAATAAAAATGTTGGATAGCAAGAATTAAATGAACATTCATATCATCCCTTGATGGCGTATTGAACATAACACAACGGTTCAAAGCAATAATAAGTAAATAAGTAAGTGGCACAACAATATACCTAGATTTTTCTAATGTTTTACTGCTGTATATTTGGACCGTTAATTTTCAAAGTGGTATATATAAGTCCATTAAAAAAAAAAATGGGATGTCACATAATTTACATATTTGTATTTGATACTCATTTTTTTCTGTCAACAGAAAATGGACTTGCACCACCTTCAAAATGAACGACCCATTTCACTCAGCCAATTTCTTTATAAATGTAATATAAACATTTTTTGTAATCTCCTGCTTCAATAGTAATCCTACCGAACACAAAACATATGAAAGTGAAACGTCTAATAAAAGGGAGAAGATTGAATTTGCTTAAATTTTGTACGATTTTCATTACAATATGTGCACAAATAATTAATAATTGTAAAACGGTCATTTTGCCCGTGGTAGTTTTAGTGTTAAATTGCTCCTGCTGATTTTTGCCGTGAACGCATGAAATTCGCAGTCGAATTGATTAGAGGCCTGAGGGACTTTTTTTAGAGATTTTTTGGAAGGATTTTAGTGCAGTTCTTCAAGTGCAATGTGAGCACACGTTTCAAAAATCAAAGGTCGAGCAACGAAGTTGTTTGCGTGGGGGAGTAGCTTTAGGAGGAAAATGTTCGTTAGAAACAAAACAGGCGGGTAATAATAGCTTATAATAGGTTCACCGATCACCCCGTTGTGTAATCATGAAAATGGCTTCTCAAGGAACGAGAACGGAGCATCCCCCGAGGTTTCTGAAAATGAAATTTTAATGGATCGCGATGTTTTCGTAACGCTTTAACATAGATTGGAAGATTTCGAGCTACGGGTGAAGACTCTGACGAGCTTTCGACAAGCTCCTTCCACAGACATCCATATATGTATACAGGAAGTGAAACTTACGAGCATAAAACTTTCAACATGAACTTCGACTTAATTTGTCTAACCTTGATAGTCATGCAATTAACCGAGGAAGTTACACTTGACAACATTGGCACTAACCCTATTTAATTGGTTAATTAAGTAATGTTTTTATTTTACAATTGTTGTAATTATAAAAATCTTTTATTTCATTCATTTTTAATGCTCACCGTCGATAACAAAATAACGTGACCGGTGGCTAGTTAAGCTTTCAAACATGATATTCTAAATAATTATTGTAGTTGGAAATTGCACGAGGCTGTAGCGGTTTCAATAGTGCAGTTGGCACATTCAAGACCGGTGACGCAACTGTTGCGTCATTTAGTATCGCTTCGCAGTAGCCGGAGACGTTTGCGTCATTGTGTGATTCGAACATAATTAGTTCTTGCATTGTGTCCGGAAACTGTGAACTACGCGGCAAGATTCCAAGCGTAAACACCTTTATCCTATTTTAACGTGAGTCCGACTGCCACTAACTTTCTCAAAGCGAACAATATATTATCAGTTAATGACAGGGGCTTCTTCAAACTTTCCTGGATGGATCAATAGTGCAAGCCACAGTTAACGCGAGCACGCTGAAATAAAATGAAAATAAAAAAAAATGGTGTCTTTGTTTCAAATAAACTGGCAGCGCAATCGCATAATCGGCCGAAAAATGTTCAGAAAATCTCGCAAGAATTATACTCTCACTAATTAAAACGCGGGTCCGGAACGACTCTAAAAGCAGAATTTGTCCCGTTGCCTTTGCTCTGTCACATTCTAGTGAACCTCGCCGCACAATGTAGCACTTTTCATAGAGACTTTCGGGACGGCGGAGGTGGTGAATGGCGGCGAGGTCACACCAGCCGGCAACCACAGTGGTTGAATCGGAATCCCGAAAAAAACTAGATCAAACGCCCCTTCAATCGTTTTTGATTTCTATTTCGAGCTGGTAAACATTCATAGTGGAATAGAACGCGCGCGCATTGCGCGGTACGAACTCGAAAAACCCGGCGCCGTTCTAATACCTACTCTACTGTGATTCGAACAATACACGCTGGATAAACACAGCTCCAGAACTCAAATTTCAACAGAACTATAATCAAAATTGATTTTTCAACGTCAGCACTTCTCAATTCGATTTGCAGTAAAAAACTTTTCATTCGGCTGCGGATTTATAGGAAAAGTGAATAAATGCAATTTTGAAACGGGCATTCTGAAAATTTAGTCGCATCGATTATTTGCAACATTGTTTTAGAGACTGTTAAAGAAATATTAATGTTAATCCCTATTTGGTATTATTCTTTTTTATGCGGAATTTGGCGCTTCATCTGAATTCGGAGAAAAATTAATGGGCATTATGAAAATGTAGGAGCATCGATTATTTTCAAAATTTTTTTTAGAAATCGTTAAAGAGATATTAATGCTAAGCCCTATTTAGTATAATATTGTTCTACTTGAATTTGATAAAACTTATTGGGCATTGTCAAAATTTGGGAGAATGAATTATTTCCCAGATTTGTTTTAAAAATGATTAAAAAAATATTAATGTCGTAATAAGTAATGAGATTTATTTTAAATTAATTTGACGGAAGAAAAAGTATTGAGCGCCACATTTAAAAAGCAGAAGATGACGCTTACGTCACCCCAAAAAAAGGAAACAGTTTAACCATATCCCTGGGAAGCATGCAGAATTTGTTGGAAAAATGTAAACTAGTTGACGAGTTATTAGAAGTCGTGCTGCGAGGCTCCCCCGGTATAAATGCAATTTTCATTGAAGAAATTCCATAAAAATAGAAGTTTCAGCCGCAGCAGCCACGCCCAATCACCAGTCACAATGCAACGAAACCTATCCCTCCTCCACGGAGAGCCCGTGGGGCGGCGCGGGGGGGGGGGGGTGGTAACCGAGTAAGCCCCGGCTTTTTTCGGGGTAAATAACGAAATGAGAAAATCGCGAGAGGGTTGGGGTGGGTCGGCTGTGACGCCAGCGACGATTAATAATTTCCCGCGAAGAGGCCCGAGAAGAAAGGGAAACCCGTGTACCGGGAAACATTAATTTCCTCGGGCGAATGAAAATATACAGGTGCGGAATGAACGGAGGGTAGCCTCCATCGTCGTCGTTGTCGGAGGTGGAGTAGGAGAGGAAGAACGAAATAATAAAAATAAATAACGAAGGGTGGCGAGGGAAAGAGGGGAAAGGAGAGGAAAGGGCAGGGGGAGAAAGTCAGGTTTGGCGGGTGTCTAATATAGAAGATATATGAAGTCAGGGCCGTACGAACGCTGGAAACGTGCCGGCTGTGACGATGACTGCGCCACTATCCCGTCGCGTCGCGGGGGTGTTTTAGGGGTGGGGGGGGGCAGGTTTGTAGGGGTTGGCCAACTGCCGGGGCCTGTGGCCTATCGTTTATTAATTAACCGACTTAATTAATAATTCAATAACCGCCACCGCCATCCCACTTGCCCGGTCCACACACCCTTTCACGCTTGTCTTCCACCACCCTTTCGGCCCGCGGATATACATATACGGAACAACGCATAAACCAGACCTGGCAAAGCTCCCCGAAAATCCGTCGACTACACCCGCCCGCTCCTGAGCCCGTATCGGCCATTGAAAGTACCGGAACGACTACATCGTTTGCATTCTGCGGCGACAAAGCATCCACTAAGTTTCCGTGGCGCTTCCGACCCGTTCCTTTTCCTCGATGCTTTTTCCGCTTACGTTTCTCCTTGAACCCGTTTCTCTTCTTCCTCCCTTCTCTCGCGCGCCTTTCTCCGCTCCTTCGCTCCTCCTACTTCTTCTTCGTCCTCTTCGTTCCTCTACTTTTTTTTCCGCCAGAAATTTATGTCAAAGAAGTTTTCGAGCATCCGCGGAAATGCATCTTTAATCCCGTCTCCTGTTTGACGTCTTCTAGTTACCGGGAACTCTGCCTCGGCCCTCGCGAACCCGCGATTCTTCTCATCGTCTATTTCTAACGTCAACGAGCACGCTCCGTTTGATCTCTGTTTTCGCTATCCCTGCAGCTGGCGACCTGGAGACGCCGTCGACAAACTCGACAATTTTCCAAATTGGAGGAGCAGGTGAGTGTTTAGCTTGCAAATGTGGACGTGATGCTCAGCTTTTGTTGAGATCTTGCATTTGTCGAGATTAAGAGTGATCAATAGATCTTGATGCAAAACTTAAATTATTGACAAATATTTTGCCAGTAAGAGTAACCACGTTGACCTTCCTTTTATGCTTTCACGGTCTTAACCCAGTTTACGGTCTTTACTCGATACTTGTCGCAAATATCTAGCCGATAAGAGGCGCAGAACTGTCCCCACTGCCGCGGGGTATACCCTGGGAGAGGCCGAGAAGCTTCGCTGGCCTTTTCTACGATACATGTCCCTGAGTAGACCCGTGTTATGGACATATATCGAGTAAATACTTTATCTTGTAATCACAATGATTAGAAATTCTCCATTGTTCGGAATTTCATAGAAAAAAAAAAGGAAATTTACATTTATTGTGTTCCTGTGTTTTCCCCAAAATGTCGACAAAATAATAGAATTTCAGTTTTAATAAAATTGACATACATGTTTATTAGCCTCTGCTCGGAATCTTCAATCGAATATTTCTGAATCGAATTCGTCACACAAAAAACAAATGTCAACATACGAATGTTTGTATATCGCAAGAAAAGTAAATTCGGAATTACTTAATAATATTTCCGGCTTTTAAAACGTGACTCCATTAATAATTCGAAATTGTTTTCATATCGTGAACGTGTGATATCATTCATTACAAAATGGAATCATTTGCAAAAAAAAAAACAAAGGGAGATTCGGAACCGCGCAGATTGCCGCCGGTTGTAACTAACTTGTAACAAAATATGAGCAACATTTCCCGCACGCGCAGCGCAAAACGAAGTTATGCAAACATTATAAAATTAATACGAAATACAATGTTAATTGCACGCATAGACAAACGCCGGCCCGCGAATTATTCCGAGCCGGTCGGTTTCCAAATTTAACACCGATTAAAATCAAACTGTGCGTTACACGCGAACCGTCCCCCTCCCCCCGTCGATGTCTACTCTTTCAAAGTGAACATTCCATTCTACCGTTAACCTAATTTCGAAAGCTCGCACGGGTCGACCTGCAATCATATCCCGAGCAAAGTTCTCCCCGGTATCGTGTTCCATCGAACCGGATTCGAGAGTCCTCTTCGAAATCTTTATGACAATCTGCGAATAGCGGCCATCTTTTTTTCCTGATAACATTATTGGACTGCTCTTTTAACGAGTGTCTTACTTAAAAATATTTAAATGTACAGGCGTAGATAAATAGTTGTGATCTGTTCTAATCCGAAGCTGTTAACCAGATGAACATTGTAGATATTTTTCAGGGGTGAGTTTCTCAGGGGTTGAAAATCTGTTATCTCTATTTATTTTTGTTAAGCGAGGTAATCTATCAATTTTCTAACGTTCAGGAAGATTTTATCAAGCCTGACAATATTTTTCTTCATAGAAAATTTGTAGTGTTTTGTGAAAACTGACCCAGTTCCAAAAAACCTGAAAAAGTTTCTGGAAAAAATTCTGTTACTCATGTTATGATATTCCGCAATCAAAAAATTACTACGTATTGTACAATGTGAACTTTTAAATAAGGTATTCCTGTAAAAATATAGTGAATTTTTTCCAGAAAAAAGTTTGCAAAGTCCACCTTTTTTCTTTGAAATAGTTAACCAGACGCGACCCCCATCGTGCAACCGTGCGTCATCGGGGCTTTTAATGTGTTCATCGTTGTGCCGCCGTTCTTTTTAGGACACCCGTTAAATGGAGTCGAGATCGTCGGCACAAACGCGTGTAAGCCACGGGAAAATGGCAGAAAATATCGCGGGACGCGATAAGCTGGAAGCACCCGTACGTCAAAAAAAAAAAAGAAGAGAGAAGAAAGAAACGCGAAACACCATAACTATACGTCACGCGGGAATATAATATACCGTGTGGCCTCGATTCGGACCGCGATTCGCGTTGTTACTCGGCTTTTAAAAGCATCCGACGCCGCCACGCTGCTTTACGTCGTTCTTCTAAAAACCTGTGGCATTCTTTCCGGGCAGCAGCTGTTCGAAACAATGTTTATGCGATTCGCGAGCAACGTGCGTTGCGCAACGGAGAATTGAATAATTACGGAAGTACTCCGGGGCGCAAAATAAACAATTCAATTAGCGGATTGAATATTTATTTCCCTGCGAATTAAATGGGGAATCTATAGTCACGGAAACTACGGCGATTCATACGTAACTGACATTATCTTCTGTTAGTGTCACAGTGTGGTTTTAGAGGATGAATTCATCCCTTGAAAATAATGCAGATTTTTCGAAATCTCTTTTCTCTGTTTTTAGTTCGGACAATTTGCAACTCACCCTCTCCAGCAGACCTAAAAGTTGAGCTTTATCGCATTAAAATAAATATATATGGGAGAGGAAGAAAGTTAATTTTAAGGGTTACTAATGGTGATAGTTCGAAAAGCTGGGTTCTACAATAATTGTTTTTCGACAAACTTCCTTCGATATTAAAGAAAAGTCCGCAATTTTGATACAATCCTCCTTTCCTTTCAATATTTTCCATCCGTCCCGAGATATTCCCCTTTTACTTCAAGAGATAAGTTCACCCCTAAGGCTGTGCCACGGAACAAACAAAAAATAGGTTTGTGTCATCGAGTTTTCAACAGAAATTGCAACTGTCTTCATACTTTCAAAATACCCTAAAAATCTTCCTTTTCCAAATAAATCCTGCAAACAACTCTTAAAAATGAACTGGTATAAATATATTACAATGAAAATACTAAATGGAGTATTCCGCAATATCTACATAATTTATTAACATCAATTCCGAAAATACAAAAATTCAATTTTAAGGGTTGCTAGTCGGGAGCGAATCTTCGAAAACTATTCTCACCGTACCTCCAGAAATATAAAAGAAAACATAAAATTTTTATACAATCCTTCTTTTCTTTCAATATTTCTCACAATTCTCGAAATACTCCCTATTTTATTTCAAGGGATGAGTTCACCCCTTCAGGCCACACTACCATATGTAAAGCAGAATAACTCTATTCACGCTCAAAGTGACATAATTTTCAGAATTTCCTTCCGAAATACAGGGTGCGCAAAAATGATATTATCAACGAAAAAAACGAAACAATTTTCCTATAAACAATGCGTAATTCAAGGTGCAACAAGAAAACGGTCTCGACGAACGAGCCGTTTGCGCTCACCCGAACCGATCATGTTCCCAAAAAAGTGTCTCGGCGATCAGGCGCACGTGCGTCCTGTATTCTCTGAACTCTTTTCAACCCTCTCGAATCTCGGAAAAAAGAGAACAACACGAAAAAAGGGAAAACGGCGAGGAAAAACGAAGCGGAAAGTCGGAAGGGACGAAAGGGAAGGACCGAGGCAAATATTGTCGACGCGTCGACGTACTCCGAAAGAAATACAAAACCGTGGGTGCGCGGGGGTGGGAACAGGGGGATGAAAAAATCCGGGAACGAAGCCCGCGGGACCAGGAGAATCGAATTACACAATATGAACCATACAATAAATAAACGAATATTCATTCCGCTCCTCCGATCTTCGTGCAACCGTTCCCAACCTCCAACCCCTTCGCCACCCTCTCTCGTTTCTTCTCCGCTCCCTTTTTCCATTCCCTGTAGGCCGGAACGAGCCCCGTAACTCGTGTTAATTGAGCCGGGAATTAATGAAGTCGCCCGTTCAACGGACAAATCGACCTTCGAGGCGCGGAATTTTGAATTCTTCCCCGGGCTGAATCGAACGTTGCGATCGCGTTCTGGGCACTTGAGGAAATTTACGAGTTCTTCTAGGGGTTGGTCGGTCCCTGGTGGTTTCCCTGTCGAGCGACAATCTTCTTCTTATTTTAATATTTTTCATATTTCGCTCCCGTGTGGACCGGTAATTCGTAGGAGTCAGAGTGTTTTAGACGGGGGTATTCCCTGGATATTGCACTGTGCCACGGGATGACGATTTTATTCGTTATGGGGGAAGGAACACACTATTCTCTAGTACTTCATTATTTGGTATAGTTGACAGAAATGCTCGGCGATGTCGTGCGAATATTGATTCTGAGCCGCTGCAACCGGTAGTAAAAATGAAATGTTTCGTGTGTGCTGTTTGTTATTTTGCCAGATCGAATATTTTATATTGTGGCCATATGGTATATTTTACTACGTTCGCGTGTATTCTAGTACATTCTACCTTATTCAGGTGTATCCCAGTACGTTCAAAAAGATTTTAGTGTATTTGAGTATATTCTAGTATATTTTAGTATACTCTAGTATATTTAAGTATATTCCAATATATTCTACTATACTATAATGTGCTCTAGTATATTCTAGTACATTTGAGTATATTCTAGTACATTTGAATATATTCTAGTATATTGAAGTATATTCTAGTATATTTGAGTAGATTCTAGTATATTTGAGTATGTTCTAGTATATTTTAGTATATTCTAGTATATTTGAGTATATTCCAGTATATTTGAGTATATTCTAGTATATTTGAGTATATTCTAGTATATTTGAGTACATTCTAGTATATTTGAGTATATTCTAGTATATTTTAGTATATTCTAGTATATTTGGGTATATTCTAGTATATTTGATTATATTCCAGTATACTCCAGTATACTCTAATGTGTTCTAACATATTCTAGAACATTTATATTCCGTTCATGAATATTTCATATTTTGCAAGTCCATGGATTTTTGGCCCATCCTAGGGACATAAATTTAAAAAATGAAGTGAAACAGTATTCTCAATTCTAACCTAACAGAATAAGCCTGAACTTCAGCTTTAAATCCTCCTCGAACCTAAACGCTACAAAAGAAGTATGTGAACGCTATCTGCTAGAGAAGAACGTAACGTAAGCCCCTGGTCGAATACCTTGAAGACCGCCATTAGACACCGTAGGAAACGAAAACCCCAGTCCGCAGCGCATTTACCGGTTTCTATTTTCTCCTCGCACCGGAGAACTTCTAAATTCGACGGATTTCGGGCTCGAAGCTGGCCAATGCGGCCATTAAGATGCTCGGGCGGTGACATTCCGAGATTCGTCCTGCAGGATGCGCAGGATGTGCCCCTTAACACCAGCGTTGGAATAATGGAGGCTGCAAGGCCGGGCATACAAAGGATTCGGTGCAGACCTTCCAGAAAGAGCCTTCGAATCTCATAACTTTGTACCTGTGAAAATATTCGCTCTTACTCTTCCCTTACTGTGCGGAATTTCGAAAAATTAATTATTGCTGCTTGTGCCGCCAATGTTGGTTCAACGAAAAGAATTGATTCAAAATATAGATGGAGCAAGATTATGCCTCGGAAAATATGTATGATATTGATAAAAATTTTTCTATAATTTCAAACAAATTTTATTGAAATTCACAAGGGGTGAGAACACTGCAAAAGTAATTGTCACGATAAAGCTTTTCTATTTTGGGCATAATTAATTAAGCTTCGATTTTGTTGCTACGAAACATCTCAAAACATTTCCAACGGATGATTCGCTGTGTCCATAGCGAGAAATGGACGCGGAAGCATAGTCGTCGCCGGTCGGACAGTATCATAGTTTCGCGAGGGGGGGTTTTCGCGAGGGGGGTTTATCGTCCGGTGATCAGTATGCGGAAGGCGAAACGGAAGATGTAGCCTAGATCTCTCCTGTCAGGGGCGGGCTTTTTCCGGTCTCGGGCCTGGAGCGGGTTTAAAATTTCCCGGGGGACACGGGATAGACCGATGATGGGAGTGAGAGTCTGGAACAGAGGAGAGAGAGAAGAGCGCGAGGAAGAGAGGTGGGGAGAGGGGACGATGAAAAACGAGGAACATGGGGCGATACGTGCGGGATCCAAGGGCCCCGGCACACGGCGAATCCTCAACGGCACCGGCGCAGGTGAAACAATTACGCATCGGGGGGTTAAAAAATTTATGCGCCGTCTCGAATTACCGACTCCCCCGGCGTATTCCTTTTCATTAGACCCTCGGACCCACGTACCAACCCGGCCCTGATAATCCCCCCTCCGGCAAAATTGACCCCTGCAGTTGACACGCACTTTGACATCCGAGCCCACCCCCCGTCTCCCCACTCCTCCTCGCCCCGGCTATCGCGAAATAAGGGACAAATAGAAAGATAAAGTAAAGGGGAAGACGAAAAGAGACCCTCGCTTCCGAGCTGCCGAGGATCTCGAGTGTGTGAGCTTCTATTGAAATGCCTCTGTGCGTTCTTTTCGGTTGTTGCTAACAGAAGTTGTTCTACTTGAAGATTTCGAACGGACTTTGTTATATAGTGGCTTCGGAAAGTATTGGCACAGCACTCCGCACAGCACATTTTCACAATTGCCGATGTTTATGCTTGCAAAGATGTTTATATGTTTATGTTTTAACCCTTAGCACTCGAACGGTGCCTGTGAGGCACCAATGATGCATCATTATTGAAAATATTTTTTACATTACCAAATTTGCTCGTATCTAATAAATTACTAAGCATTTCGGTATTGTACGAGTAAATTGGACCAATTTCGTATGTATAACATGAAAAAATATATATATAAGGGCAATATTCTAGGTCAGAAGAAATGTTTCGTTTTGGAGTTAAAATAGCTTCGACTGCAAAGGGTTGAAGCTCGAAGCTTCTGCTTTAACGTTCGTTTTGTAAAAGATACAGGGGTTAAGGAACTGAATACTTGCTTTTTCAGGAATACTGTTTACTTTAGATTTAAATACAAATAAAATGGCGCCGCTTTTTCGCAACCCCTTCGGCTCCAAGAATGTTTCTCACCTAAAAACGCGTTTTCGGGGAATTATCGACGACGAAAGGAATTGAGAAGAATGGGAACGAATTAGAAGGAACAGATTTCGGAACAAGATGGAAGCGTGGTGCACCGAGGGTGTCGCAGGATGCAAACAGACGTTTGAAAGTTGCCGAGCAAGAGCCATCGCGGCGTTGATTTCGATTATCGAAGACAGGCTCAAAGACGTAGTTTTCGCGCTTTGTTCGCCGGTGGTCCCGCGATCCCATGGCGTTTCTAAGGAGTCGCGATGGAGGAAACTGGTTCGGCGTGATCCGGAACAATTGCGGCAGCTTTAAAGCAAAGGGGCTTTGTCCCTCGTGGAAAGGGACGAAAACGGAGGCCGCAAATTAATGGGCGCACGAGTGGAGTCTTCTGTAGTTCTTTCGGCGTCTTCTGCGGGAGTTGCTGCCAGGAAGCCGGCAAAAAGTGGAAAAAGTGTTAAGCGCGTGGAAGCAACTATAGCTGATGGAAGTAATGGTCCTTGTAAAAAGGAGGAAGCCGGTCTAAGGATCCTCTAGCGTCCGGGTGCCTCTATACGTTACCATATCTTGCGAACAGTAACATACTTTTCCACTAATCTATTATACTCGGCGATGTAGCGCTGGTTTTGCCCGTCACGGCTTCCGGAAATTCTCGTCGATCGCAAATCTTCCCTCGACTCTCTGCTTCTTTATAGAAAAGCATTTATAGCGCGACACGCGCCAGATATATGCACCTTTAAAATAGAATATGTTTCTTTAACGCTGCTCTTTGCTCGATCTTTTTAGGGTTGAAAATATCTTGGTGCTCGCTGAATAAACTCCTGCCTTCGAGTTGGCTAAAAATTGATTAGGTAGTTCGAACTTCATTAAATTAGAGTTATAACCTGCGAGCATCGTCCAGATTATCTGGTATCTGTCCGCCATCTTTCACTGCATAGTTATTTACATTTAATGGTTTCTTTAACGTTTCTTTTTGCTTCTTTTTAATTTTTCAAATATCTTTGATTCGATGATTAAAATCTACTCTTACATTTTATTCGTTCATACTCAACCATTTTATTGTTTATAATTTTTATACGTACCTCCGTCTTAGCACTGGAATAAAAGGACTTTGTTGACCAACTGTATTGACGTTTAATGTTCAATGTAGATTGTGGACATTTATAAAACTACCTCTGTATGTACAGAACATAACCTAAAAGTTCCAATAGTCTTTATTGAATTTTTTTCGATTAGTATCTTTCTTCGACATTACTAAACCGCAAATTTTTATACAAATTGCTCAAGCCGACTGAAAAGAAAACGGAAATTAAATAAAAATAGTATTCGTTGTAAATGAAAGATTAAAAGTAAATTTTCGACTAAAATCTTGAGCATACCTTAGAGTAATTAAAGACCAGCACTGAAGAACCCACCCCTTCTTACTTAATATTTGGGTCGGTTCTAAAAGGGGAAAACGCTGGCGTAAATGTTGAATACAGAGTGTCAGAAATTTGATAACTATAGATAAGTACTATAGACAAGTTTCAAGACTAATCCAAGGATAGTGTACACAAGCCACCCTCAAAATAATCTCCCACAACCGCCCACACCCCCGTCTAAACTTCTAACTTTCTTAATACTTGCAGAGGACCGGTAAACGTGGTTATTACGGTGTTTTAGTAGCGTTCATTATAGTTCAGACGGCAATGAAGGAAATAGTTCCTGCCAGAGTTATGGTCCCGAGGCCCGATCCTGTCGCGAAGGACGCCCCCTTAAGAGGGTAGTTTTACGAGAATTTTTAGTATGCGATTCGACAGGTCAGGACGATATTATATAACATGTTATGGGGTAGATAAATAAGAGGGCACTCAGGCAGATGTCTCGTAAAGTGTTCATATTTAGATTAAAAGCTGCGCAAGTTCCCCATTTCACTTTTTTCTTTTTTTTTTACAAGCTACTATGCGTTGCTGCAGCCCGGGGAAGGATCGTTCGCGAGCACATGGTGGCACTGAATTTAAACGTGCATTCTAATTAAATCAGAACGGGAACTTGAAACATTATTCATAATTAAAACACTCGAAATTGAAGGTATAAAAATTACAGAATTTCATTGCTGCAGTTCACTAAGATCTTTAGGACATAAAATGCAAGTCCATTGGCCTCCACAAATCCGCTGGCAAAAATTTTAAATCGCTTAATTCATTATAGGTTTATAGTCCTCAAAATCAAAAATTCTTTTCTCCTATCATTTCACAATCGAATTCCTAAAAACCAGATCGCAAAAATATTTGTACCATCGTTAAAATTAAAATGAGAATTGAACAGAAATTGTGGGCAGTTAAAATCTTGAATATCAAAAGAATAAAAATTGTGATGGAATCAAATAAGTCCGTTTCTACTTTACCGAAACGTTAAAAAGGAAATTTAAATGCATTCGATTCCTGCTACCAAAAATGTAACTTTCCATATACATCTGAAATACTAGAATCTTCCTCCAGTGGTTTTTATGCTTGAGTTGCGAGAAGCTAAATTCTACAGGCCCCAAATCCACCCAAAGTACTTTCATCATTCTTTCTGAGAATCATTTCCTCCATCAATTTATTTTAAGAGGAAATAGTTGTAAAATCAACCCTTCCCTTGCTCCGTAACGTTGGGTTACCCTCCGTCGCGGTAGCAACCCCACGGAAATGAGATTAACAATAAGAAACTCTAGAATTCATTTCCGGACAATTAACCACACAGTCTTCCTCGGAAAACGATCCGTAAATGTTTAATCTCCACGGTTTTCGAACCCGCGAAGAGTGTCTGTGTGTGGAGCCGTGGCTTTTTAAACGACTTCGGGAAATTCGAGTTCTTTTAATTTCTACCCTATTAAATTGAACGCTCGGCGAAAATAGTGCTGGTCAACGATCTAGACCAAAGTCGACAAACTCTAATAAAATTCTAAAGTCGGGGATGTAAAACTTACTTTAAAAAATTTTATACACAAAACCCATTTTTTATATACAATTACAAAAATCCTTATTTCGGGAAGCACGCACCAGCAGAACCGCACCGCCCCGCTCCCATAAGCGTCCTCCTCCACTCCGAGCGTGTTCATGAAGACGCGAACGAGGTCGACAAATCGGCGAAACAAAATTCGGCGAAAAGCGCCGGCCGAAAATATCGCGGCACGTGTTGCCCTGAAAAATTAATCGTTCCCGTGGCCCCCGGGGAGAATGGTGGCTGCCCTCTAACACCCCCACACCACCCCCTGCATCGGAGGACGAGTTAGCCCGTAAATTCTAGCGAAAGCGACGCATCGTCCTGCCCGGCATGAAAATTAATGACAGGGGCGTGACAGGAGGTGGTGCCTCCGGCCGGTACCTCGCCAAGACTAACCAGCAGAAGGTGGCAAAGGGGGTTGAAACAGGGGGTTTGTCGACGAGGGGGTAGAAACGGGGGTTCTATGGTGAGGGGGGTTGAAACGGGGGGTCGAGGGTGGAAGAGGAGACGGTGGCAGTGCGGTAATAATGCAAACAGACACGCGATAATCCGCGAGACCTCGTTAGCAGCGGCGAGAAGCACGTAAGTCATACGTGTGTTCCTGCCAGTCCGCCGTTGACGAGGGTTGCTTACGTGTTTCCCGATCCTGCCACTGCGATCCTCGGATCGAGACCGTTCGTTCGTTGGAAACGGTTTTCCAGCTTCTTTCCACTCCCCCCTCCCCCTCCCACTCCACCCCTACCCGTCCAGTGGTTTTAAGTGTTTTTTTAACGGGTCAGGGAACGCGGGGCTGCTCCCATCCACGCCCTGCGCATCCAGAGAGAATTTCTTCGACGTTGCCGGCTCGGGAGATGGAACGGTGCTTCGATAATCGCTCATTCTCGTGCTTCGAGGCTCCTAGACATTCGTGACAGCCCGCCGAGGCGATAGATGATACCAGGGGAGTGTGCGTGAAACGTGTTGCCCTGGGGATTAGGGGAAGTAGAGCTCTTCTGCGTAAGGGTTGCAAAGAATCAACTGCTGTTTTTCAGGTCGGTTGATGTTGTGATCCGCGGTATCATGCTCGACCCAGTTGATGAAGAAATTTTTGCAGTTGGAGCTCGGATATCAGCAGATTCGTACCTTGGTGCTCATTGATTTCTTTACTACGTCATGTGTTTTCTGTAACATTGTACACGTTTAAGTATTGTGCCTTGTTTACATTCTGCATTGTACACATTGAAGCAGTATATCTTGTTTACATTCTGCATTGTACACATTGAAGCGCTATACCTTGTTTACATTCTGCATTGTACACATTGAAGCACCATACCTTGTTTACATTCTGCATTGTACACATTGAAGCAGTATACCTTGTTTACATTCTGCATTGTACGCATTGAAGCACTATACCTTGTTTACATTCTGCATTGTACACATTAAAGTTTTTGTACACTGTTTATATTGTGCATTGTACACATTAAAGTATTTGCACACTGTTTATATTGTGCATTGTACACATTAAAGTATTTGTAGACTGTTTACATTGTGTATTGTACACACTAAAGTATTTGCACCTTGTTTACATTCTGCATTGTACACATTAAAGTTTTTGTACACTGTTTACATTGGGCATTGTACACATTGAAGTATTTGCACACTGTTTATATTGTGCATTGTACACATTAAAGTATTTGTAGACTGTTTACATTGTGTATTGTACACACTAAAGTATTTGTACACTGTTTACATTGTGCATTGTACACATTAAAGTATTTGCACACTGTTTACATTGTGCATTGTACACATTAAAGTATTTGTAGACTGTTTGCATTGTGCATTGTACACACTAAAGCATTTGCACACTGTTTACATCGTGCATTGTACACATTAAAGTATTTGTACACTGTTTACATTGTGCATTGTACACATTGAAGTGTTGTACATAGTAGAAGTGTGTTCCTTTCCCATGTTCATTAATGGAATACTATGTTAAAGATACTTTGTCTAAACCGTCTGCTAAAAAACGTTCTGGAGAAGCTACTCTCCGTTTAATTTCCTAATGGGAAGACTGCCATTGTTTTAATCCAAGTACTAATAAAACTTCGCCTCAGCGAACGCCGCAGCCTCTGCGTCTTGAAAACAAGTAATGAACGACGCAACGGTTACGTCATCGGTTCCGTATGTGTTGAAAATCGTGTGTGAGAAACGGGATTCTTGGCGATGGTTACGAAACAAACCCGGTTGTGTGCTGGCTGCTGATTAAATATTCAATTCTGGTACATCTTTACGAGAAATTGCAGCAGTTTATTCTTTACTGCCTCATATTTCATTGCCACTTTTGTGGCACATGTTGTGATTTTACATCAAATTTTAAAGTCTTTCCAACGCTATTAGGATTCTGTACCATTTTCCTACGAGATCTGGTTTTTCAAGCACGGTTTTACATTCGAGAGAGGATTAATTGGAGGGCGAATTGAAATTCTTTCAATTGATCAGATTTTTATACTTTTATGACAAACACGAACATGAAAAATACATTAAATTATGAAATTCGACGTAATTTAGTATTACTCGCTGAATATTGATGAATGAATTATACCTAAAGAATTTTTTCTTGTTACGTCGTCCCTCTACAACACATTTACAACTTTTCTTAAAGACTTCGTTCATTTAAAAGTATCTAAAATGATCTTTTTAATCCACTACACTGAACACACGTCTCAATTTTTTCGAAATTTCGAAAATTAACATTTGCCAGACGGTTTTAAATTTCTGCAAGATGCCTTAGAGGCTCTCCACGATCCACCATAAAGAAATAAAACAACGAGGAAAATGGAGGGAGCATGAGAATAACAGTTTATAAATAAACCTGTGTACTGTGTGTGCCGGAGGTGCTCAAATGGGTCAAGCAGTTAATGAACCTAACTACAACGATCTTCAGTACTAAAGTATCATACAAAGACGTCTTGCGAGAAACCTTAGGCAACCTGGAAATTAAAAAACTTTTCATCGTTCCACACAATAGAATCCTATGTTTGTTACCGTTGTAATTCAATTTTAAACGGTGCAATTACTCGTTACAAAAATAAAAAATTGCAATTTCCCCAATTAAAAGATGTCCATCCTTTTTACTGATTCTAATTCTAGTATTAAGAATGAATTACGGCACCGATAAAAAGCGGGACTGTACTATGGACGAGACGCTCCACTCGTGCGGAAAGTTTCAAAATTTGTTAAAACTTTCGGTTCTACGTTGCCAGTTAGAGCGAATGGGGACGGAGGTACGGTTGCATGGAAAAACTATTATTCGATAACAAGGATGGTAACGCAGAATGGAAAGTACGAACGAAACGCAGAAAGTACGAACAGGGCAGCAGAGAGAACGGGCGATCGCTGTAGCGTGAATGGTGATTAGGAATGCCGGCGGTATCTACTGCCAATCACCCGGAAGTCACCACCCGCATAGTAATTTCCTGCAGGTCCTACGGGGCCGCACTCGATCCCTAGATGTATCCTTCGGTCACCTCATACCGCCTCGATAATCAACCTACTCCGGCTCCTGAGACGTTTCATCCGATCCATGAAGTTAGCCTGCATTGTAGATTGCATTTCGCCCTGAAACAATCGCTAACCTGTTGACTAATTGCTATGCCCAACATTTTGATATCGGTTTTCCTCGATCCTCCATCAATTCCACGAACTTCCTCGATTCTCCCTGCAATTTTTAGGAACCTTCAACTTCTGGACCAACTTCAGCAATTATTGCATGCTGCTGGTAAATATACTGCACCTGACATCTTATTTATATCGTGTTTAACTTAAAAAAAAAATAGCTTGTCGTTGTCTAAAGTTAAAATTTTCAAGGACCTATACGTTCAGATATTTTTTAAATGGCCACGGTCAAATATTTTAATTTACGATTATTGAGATTTTCGGTTTCCTCGATATATGTCACAAATGTCTAGCCGATAAAAGTCCCAGAACGATGCCCACTGCCACGGGGTATACCCCGAGTACAGACTCAGATAAAAAAGTTGAAGAAACCAACTTTTACTATTTCTTTTGCGATTCCGACCAATTCAAATTTTTCTCAAAAATTTTTTACACCTCGTCTAACAAACTAATCCATCTAACTTCTCAATAACATTCCAGTCATTTGATCTAATCTTTAGAAAGTTATATGTTTTATTAACTTAGAATGTAAATAAAAATTAATGAGTAGATTAAAATTAGATGTTTCTGAACTTGTAATTAATTAAGTTTAAATTTATTTTTGCAGGTTCTTTTCCAAATGAATTTTCTTGTGGAGCGCAAAATAGAATGGCTTGCAGTTCGAATTTGTTGCCAGGATTTGAAGCTGTACGAGGGATAACCGATTGATTGTCAATTATTCCTTTTCCATTTTGGCATATAATTTTCGTTAAACCATTGCGGAATAGTATTCCCTTCCTTTGTTAATAACTGTTTTAATGATTATTAATTTCAGCTCTTTGGAACGATAATGTACAAAAATACACGATTAATGAATGGCACAGCGAATCACACTCGATGCTATCCAATATGGAATCATTAGATTATAAATTTAATCCGGGTATCTAGATGCCCTAACGGCATTCCCAGCGAAGCTGCTTCGTTCAAGGTGTTCATTAAAGCAATTGGGATTTTAGAAACGTAATTAATCCCTCCCAAAGTTTATATTTTACTGTCATTCGTGAATTCGTGTTTGCCGGAAGCGCATAAAATTTGCCGCCCGGCAACAAGTCGGCGTCTACAATTAAGTCCTTCCCAAATACTCTTCCCAAGTTGCTTCTGACACTTTGACTGCCGCGTCGCAACATTGAGGCGACACGGATTATTCTGAAAATTAACCCCCTAGGTAAAATATTATACTACAACTCGGCAAAGTTTCCAGAATATCATCCTAAAATTTCTAGGAAACAAAAAATAAACGAACATGCAATCTACATTCCTTTATTTTCACAAATGCATGCATTCTACCATTAATTTAAAATAAAAAAATACATTCAGAAAATAGTAGTTACTTTTATAATGAACCAAGTTGAAAATTCGTATACCTCTACCGTAAATGCCACGCCCAGAACTTTAATCGCTACACAAGTAATTACGGTCGTCATAATATCATGTTTGGAGTCGTTCTAATCAGAAAAACGAGACGAATGCGATGGTAAAAGTTTCGTAAAATAAATAAAAAATTAGAAAATTTGCAATCCTTTTCTTCCCACCGATACTTGATACTGAAACCCCCGTTGCCCGTTGACAGTTACGGTAAAGATCTTTTCGACAGTTACAGAGAGAATACTGTACGCGTGACGTCACTCGACTCTAACGCATTCCCCCAAATTCCTTCAACTCCGTCTGATAACACTGGTTGCTGATAAAGTAATTTATACAAGCACACCGACGTGAGTTGACGTCGTGCAATGATTCAAGGGAACCTCCCTCTTCTTGCTGGCACCCCCTTCTTCGGCGACATTGCTCGACCCCCGTACAGACTCGTTCAATCATTCATAAAATACGCATTTTTGAGAAAGAGAGAGAAAGAGAGTGGCAGCCCCCCGCCCCGAGGGTTGAAATATTCAACAGCCTCGTTCACTTCCCGTAGACCCCGTGTCCGCCAACCCCTGGCACAATCAACCCTGTCGTCATCCAGCCAGCGACTATCAGCGCCGCTTTTACGCCCGCATCCGCTCTTTCACAAACCCTCCGAGAACAGAGTCGCGAATGATACGCCAGCGAATCCTTCGGAGCTTCCGATGTTTACGATCCCGACGCTACTCGCTCGTCAAAAGAAACCAATTCTACCGACCCGTCAATACGCGCGCAGGGCGCAGCGGGTAGTTTCTCGGATGCTGTGCTTTCGGTCCAGCTACCCTCTGGAACTGGAGACGCGAGCCTCGAACGATGTCACCGGGATTTTCTTATCTTCACCCTCCGATGGTCGACCATCTTTATAACTTCGCAGCAAAATCACGATTTTAATTCTGTCGGTCAAAACGGACCCAAGGGTTAATACTGCGACCAGCACTCATACTTACTTCGACAAACATTCAAAGATCGATTTGGCCTCCTTCAAGTGAATTTGGACAAAGAAAGTGACGTGATACAGTAATTTCTTTATATATAGCGCCAAGGCCTAGATTATAAACGTCGCCGAATGATCCCCACTGTCCGTATACTCTGCGAGGGACCGCGAAGCTCGAGAGGCCTCGGTAAACATAACGCGACTCGGATAGGTCTCCTTCGCATAACAGGACGCTGGCAAGACCCGTTTTGTTGACATATATCGAGAGTTTACTGTACTGCGTGTCCTCAAAGTTTTATAATATTTGAATTTTCTGGTCCCAGATCGTTTCTTGTAAATCTTCGATAAACGTTGATATAAAATTTGGGGTTCAGTTCTGACAGAAACGGCAAGAAGACAGCACTCGTAGGTTGCTAGATTGAGTGCATGGGGGTGCATGGGGTGTATGGGGATGGCTGGCGAGTTCTACAACGCCAGTGACCTTTCAACTTCACGGCGTGTTTGCACCGAGAGCCACCGGCCGCCGGATAGAAAACGGGACATGGGGAGAGCGTAATTGTGTTAGCGAGGAGATACTGGACGAGGGGTTGGGGGGTAATTACAAGGTGTGCGTCTGAAAAAGGTGGACGAACTTCGTGCAGGGCGCGTTACACTTCCGGAACCAGGTCAGACGGGCACGAAAACTCTGATCTTCCGCAGGGGAACGTAAACAGTTTTTGTTTACGCGCCGGGACGACCTTGTCGAACTCTGTCTTGAACTTCGCTGCAGTGGAACGAGCTCTTGCGGGCACGCCAATCGAGAATTCTTTCGTATTTTCACTTTTTTTTTTTTTAGAAGTTCCGAGTGAGCGGAAGTTTGTTTTAATTTGTAAACGTTCGAGGCTAGTCTCGTAATGGATGGTACACATCTTACCGCGATAAAAATTAATTTGCTGGACTTTGATCAGAGAGAACTAATTTGAGAAATATTTGAAAAATTTTTCTACGTCAAAACGACGGGTTCTGATATTTTTAATTTACAATTATTAAGATACACACATGACGAATTATTCAACAAATCTATTTCTTTGGGAATATGTTATTAAAAAAGAATAGCTTGTTGTTTTTATAAAGTAATGTAAAATAGTCACTGTTAGTGCTAAAAGACACTTCAGTGCGTGAACCTAGTGTTAAACGGGTTGTCATAAAACCGTGAAAAACATCCCCTCAGCGAGGGTTGAAGATTGAAACACGATTAATTCGCGTCGTTCGTGAGCAATAATTAAACCTTCTGAGAATCATCGGGAAACGTATGAAATCGCCAGAAGGGATAAAGGAGGGTTAAAACTACTGAAAGGGGTGCATCCCTCGAGCAAAATATGCTATCCACTCGCATGCAGTTCGTCGCGGCAGTCTCTCAATATCGATGCAAATTTTTAGTATCCGTGTGTCCGGCGTTCCTGGAACCCGAGGCCGGACGACACGCAGCCCTGACCCCGAAGAAAAGGCTCCTCGAAGGGAAATTAATAGTACACGCCCGACAGTGTACTAACGTTAGCCACACATCCCCGGAATGACGTGCAGATATATTACCCGGGGCGTAAATGTCATCGCTGGATATTCGAGTCTGCGTAATTTCGGCCGGCCAACCCCCGGGTCGATTCCGCGGCACAATTTCGATGCAAATTCCCGTCCCCGAGATCTCGTCGTCCCCGCACCCCCGCACCCCCAGGAAAAGAGAGCCCGCGGGAAAGACACCCGGCGAAACAGCGGCCCCGCGAGCTCTTTGTTTACACGACGGCCCGAGTGAAAAAATGTAGCTCGATCGCGGAGATTCGTTCCGGGGGGTGGCTCATCGTGCAACCACCTTTCCCACCCCTCCTCAGCCCTCCCGCTACCCCCGGTAGACGACGTTCTTTGTTGTCCAGGTTCACGGATCGTTACGCCGGACCTCTCAATCCGAAAGAAACCGCTACAATGCGAGCTCGAATTTCGGGACACTCTAAGATTGAATGTACAGGGATCGTAGTCATATCGGAAGTTCGCCATTGTGGATCTTGCGCATCGATAATGCGTCCGTGGACGGGAAAAACGGAATTGATTGGAACTTTATTCAAATCCGTGTTTTAGTATGTTGTGGACTCTCTTGGAGGCAATATTTCTGTCAGATGGGTTCTTGGAGCTCATAGAAAGTTTTATCATTTTAGTCTGTTGACCCTCGCTTGGCTGACCATTCTTACAAATTTATTTATAAATTCTTTAGACATATTTTTGGTGGTATTTCATTGCACACATATTGGTCTTTCCATTGTCACCAATGTCACAGATATTCCTGTAATTTAATCACCAGAAACTGAGTAGGGGAGGATTTTTATGTTCCGGGTTAAAATGAACCCAGTCTCCGTCGTCGGAGGGTGAATACGACGGGTAATTGAATTTATGAGTAGACTGCGGATTTTATGAATTTATGACAGAAACGAATCGAAGCAATTTAAAACAGCAGAAATATTAAAAGGATTCAAGGATGTCAATGTAGGGTGTCCCAAAAATTTTGTATTGACAAGGGCGATTCCCAAGGTCATTTGAAATAACTTTTTCTTTTACGAAAATGTGCTCCGCATTATTAACGAAACTCGTGGACCAATCGGAGCGCGGCTACACGCAGAGCGTGACGCTGCCATTGGCCGAGATGGAAACCGTCTGCTGTAGTCGCGTTCTGATTGGTCCACGGTTTTCGTCGATAACTCCTTAACGAAGCCGCTTAGTACATTTTCGTAAAGGAAAAAGTTATTTGAAACGACCTTAGGAATCACCGGTTTCAATACAAAATTTGTATATTTTAAAAAACTTATCAATTATATATATCCTTGTCTCACCAGAATTTGTGATTTTCAAATTTAGAAAAAGCTTATTAATTACGTACAGAAATATTTTAACAAATTCTAACTTCAAATGTCGATCCGTTTGCTGCCTTACCAAGCATGAAAAAATTAAAAAGAAAAGGTGATATTTTTGTCGAAATCCGGCTGTCACTGAAAAAGTCGAATTTTCTCGTGATTATCATAATCTTCTTTTATCCGCCGATAGAATAGGAAATTCCGGGAACTTTGGTTCAAGTCCGATTTTCGCCGGTGACAGATTTCGAAAGTGCGGCGATATTTTCGAGGATTCCGACCCGCGGTACGAGGTATAAGTTTCGAAGTGTTTGATTACTTGCGGGCGCGGCTGCTTTCCGTTTGATACGCGAAAGTTTGTGGTAAGATGACCGATCGATCAGAGGGTCGTATGAAATAATTGGGAAACTCGTGAACAATTCAGAGATATGTACTTAACGGAGTAACGGGACAAGCGATAACAATTATGCGAATCGAGGCACTGTGTAACTTAGCCTAATTGCTCACTAACCGATCGAGGTGTCTCGGCGCTCGAATGGCGATTCAACGACTGCGGACTAACTGTTGGAATCCTGAAACGCCTCCCGCTACCTCCCTCCCTCCCTCCCCCTCTTTCGAACTAATCCCTGCAGCGATGTGAATATTATGCTTTAACAACGAAAAACGGGGGAAAATGTTAATTCACTTTCTATGGAAATGCAGCCGTGCCTCCATGTGTTAGAGAATTTCTTCGTGCATGGAAATATGGCTGGCCGACCATCGGACATCTATATTTAACGCACGGCCAGCGAAAAAAAAAGCACTCGCGAAAATTGCGACAGACAAAATCCTACCTCTTGTAGAACACTGATAAAATAACGCCTTTTTCCAGCCATTTAATCTCGTAAACTGTTAGTTAGATACTGAATATCAAAATTAATGTTTACACCTGACATTTATGAAAGACGAATTTTGTCAACAGCGCGAAAATCGTTAACAGCTCGCGTCTTGCTCGAATAATTCGCACAGTGTCCACGGAAATAAACGAGCAGATATTTCTCCTGAAAAAATGGACAGTTTTGAATATTTTATTATAAAAATTGTTGACTTTGAGTCCGCGTGAATAAATCGGCAGATCTTTTTTCCGAAAAGAAGAAAATTGACACGACTACTCTCTGGACTGCGCTCCTCGGGATTTGAACATATTTTACAAAATTCTTTATACATGGAAATATGGACGGCACACGTGCACCGTCGGACGATCTCAAAAATATCTATATTTAATACACTGACTACCAAAGGAGCACTCGCAAAAATTGCCCGAGACAGGAACACTTTTCCTCCTGAACCGGAACATCATAAATTATTATTTATCGCGTCAGTCATTTCCTTAGCCTTCTTAGATCACATAATTTCACGTGAAAAATTGCAATTAATAAAGACTCTGTTGGAACAAATACTAAAGATATAGTAAACTCGACTTTCAGAAAATCCCATCAATATTAAATCGCAATAGTAATTTTTAGGTTAAGTTTCTCAAGATGCCTTTCTTACTTACCATTAAAGTTATTATCGTTACTAAAAATGTGGCTGGATAGATTCCACTTAAAACTCGTTAAAACTATACTATAGCTCGTAACGTTTTACGAACACTAACACGTTTTAAGAACGAACGCCGCCATATTAGTTTTCCGAGGCTCACGTAATCAGTCCTCAAATTGAATTTGCAAACAAATCCTCTTGCTTCAAAAATTCAATAAAATCTCACTAAGTAATCCATTACGTGATACTAATTTTCAAGCAAAACTGTTTACTGATAATTTTAATGATATTATCTTTTATATTATCTTTTTATTATTAATATTTGATATTATCTTTTTATATATTAATTTTTATTTTGCATATTTTTCGAGCTACTTCTTCGGGATCGACGTTGACGTGATGCAACTTGGATAAGTAGAAATGATTTGATTTGATTAGTCAAAAAATTACGATTCAGATGGAATGATTATAAGTCCGGGTCGAGGTGGCCGGAGGCCCGAGGGATAAATAGCAGATTTCTCTGGAGAGGCAGCGACCGAAAGTCGAAGAACCGAAAATTAGCCGACAATGGAGCCCCCGGTTGGCAATTCGGAGAGAGGTTTTAATAAAACAGCGGTCGCTTCTTGAGCGAGTATGGTCACCACCGCAGACAGTTCGCCCGCCACGTTCTAATTCGGCTACGGTTTTTGCCTCTTTGGATGCATTACGCTGTTTGGCTTCTTCGCCGACCTGGCCTGGCATCCGGCCCCCGTGTATCTGCAGAATTTACCGAGGAGTAGACGGTTTCCACCGGCGGAGAACAAAGTCACCGGGCCGTCTCCTCCGAGGCCACCCCCTTTCCGCTATTTAACCCTTCACCCGGAGCGTTTACCTCGGGGTCATAAGCATTTACTGCGCCCCGCCACTTTGTACGCAGGCCGAAGGGCTTTCGAGTCCGACTCGCACGTGAAATACGGTAAATAGAACGCGGGAAAGGATGCGAACCGGGGTCCTCCGATTCCGACCGAGCGTTGCAATAATCACCCCGGGAAGACAAAAAAAAAACTACGACCCTCGCCGGACCTTCTAATCTCCGGCCTGTTCACGGTCGCCTAACCGTCGTTGCCTAACCACGAAGATTTCATTCTGGAAAGTCGAGCAACAACGTGTTACTGCGCCGATGTTCCTCCCCGATGACCATCCCCTTCCCATAGGGGTTGGTTTTTCACGTGCGGGATTATTTGAACTTTCGTCGACTATTTCGTGTGTGCTAAATTGTGCGCCGACGTTGGTAAATATTGTCTCGCAATTAGTCTGCGGATGCGAGCTAAAAATTTACTGGACTCGCGTGAACAAAAAATTGCAGTGGTTCTATCCGAAGGATTCTCTGAATCACGCAAAGAAGTTTTCGTCTTTGCGAATCAATCCACGAGGATCGTTTCGTGAAAAAGTGGACACCGGGAAAATTCGGTGGCTAATTAGCGGGGTGACGGAAACGGTATTCCCGCGGACGTTGACTTTGAATCACGTGATAATAATTCGTTCGCGAACGAAGAGTGGCAGAAAGTAATGGAATCCCCCGGCCGTTTCCGAAGAAGATAAATTCTTTTTGATTTAATAACGCGTAATAATTAAAACGTGTCATGGTATGATTTTTCTACACGCGTCACGGGATTCCACCCCCCTTTATCGGATTTAACAAACGGATATTAAATCCTTCAATATCCACGATTCCAGCGACCCTCCGTCACCGGAGTTCCGCTGATAAATGATAAATACACGACTGCTGTTCCGAATTGGAAATTCGCGGGCGTACCTCGTCGACGTGGAGAGAGAAAGGCAGAGAGAGAGAGAGCGAGAGAGAGCGAGAGAGAGAGAGAGAAAGCGGGGGGCAGAAAGGGAGAACTTAGTGAATGTAAATTAAAGCTACATCTTCTGGAATCGCTTATGAATATATTAAGCACGCCGTCTATGTATATTTTAACAGAGATTTATTAGAGGGATGTTCGAGCGTCTAGAAACCGACGAATCCGTAGCGAAATACCGTACTGAAGAATCGTTTGTTTTTTAATAAATCTCTCCACAAAAAGCAGTTGCACAAACACGCACCTATTCTTCGATACACCAACCTTGCATTCAATTCTTTCTATTGATAATCTCAGCTAACTGCAACAAGCAACCAAAATATTACGGTCACGGAGTTTACTGTATATATGTCCGAAATGCCTACGCAATAAAAGTCCCAGAACTATCCCTCCTGCCGCGGAGAGCTCGAGAGACCTCAGTCGCGTGGATCAAAGAATAATATCTCCTAGCAGATATATGTCCGTGGCTAGACCCGTGCTTCCGACATATATCGAGTAAACACTGCAATTTAAATGAATTAATTTAAATGAATAGTCTGCAGATTTTCCTGCAGAACGATAATTTTCTAGACGAATTGTAAGCAAAATAAAATTTGATTTCTCCTCTTAACCCTGACGCCCCCATATTTCTGTGTGTGTCGTGAGATGTATTTCTTTAAAATGTGTTACGAAGCATAATTTGTTGATTTCAAGTGTAAAGCAAAAACGAGCTGCCCCTTTTATGCAACAAAGAATGGTGGTAGAAGGGTTGATAATTTTAGTAAATTGAAGTATTCTCAACAGACCCCGACGTTTTCACAGTTTCGTGTTTCATCCATTTTGCGAAAAATCCACAGAGGTTTAGGAACGATTACTGGAAAAAGGGACTGCGAAAGATTAAATTTCGACAGGTCGAATGATCGTGCATTTCCCGTGCACCCCCATGGGGATGTGGGTCACGTGTGTGACGTCACCGGTCCGAGCAAAATGCAGGCGCGCCAGAAAAAAATGTATCGGAGGCAACGGATTAAAGGGAATCATAGGTTGTCGAAAAAGGCGGGGAACAAAAAAATATCGGATATAGAAGGGTTAACGCGAAACGCGAAGGCGTAGCGAACACCGCGAGCCATCCAAAAAGGCTTTCAAACGATTTTTATCAATTTTCAGCGCGCCCGAGCTTCGTCGATGCGCTTCGTAGGAAATGGAAACGCTCGGGGTCGCGTGCTTCAATCACTTAAAGCTTTCCTCTCTGTGGGCGGAGGATAAATTGTACTCGGTGGAACGCCGATGGTAATTTATTAAGAACGTTCCGTGCCCCTTCGAGTCGCGAGAAACGGATAATAGTCGTCGAACAGATCGCGGACGTGCGAGCAAAATATATTTCTATCGACCACCGAACAGATTGTCGGGAAACTACGGAGATTCGCGATACCATCCGGGAATATACCTCGAAATAAACGCAAACCGAGCTCTCGTAACCTCCAAAAATTTTAAACAATATTTCACCCCGAACAACTGGCCGCGTCTACAAATTTTCCCAAAGATCCGACGGCTCTGCACTCTATTCTCACTCGAACATTAAACATTTCTTCCAATCTAGAATATTTCCAATGATTTTTCTCCTTTTATCAAACTGCTGCAATTTACTCGAAATTAAAGTAATTTGTTTAATATGGACAAGGTGAATCATGTAAACAATATTTCGAATAGCAATTTTTAGTGGCGACTAAGGTTTACTAATTACTTTGTGAGATCAGATTGTCTTCGCATAAAACTTCCTTATGACCGTTCACAGCTTTATTTATCAATTTTATTAAACTTTCGAGACAGTTCTTATAAACCCCAACTCTTGTTCCCAATGTAACATTTCATTAATTTCATGTAGGAGCTAGAAATTTGAAACTCGAGTGTCAATTTTAATACGGGTCCACAGGACGAAATCCCATTCGACCAACTATTTTATTCTTTCTCTAGCACTATAAATATCAATCAACCGAGCTGTCTAATAAAAGTGAAAGTACTGCATTAACGAAAATTTTCGTTAAAAAGCCTGTACAAATAAACGAACAAAGCCAGTACGAACAGTACCACAATAAAACAAGGAAATTGCAGTACCTTGTCTCGCTCTGTTGTCGCAGATCTTTGAAGCCGTCGGTGTACAAACGATGATTGAAGTATAATTGAATGGGAATGCTTATTCGCGAAGGATTTTTCTAAATGCCGCGCGGCGCGGCGCAGAGCGGGCGAATGAAAAGCCACGCATCGGGTCGGCGTAAAAAATGAAAACTTAATCAAATGGGAAGAATACCTGGACTCAAAGGCCAAGTGAATCCGCCGGAATTTCATAGCGGGGATGGTCCGTTTTTAATCCGGTTGTCGGCCGTTCTCCGGCGGAATTCGGGCAAAATAACTTCCTCCAAAATTGAACAATAGGAAAACAATCCGGCCCGTGGCGTAGCCCGCCGCTGAAAATTTCAACGGCGGAGATAAGACGTAGACCTCATCCCGGCGCGAGGACAAAACGGTGCTTTGGGATTCCCTGGATTGGAAATTCCCTGGAAATATTCAGGCATTCCCGGAATCCGGCCCTAGCATTTTAATCGGCGCCAACATCTTTCGGTGCGTCCGGTACAATTTGCCGCAGTCCTAATTACCCGGACATAATCCTCGACTGAATCCTCTATTCGAAGTAAAAATTGTCCGCGCCAGTTGCGAGCAACACCGGTTAGTTGAAAAACATGTATCCCATATTTTTATTCAGAGATCGCAGACAGGAGTTCGCATAAAAATCGGTCAGGAAAATTTCGAGAAATTGCAAACTCGAATTTTTCAGATATCGTTCAACACTAGGTTTACGGGAAGCGTCAAAATGAAGAGTTCTAAGATTTTTAATTTAGAATTGTTAAGATTCTAAAGATACATCGATAACGATTCATTCAACAAATTTATTTCCTAAACAAGATATCTAGAAATTTGGGTAACACATTCTTGGTATCCTCATAAAGTAATTGTAAAATAGTCACTTTGAGTGTTCCGTAAACCTAGTGTTGAACAAATACAGTGTCTACTCGATCTATGTCCAAGACACGGGTCTAGCCAGGGACATACATCGGACAGGAGACACTATTCTTTGGCAGCGAAGCTGTTGGCCCCTAACGAGGTATACCCCGGCGGTGGGGATAGTTCCTGGTACTTTTATCGGCTAAGGGACATGTATAGAGTAAACATTGCAGCGCTATTTCAGATCCGCGGATCTATTCCTCGCGAGAAATATATAACTATGCAAACTACAGCAAACTATTAAACTAGTTTGATAATTGTGTACGCCACGCACACATGCACGGTGTTAGGGAACGTGTTAATTAGTTGAAGAGGCTTCCGGAAAAAGCGTTCCCGTTACTTCGAAAAGGATTGCCGGCTGAGATGCAACGCGATATGCTTTCGCCGTGCGTCAGGGCGGCGTAACGTAAAGTGAAGGGTGTGTCCGTGTGAGACGTTCAGGGGGTGAGATGCTCGAGGAAGGCAGCCATTCCGCCGTCAGACAGTGTGTCGTGAATCCGAAGGGTAAGTCAGCGACGTGTGCGGACTATATCGTGCCCTCGGTGCCGCTAATACCCAGACACAGAAATATTCTCGCGTTCCGCCCGGTGTCCCCGAGTCTGAAAATCATCCGGGAAATCCCGCAAGGTTATGGAACGGGCCGTTACGCTCCCCGTGAAAGAAGACGCGGGGATCCAAGCCCGCGATCAATTCGATCGTTCCCGGCGATCGTTCGATCGAACGACCTCCTCCGCCGCTGTTTCCCGGACCAACACGCCTAACGCCAGGAGTGTAACGCTACCGATACCCCTTGTGCTCCTCGGGGAGAGGAAAGGTATGGCGGGCGCGTTTCTAGGGATAAGTAGCGAGGTCACATGTGCGAGGCCGCGAAGGTATTCTTACGTGTCTACGTATTTTATGTCCTTAAAAGCAGCCTCTTATCCTGCCTCCTTTACGCAGGGGACAGTGGGTCGCTAAGAGCACCGAAACTTATCCTGGCTTTCTATTATTTATATGTTTTGCTTTAATGGCCGTTGCCCGGGGGTCTTACGTTTCCTTGCGTCGCGTCGCGTCGCCTTAATACTTGGGCGGAGTCCTCTCTCTCTCCCTCTCTCTCTCTCACACCCTCTCGCTATCGCCCACTCTCGCCCTCTCTTTCTCTCGTCTCGTCGTCCCGACGTCCGGCAATCTCGCTTTTTGGTTTCTTGAACAAGGGACAGGGCGTGGTCCGGTCTACATCATCCGTGTCCCCGTTTCGCCCTGGAATCGACTTAGGCGAAAGCCTCGAGGATCGAGCAAGCGGATAGACGACGTTGAATGCGCGCTTGCGGTTTCCAAGGTCGTTGGAGATTAGCTAAATAAATTTCATTCCGAAAGCCCGGGCAACCCCGTTGCGATTTTATGCGTCTTTCGCTGGTCCCGATTCGGGTGTTCGGCGTTGGGAAATAACTACTAGGATCTCGAAGGAAATTACGTATTTGTTAAGTTAATTGCCAGTGATAGGAATCGAATGGAAATTCATTTGCTACTACCGAGTATTTTACCAAGTCGCGGATTCGTTCACGATCGAACGGAAACCTCGAGTAAGGGGCTCATTGTTAGACTGCGGAGTTTGTAGCAAAAATGGGTGAGTATAATAATTTTAAACAGTGATCAAATGAAATCGATATCTGTTTGGTTTCCACGTCTTGCAATAAATGCGAACAATTTTTGTAAATTTGGCATTTCGCCTATGGGTTTTCATCGTGAACGCGTAAAATCCACACACTAATAACAACGTTGCCAAAGTACACTCATTGAAACTTTGCCGCTTTTCAGCGGGAATCGACATCCATGGAATGCTGCTTGATTTATTATAATTGCCTCGAGTTCGTAAATGTTGAAGTTGATCCGATTCCTACCTTTGAGGCACGCCGCGTGCATTTTATTATTAGACCGCGGATGATGTTTCCTGCGAAACAGAAGTATTCCACGTGAACGAGAACCGAGAGGTTAGGATTTACAAAATGACCGGGACAGATTGATTTTCACAGCGGAACAAATAATTATTGCGTACGAGCCTGAGCGCCCCACGGCAGTGTTAATTGCAAATGGCGGATCCAGGGAAAGTCGAACGGATGTCCCCCCGGATGCGCGTTGCGTTTTCGCATTTTTCTCGAGCCCGGGGAACGGGGTCATCCGACGGCCCCTCGAAGATGCAACGACATTTAAATATCGTCATAGCTCCCGCCTTACGACGCCTCTTACCGTTCGCATGATTTTTTCAACGGCACTCCCGCGCGCCCAGAACGGCCCCTTACGTACCAGCAAATCGTTCCTCTCCGGCAATTCCGCAAAGAGCACAATGTACTCCTTAAAAGCAAGCGCATCAGGAATTCTTCACGGCCATTTTTCGAGATTTCAATAATATTACGGGGAACGCGCGGATACGCTACACTTCCGGGCCGACGTCTTCGACTCTCTAAAAACCGTCCTTCCTGCTACGCGACCTCCTTTTAGTCGGGCTTCACTTATTAATGAGCGCGGACTTATTAATAACGTCGTCGAGACGTTCGCGACGGAAAGCTGAACAAGGAAGCCCGAATGTAACGTAAACTGCATTTTTACGAAACCTAGCTTGCTAGTGCACGTTTACAAGAAACTTAAATTAGCTTTGTTTCCGGGGAGAAAAGGATATTTGAAACATAACGTCTACTCGGTACGTGTCCAAAACACGGGTCTAGCCACGGACATATATCGGCCAGGAGATACTAATCGTGGATCCACGCGACCTTACACTCCTCGGCGAGGTCTGTCGAGTTTCTTCACCCCTCACTGGGTGTACCCCGCGGCAGGGGGGATAGCTCTGGGACTTTTATCGGCTAAGCATTTGGGACATACATAGAGTAAACACTGTGATAACTGGGAACTGTATCTTTCCACTTTGAGGACCGGAAAGCCACCATAGTGGCTCGAGCCTTGACAAATTTTATACAATTCATACCTAATTTCAAAAAATCTACCCACTTACACATTTCCCGGCCCTCTTTAAATTCTATACCCGCGAGAACGGCCTCCTGTAAAATTTTAAACTGCAAAGTTGCACATTATAGCATGCTCTTAAAAAATTAATAATAATTGCAGCACTCTAATATTTACGCAGCACACAGAACATTCGCAATATCAACAAATAGAATGGAGGACTCGTCGGCGTAAAATTAGACGATATTATTTTGCGAGCGCACAATAGCAACAGTCGAGGGGGTGGCGCGCGATAACGAGGTTTAATACACGGGGAAAATATTCCCATTAGTGTGCCGCGAAATGATTTCATTAGAAAATATTTCGAAGTGTCACTCACGGTGGGGCAAAGTAGCGTGCATAATTCCTCCCCCCAATATGGCGGGCATGTTCGGGCCTTGCACGTCTTTGACGGTATAAACCGACCTGTACGTGCAGGGTGAGATCGTAAAGGGGTAGGTTGCGGGGTTGCGGAACGGTGGCACTTACCAGGCCGCGTTAACGTTTTCTCGTTAGTGCTCTTGGTACCGACAAAACCGGCCCTGGTAATTACTTCGCCAATTACTTCGAAATATTTCACCTCTATATTTTCTAAATACTTTCTTCGCTCGTCTTTTTTCCACCACCACCCCTACCCCTCTCTCTCTCTCTCTCCCACCCCGCTATTCCCGTTTCTGTTTCCCTTGTTCGTTCTCGCTTCCTCCCGACATCCCCCTTTTTTCCACCTCTGTTCGGGGAGGGGTGCGCGGGGGTTGGAGGGGGTGGTTTAATTTCGTGCCGTTTATTCGGGTCGACGACAGCGGCGGCGCTGGGAATGATCGCTGTTCACGGAAAGGTGTGCAACGTTTCGCGTTTAGCAAACGTTTGACACGCGGCTACGTGTGTAACAGGCACGGTTAATTAATCGAATCACGGCGACATTAATGCGGCAATTTTAACCGTCGCCCGCTAAACCCACGCAATTAGGGGATCGATAATGCGGCGACACGCGTCGGCGATTCTTTTTAATCGCTCCACGGCCGACTAATTACATTCGCACTCGACCCGTCCGCGTCATCGAACATCGCGATTGTTTCTTTTCTGACTTTTCTTGTCGCCGGTTGCTCAACACGCGAAAACGACGGATAATCGGTTCTCGGTGACAAAACACTCCTTCACAGTCGACACAATAAAGATGCTTTTTGTAGGTCTCTCTGTTGCCGGTCACCTAACATTGCGGGCAACCTCATAATTCAGCCGAGGATCCGCGACAAGAGCTGAAACCAGCCTTTGAACGAAATCTCATCCTTGTTTGCAATGCTTTTATTCTTGATGACTTGTTTGCGTTTCACTATTTTTTCATGATATTCTTGACAATACGTCCGCGACATTTTTACGGTTAAAACGAGTCCAAACATGACACAATTCGGATCATATTTACCTGTTTTATCCACGATTTTGTAAAACCTCTATTATCCGAACTAGTTCTCTACTCTCCATAATCCGCGTACTTGTTTCGCGTGTAAATAGTCGTTCATTGTAAATCGGTAAAGATTTAATTTAACAGTGCAGCCAGGTAAGTGTTCCATTATCTAGAACTGATTAGTTCGGATAATCGAGGTTCTAGTATATCGCGAATTAGTCGAGAAAATGCGATCCAAATAGTGTCGTGTTTGGAGTCACTTTAATCAAGAAAATGTTACGAATCTGCTGGTCAGAGATTCATTGAAAACAAATCGTTAAAAATAAATAAGTTTTATTATTGGATTATTAGAGTCCAATCATTTCTTAGCTGTTTTATTTCAATCTCATTGCGAGATTAAAGACGTTCAAGTAGGACATTGTTCTGTTGTCAGGTCAGAACATATTAATGTAATTATTCGCATATCCTCCAGCCTCATCGTCCCTTTCGCCGCCGGAAAACAAAAGGGATTTCCATAAGATTTCCAATTTCCAACTTCGATCTATTATATCCTCGTTAAGCCAAAGTACCTCTGAAGTGGAGAAGTTCAACATTCCCCATGACTTGGCAAGCCTCGTTCCGCTGTTGGCCCTACAAGGACATCTTACGGCACGAAAATTAGGGATCGCCCTAAGCAATATTTAGACATGCGACTCAGACAGATCCTGTAAACGAGAGACGAACGAACATCCAGACACGCCCGACGGAACTTCGTTTCTACATTACACGACCCTTGAACTTCAACTACCCCAATTTTCCATTCAGCTGGGTCACCCCGTTGCATCGAGCAACTTCTGTACCTCGATTCACATGTGTACCCGACCGTTCGAAATTATTACCACTGAATTTACCATGATAGTCGAGCCACTTGCTTTCGAAAAAAGTTTTAATAAAAAGCCCGATAGTTCGCCGTTACTGTAGTACCTCACCGCGGGCATCCAACATGGCCGCGCTTGGTAACCTTTCCTCGCTCGTCTCCTACTTTGTCAAAATCCCGTGTATCTTTCTATAGTTACCTACATTAAGTTGACTTCAGACCTCGAATCACATTTTTCTATCGGAAAAGGACTTTCCAACGTTTTCGGAGGTTAAAAATTATATATTTAGAATTTTTGTATTCAAGGTGAAGATTACTTGTACCTTTTCTACTTTTCCTTAACATATGCCTCAATAAAGAAGTTCATTCAAACATTCCTGATGAAAACATTTATATAATTTCCGAAAAAAATTAGACATTTTCTGAGCGAAAGGAAATCGATGAATGTGCATCTAACGATGTGACCACGCGTAATTAATTTTGAAAAATCAATTCAGAGCCGTACAAGACGTCGTCGGTGAAGGGTTCTAAAAGTCGTCAAAAATTCTCCGGGAAACCGATTATCTCCGTCGATCGTCGACCACGGCAAAACGTTTCTCTGCAGCGTTTCCGGTGGTTTTCCGTCAAGGTAAAATCCGCGACGTTTTCCGCGCGCCGGGGTTGCACCGGTCAAAAGGCGGGCGGCGTCGAAAGCGTCGCGCTCTCTCGCTCTCGCGGGGTTTTTTGTTTCCGCGCAATCGCCGCGAATTATTACCAGTACGTGTGTGCCCGTGTCGACGTAGAACGCGTGAAATTTTCGGCCCGGTTGGCGTAAAATAACCGCGAACGTTCAACCGTGAACTCGGCAAACACGGGACGCGCGAAAGCAGCGCTCGCGGCCGCGCGGCGCGGCGCGGCGTGCTTAAATAAGCCGGGGCTTGAAAATTCCGGCAAACGCGTTCGCGTTTGCGGATATGAGGCGAGTGACTCGCAAAAATTTCGCGACGCGAGTCGAATCGTGCCCGCGGTTTAAACCACGCCTCACCCACCACCCCCTGCCCTCGGAAAACTACCCCAGAAAAGAGGAGAACCGTGGGACCGCGGAAACGAGCGCCGATAGCGAAATCGAAAAGCTCGGCCGCCTAGGAACCAGCAAAATGAAAAACCCTGCTGGTTAACGACTTTATGTGCACGCGAAGTAATTATGTTTGTGTCTTGCTCGCGCTCGAAACACCCGGCGTGCTGCTTCATGTTCATTTGCACGACTGTACCAGTTTCCTAAGATTTTGATCCTTTCTATTCGTTATACAGTGTTCTCTTTACATATGTCGTCACGGCCTGGATGATAAACGTCGCGGAATTATCCCCTCTACCGCGGAGTATGCCCCGCGAGGGGTCGCGGAGCTCGAAAGACCTCGGACGCCGAGGAGTGTAAACATAACACGGCTCCGGTAGGTCTCCTGTACGATATAAGACGCTGGCAAGGCTCGTGTTGTTGACACACATGGAGAATTCACTGTATCTTATCGTACACTGTATTATGGCGATTTTATTCGTGTTCTTATTGTAAAAATATATATCTGCGAGTATTCTGACGTAGTGAAATTAGCGGAACACGTGGAAGCGAAAAATTTTATTAGAATTCTGTCGAATTTTACCGTTTTACGATGTAGGAATACCGAATAAAAGATACAAGCTTGTACGTAATACCAGCTTCCGCAAACTAGGTCATGAAAATTTGTATTTACATAAAAATCCACGGTTTACACACGGTTTATTACGTGCGCGACTTGCAACGGAAAACTAGAGAAATGTTCCGCTCTTTATCGACATTAATATTTATTATTTATAGTCACGAATGTTAACAAAATTGTTAGTTCCTCTCTCTCTCACTCTCTCTAATTTTAAAAGATTGAAGTATTCTTCCCGTGGCTGGTTCTCAGTGTTCGATAGTGCACCATGTTTCGATGTATCTTTGTTAACTAGCTTATTGGGAGAACGAATGTTAACAAACGCTTAAAATCCCGGAGATGGATTTTCCTACAACATTTTCCGACGCACGAAGCATATAAATGCAGGATTGAAAGCAGATTAGTATCGCAGCTACAAAAATACACGATCAAAAGGTTCTCTCATCCCCCGACGAAAAGTCACATTAATTGGCACTTATAACATTTCAAAGCTATGTTTTCTCACTAATTTTCAGTCATGCTAAAAGCGTTCCTCGCAGTAAGAATGGATTTATGTCCGTTTATTTGGCATTTCGTGTCCGGGTACTCTGCTTTTAAGTTTTAATCATAAAAGGTGGCATTATATGACGAATTTTGTGCATTCATGGCAACGTTGAATAGATCAAATTTATAGTCGTCAAAAGGTGAAAAGAAGCTCTATGTATTATCTTCAGTCTAATGAAATTCTCCAAGGAAGAAAGACATTTAGCTGCTGTCTCTTGAAATCAGTGCAGAAGATATAAAAATCCACAGTCTGGTGGTGACTCAAAGTGCAAAAACCCCAGAGAAATATTCTCAAAATTCCTACTCGCTAGTAGACTGGAAATAATTTTTAATTGTGTCTTTTTCATCCGTACGTTTGTGCCACTGTGATCCAAAAATTACCTCCAAGATTGCTATACCCCCGACAATTATTATCATTCTTGAATGAAGAAATTGGGATCGTTGCTTCGTTCTTCCACGCGTACATAGAAGATTTATCGTACAAAATTTCTAATGAAAGTATTCGATTAATTAAAGTTAAATATAAAGTTGCCAGTGAACCCGACAAATTTTCGTTGGTTGAGAAAATGTTGGTAGAACGTCTTTGAACTAGTTCTGTCACAAACAAGCAGACCAGGACCGGTTTCCACAATTCCGTGTCGGGATACTCGAGGGATCCAGCGAGCAGGACAATCGGAATACCTAATCGGTGTCCCGCACTATGAGGAGCACGTCAGATTCGACAGAGCAGATTATCCGGTCGCTGAAATATTTTCGAATCCGCTTTAATCGAGCCGTCGGCCGGCGCAATCAATCAAATCGCGACTCAATATTGACATCGTCCCCGAGAAGGAGCGAATATACCGTGCCGGTTTATCTGAACGTTTCCGTTCCGCGAGTCCGGAAATCCACGGGGCGGTTAGCGACCCTTTGCAAAAATAAAAATTGTCTTCATCCATTCAAATTATTAAGGGAAGAAATCCTATCTGGTTTCTACTTCTTGTAATCGATGCAGACAATTTTTATTTTACGTATACAGTAAAGTCCCCGATCTAAGTCCAATCCTCGGGTCCGTGCCGTGACATAGATCGTGTAGGGCTACCATTTTCTTGTGTCCGTAAACTTTTCTTGTGACTTGTAAACACGGAATAGACATTGAAATAATCTTCATATAAAAATAAGGTAGTTAATGTACAATATAATATAATGTAAATCTATAATATATAGTTAATATATTTATTTCAGTATCTAAATAAAAATTGAGTATCTCAAAGATCAGCTTTGCGTCTTAAAGTAATGAACCTGCGGCTTGTATTTCTTGATCGAAACGCTTCGTAAAATTTGCATGCCAAAATCGGGCCTTTCGTATGCCACAACCTAACATCTCCATGTGGCTAACGAGATCATGGTGTTGCGGGTTTCAACTGAGGTTTCAGCCGGGAATAGCCGAAAAATAGTTGAGAAAATTATCAGGTCTCGTGCAGCGTGCTGCGCCGGGAAATTTACAATCAAGTACAAATAAGCTTCCTAATTTGCACGCCGGCGGCTGGAACATTAGAATTCCGACCCGGCCGATTTACATACAAAACTTTGCAAATTCTACTCGCCGCCGGACCGCAAATCGTCCGATTTTTCTCCCTAACAGATGGAACAGTTTCCGTAACACCGTCTACCCGGGGTTCTCCTGCGGTGCAAATAGTTGTGTTATCGGCCCTTTCGGTGGCTTTTGTTGCAAAACTCGCGAACGCATAGATCATCTATCTACAAGGCGGATGAAATACGAGCGACCCGCACTTTCCCGCCGGAGTTTTATTTTTGTCCTTCCTTCTTTTTTCTCGTGGATTTGTTGTTGCATTTATCTTCCGCGATCTTTAACGAAGTAATATTATTATTGGCGACACGCGTGTCCGCCGGCGCCGCCCCGTTTAATTCGCGATTTCGTGCGACCTCCGCTAATAAATCCGCCACGGTTTCAGCGCGCATTGTTCCGGCCGTATTTGCATTTTTGGATCGCGGTTATGCAAACCGAGCATCACCATTTAGCTGATTTCGATAAACCGGCCAGGTGTCCGATTTCGGCTGCTTGATTTGTTTGAGTATAATATTCCTCGCTATAAATATTGTCTGTTTAACAGTCGGTCTATAGGGAAACATCAAACAATTCAACGAGCCCGCCAGCACGCGTGCGCAAATATGCTTCAGTCGTTGATAATCGTTCCGGCTAATCGGAATCTGTTCGCGACACTGTTTGCGTTTCCACCGTGGCCATTAATTCCGTTTTTACCATTGCTGCAACAACTGTCGCTATCGTCTAGCCGATTGACCTTGACATTGCGACATCGCTACAGGAGAGACCACGTTTCAAGCTTTCCTTTGCAAAATGGCTGTGAAGCGTGGCTTTTGAAATTTTTTGGAAAATTTCTTTCTTTATAATTATTGACAAGCAATGCATACATGCGTGCAAAAGTGCCTTCGAAAAAATGGCTTCCAGTTCAAGATATGTAGCTAAAATTTTCGGGGATACTATTTAAATATCGTACTATAAGGTGTATATTCTAAATTTTTAAACGAACATGTTTCTGTACAAAATAAAAATTGTTGCAGTTCTCTTACTTTTCAACCGATCAAAAGTACGCTACCCCTGAACTTTTTATCCCCAGTTTGGGAAAATGGCTGCCATGTCCTGGTTTAGGACGTACACTTATGTATACGGAATTTTCAAGCCTAGTTTCATGTGTAAAAAAAATGATTGAAAGTTCCCTGTTTTCGTTCCAGAATGTACACGTGCATCTCCTCCACGGAATTTTGAGAGTTCGTTATCCGCATAATGTTCCGCACACTTGAAGCACGTCGAAAAATATGCAGAAGAAACAGAAATTCAGTGGTTTCGAACCGCGAGGCTTGTTAGAGCCTTAACTCTCGATTACGGAGAGTCTTTTCGCAATCTCCGGTAGACTATGCCCGTGCACAATGCTAAAAATCGTCGGATCATTCCCATCCGGGCTCGCCGTTGCGAAAGAAGTACCCGTCGTCGTCGCGGCCGTAGAGATCGACAAAGGTGGGCCAATGATTCTAACCAGGGGCCCCCTGTGATGTTTTATGGAAACAGGGACGGCGGAACGAGAGCTTTGAAAGTTGCGCAGCCAGGGCCGCGTATAAATTGCAAGAGGCGAGCGACAATGCGCCGTTCCCCTGGTCATAATGGAAACTTCAGTGGCCTTTTTTTGTGCGAAAATGGTACTCGTGTTGCTCGGCTGTCGGCGTCACCGGCACCGTCGAGCACGACGGGAACGAACGGGAACCCGTTTTGAATAGGACGAAAGAAAATGCAAACAAACGACGAACACCGATAACAAAATCCGTAACGCGTTCACGTGACTCCCCCTGCATTCTTGCGAAAGCTGTTCAACAATTCCTACCGACGAAAGTACCGTTCGAGTTTTATCCACGGTGACGTAGAAAGGGCCGGGACACATTTAATTAACGCGGTCCTTGCTGCCCTGAACCTCTGAATTTTTCTGCTCGCGTAACTAACTGTTTATAACTTTTTGTGAACGGAATTCTTTTTGCGCTTTCAGGAGAGTGGTAATTTTGATATGAAACTGGGGGTTGTAAGTATGTAATGTATCAATTGTGTACTGTGTTAATTGCAAATACAGTGTCTGCTCGATTTATGTCCCAAAGGCGGGTCTGGAAAGGGACATACATCGGCTAGAAGGTACTATTCTTTTCGGCTTCGGTCGCCGAGAAATGTAAATATACGTGTCTACATGATATATGTCCAAAACACGGGTTTGGCCAGGAACAATTGTCAGCTGGGGCTTTACAAACCCCGCAGTAGTGAGTATAGATATTTGTGACATATATCGAGTAAAGATTGTATATAGATTTTGCGACGATTTAGTGCTGCTTTAATTTTTCACGCGTATATTAACTCTTAGCACTCGAGTGGCGCCACTACAAATTGTTATATCTACCATTAGTCAAAATATTGCTTACAGTATTAGATTTGTTTGTACGAGTATTGTACGAGGTATTACATCAGTTTCATATTCATAAAATTAATAAAGTCATATGTGTATGTAAAATGGAAATATTAGAAAATTAGAATATTTAGAATAGAATAGAAAACTAGAAAGAATAGAACACTAGAACATTTAGAATGGAAAAGAATATTTAGAATAGAATATTAGAATATTAGATTAGAATTTTTTTCTAACCTAGAGGTCGAAAGTTTTTGTTTTGGAATTCAAATATCATCGAGTGTAGTGGATCAATATTTCTAAAGCTAGTGGTTTTTGTAGCAGGAACTGTGGGACCACAGACGAGCTTAAAACAGTCAGTCAGACCCTTCACTATAAATCCCAGGGTGCTAAAGGGTGAAGTGTTTGACCGAAATAGCCGGGGCAAACGTTAGTTTCGAGTCTTAAAATCCGTACGGTTCGAAGTCAGACAACGGCTCGGTCTAAATTGGCATTCCGTTTGCCGTCGAACCGATGCGCGAAATCAAAGGGAGGATCTCTCGCTAGAACGCCGCAAGAAGCTTGGATCGAGAGGATCGAAATAGAAGAAGGGAGGTAAAATCGTTTGGAAAAATGGAGGGCCAATTTCGCCGGAGGGCGTTCGTCGAACGTTCTCGATCATTATCCGAGTTTAGGGGGCGGTGGGGGGGAATCCCAGGTTCACGGCAAATTAAGTACGATTGTAGGGGAAAAGGGGAAAGGTAAAAATTAATCCCCAGGCGGCTGCGGCGATGGCGGCGTCGGCGGTGGCGGCGAAGATCAGGCGAGTCGATATGGTTTTCACGGGTCAGATCGTCGGAAACGGGAGAGGGAGCTGGATAAAACCGTCGGTCGAGAGGTGCATGGATTCAAAACAGGTATTAAATATAAACCGCGACACCTCCTGACGGGAACTACCCTTCTGCTTTAACCGGCTTCCTGGCATTCTTCCTGGATTTTCTTGCCGGCTAACTTTTCTGTTTATCCAGCGGACGAATTTGCTTCTTCCTCGGTGTTCGTCTTCTTCAACACTTCTGCGGGAATTGGCCCGTTAAACGTTTTTCACAGTCCGGAGGAAAGTTTTCGCCCGAGACGTCGTTGCTTCCGATCTGTGACACCGACTGTTGCGGAAAATAGTAATGATAATGGTATTAAAAGTTTCTTCGCGCTCCGACGCGAGAAAGTATGTCTTAAACGTTTGCGTTCTGCCTTCTCCGCGGCAACGTTTACTCGGAAATATTAGCATTCATGATACGTACTCATTCATGAAAATGTGGTTGTCACGTTAATTTTTTTCTGC
Organism: Halictus ligatus; assembly: GCA_028454255.1. NCBI lineage: Eukaryota > Metazoa > Arthropoda > Insecta > Hymenoptera > Halictidae > Halictus > Halictus ligatus. The sequence goes on from CM052129.1 coordinate 4,638,956, forward strand.
ATTCTTTTTAGAAAGCAATATGATACAAATCGCACAAACGTGCGAAAATGACTTCGGGAGAATCGGTGCCACGCCCTTCTAGGTTCAGACATTTAGCTCAATTTTTCAGATAATACTACTCAAACGTAATACAATAAAATATATATTTCGAAATTTTATGGAAACATAATTTTATATACAGAGAAAATGATCGAATTTCACTTATTCTTCAACCGATCAAAAATATG
>CM052129.1:4648698-4779370 GCA_028454255.1 Halictus ligatus
GGCACGATATAATGAGAACTTTTAGCAGCATTAATGGGATGTTTCTTTCAATCTCGCGAGATTCTTAATGAAGGCGCACTGGACCGTCCACGTAAAGTTTAATCTTGCAGATTAGCCCGACAAAACGCGAATTTTTTACGAACATCATCCTCTATTTACTCAGAAGACAGTCTCCACCGTGTGCGACTGTATCTCTACCTTTATTTCGTCGATTTTCTGAGCCACCGCGGTGAAACGTATACCGGCTACATACGTTACAACATGTCACGTCAAATGTTTTGAAGAAGTATCTCGTTACGCCGAGGGCTCTCGGAATTAAAGAGCTCGTTATTAAGACTCTCCGCTCATTACTGAGACGTGGAATCCGTATTTTAACTCCCGAGTCAAAACTCGGTTCTTTCGTTTCGCCGAGCTCTTCTCCTTTTACCGATTGAAAAATCCGTGTGAGAGATTACCGCAACTATTCAGACTCGTTGATTCAAGATGGCCGATCGAGAACACGGTATAACAGTCCACGACCACTAACTTTGCGGATGGACCCTTGTCGAATAAAGTAACATCGTTAAGAGGTTAGAAAAATGGATTTGCAATTATTTCGCAGTACGGTACTAAATCTGGTATTAAAAATTGTGTAAAAATATCGCAACCGTTTTAAAATCGCCGATTCAAACAAGACGGCCGACCTAGAACTCACCGTAGCCTAACCTAACATTGCGAATCGGCCATTGTCAAATAACATAACACCGTTAAGCAGGTAAAAAATTACATATTTGCAATTATTTCGCGATCTAGTATTATAAACGAGTGTGTAAAGGTACCGCAACAATTTAAACTCGCCAATTCAACCAAGATGGCCAACCTAGAACCCACGGTAGCATTCTACGGTCACGAACTTTGCAAATTGACCCTTGTCGAATAACATAACACTGTTAAGCAGATAAAAAACGTCATATTTGCAATTACTTCGTGATCTAGTATTATAAACGAGTGTGTAAAGGTATCGCAACAATTTAAACTCGCTAATTCAACCAAGATGGCCGACCTAGAACTGACCGTAGGCTAACCTAAAATTGCGAATGGGTCCTTGTCGAATAAAATAGCACGGTTAAAGGGATAAAAATGTCATATTTGCAATTATTTCGCGATCTAATATTATCAACTGGTGTGCAAGAATATCCTAACAATTTAAACTCACCGATTCATCCAAGATGGCCGACCCAGCTTCCCGAAACTTTCCAAACGAATCCGGTAGGGCCGAATGCGAAGCCACTTTCCCGACCTGTCGAACGGTAAAAATTTCCTAAAAACTTTCCAAAAGGCATGTCGAATTACGGCAGTCCCACCAAAGTTCAATTGTCCAAAGGAAGTCGGAAGAGTCGGCGGTCACCTTCGGAACTATTGCGCGACGTTAATGGCGGAGGTTCGAGCAAAATTCCGTAAAAACCGTTGTTTCGGAAAGCCGGTTCGAAGGGAGGATGTTAACAGGAAGCCGCGCGAGGACGCTAATTGATCGTGGCAAGAGTTTCGAATGGCGTTGGTACACGGAGAAACGCGCCTTGAGCCCGAGGTAGGTCCCCGCGTAGAATTTCAACGGCGGCGTCGGCTGTTAAGAGATTAATCGCGACACGGAGGCACCGGGACTACGTTTTCAATTACTGAGACGGATGACAGAGGCGCCGGCAAACCTCGGGGCGGACGTCGAATAAAAGTAAAAGGTCGCGCGTTGTCCTGTAACAGGGAATGGAGGACGCAGGAACAGCGGCAGCTTCCGTTATCGGCAGCTTTCTATTCGGCCCCGGCATTCCGGGCGGCCCGTAAAAAATAAGTATTGCATCCTTCATCGTGCAAGCGACAGGTTGTCTATAAATCTGCGAGCCCCATCGAAGACCGGGGAATCCTTTTCGCCTGTGCCCCGCCAGGATCGGGAAAATAACCGGGGATAAAAGCCGTCGAAAGGACTTCCAGAAGCTTCCTCTCTCGCGAGCGAGCGAGCGAGCGACGATGCTGCTCGGTTTAATTTTGATATTGTGTATCGACTTGCTGGCTCCACAGACCCTGGGACGCCTCGTTGATGGAGTCGAGAAACAGGCAATTACGGCCTCGAAAACTACTTAGGCCTTCGATAGACGTCTCCGGGGCTACGGATCCTGAAAAGTCTCTTCGATCATGCTGCCGGTACTGCTGTTGATGATGCCGTTGATGCCCTCCCAGTGCTGCCAGTTCGTAAAGATAATGCGCGTGACGCTCCTCTCTCTCTCCCCCTATCAGCCTGTTGCGTTATGAGAAAGCAGAGGACCGGATAAAACGGATAGATAACGTATACTATCTCGTTCGGTGCCTTCTTCTATCCGCGAGCTCGTCCGACAGTTCGTCGCGGGGATTTCCAAGGCATTTCTTTGTTCCGGGGCTGCCGCGCCGCTGCCGTTCGACGCTCCGAGGATTGGGTATCGGAAAAAGATTTCTGAATTCGAGCCGGAGTGACGCATCGCTTCGGCCCCGGATCCAATAAAACTTGCGCCCGGCAATTTAAACGCAGTCGCTTTATGGAAAAACAAAAGCTCCCGACGCAGATCGGCGCGAACTCATTTTCTGTTCGCGGGATTTTTGTAGACGCCTCTCCGCTGGATTCGGGTTTCGGCGGGGAAGGCCTGGCTCCTGCAAAATGGCCGCTGTGATGACATTCATACTTTTTGTTGAGGAAAATTTTTACATTGTGCTACAGCACTCGTTAGCAAATTTATCTATTCGGTATGTTCAAGAAATTTTATCGCGTTTTCTTTTGAATATGATATAGTAAAGAATTGATATAAACAAAATCTATCGAAGCAATGATTTTGGTATTAGAAGAGACTGAAACGAGTGAGAAAAAAATATGAAGAAAAATGTAACAGTAAAGGATATCAAATTCGACAGAGAAATAAATATTCTTCACTGACAAAGTAGAATCAGCCGGCAATGATCAGACGCATCATCCCTGTTTGATGCACTTACAACAAAATTGGTATGTGAAGAAAAACGTAACAGTAAACGAAAGCAAACTCAATAGAGAAATAAATATTCTTCACTGGCGAAGTAGAATCAGTCGGAAATGGTCAGACGCATCATCCCTGTTTGATACACTTACAACAAAATTAGTGCTATCTAAAACTAGGAACAGATTAAAGGAATTGAGAAACATCAGTATATTATTTTTAAATTATTAGACATGCTCTTTCTCTGCAAAATTGTTAATTTTTGGTTTTTGTTGTTCTTCGAATAGTTTGGAAAGCAGTACGATGGGATTCGTCGATTATTAACAGATCTCGGGGTCCAATTAAGTGTTGGGCAGCAAAGTTACAACTAAATATCGAGGAACAGCTAAACATTTACTCTTCCTAAACTTCCGAATAAGTTTGCCGTCCCTATAATCAGCGGATTCCGAGAAATTAATAAACTTTCCGGTCGAATCTCCCAACGTCGAACATGACAATTCGTGAAACGTTCTTTGCTGACGGCACCCCCGGCACTCGGCTCTTCCAAGTCGGCGGACAGATAATTAAGCCGTCTCTTTTTCTTCTACACTTCTGCGCTGCTGCTCGTACCCTTTTTCTCTGTCCCGGTGAGTCAAGACATTTCTCGGGAGTTGCAAGTACCGGAAGAACTTTAAACAGGCTGGCTAATTATTTACTGAAACATGTTTCGGGATGGTTCCTCGGGAGGAGATATCTTCTCGATCGATCGCTCGAAATGCAGTGAAATGGAAACGTTACGGTTGCCTCGAGAAGATTTTGTAGTAAGTAATTAGATTCGACTGAAAATGTAATTAACCAGAATTGCTTTATAATAACTGCCAGGTGGAATTTATTCCATAAGATATTATTAGTCCGATACGTTCTCCCATGAACCTGCTAAAATACTTTGCCCAAAAATAAAATATAATAGAAATTGCCTGCATTAATTACAACATAATATATTCTCAAATAAAACTGCTAAAATACTTTCACGAAAATAGGAATAAAACGAAATATAATAAAAATTGCCTGCGCCAATTACAAGATAATATATTCACAAGTGACACAGCTATAATACTTTGTCAAGTATAAAGTATAATAAAAATTGCCTGCGCCAATTACAAGATAATATATTCACAAGTGACACAGCTATAATACTTTGTCAAGTATAAAGTATAATAAAAATTGCCTGCACCAATTACAAGCTAATATATTCACAAGTGACACAGCTATAATACTTTGTCAAATATAAAATGTAATAAAAATTGCCTGCATTAATTGTAAGATAATATATTCCCAAATAAAACTCTTAAAATACTCTCACAAAAATAAAATATAATAAAAATTGCCTGCACTAACTAGAAGTTAACAGAATTGTATTATATTATTACAACACCAGTTACAAATAAAAATCTCACTTTGAAAAAATCACTAAAATCTGCCTTCGAAACAGACAATTCTTTCTTGAATAATCTCCATAAGTCGAGAATAATGTATCGACATTCTTCAATGGTTTTTCTGTACCATTTTAAGCTACGTGAGCTCGTTTTCCTCATAAATCCATAAAGTCCGATTACAAATGTTGGTCTCTTTGCTACTGGCAAATTCACGAAGTTCAGCGAATCTCCTGGAAAGAATAGCTCCTTTATTCCGATTTTCGCCGAAGACGACGTGAAAATTACGGAAAAATCTGCGGCGTGTTTGACCAAATGATTATTCAGAAGGATTAGACGGCTGCGAATGACGAACGGGGTCGGGAATGATTCCGTCCATACAAATAATCTCATCGCGGCGAAGCTTATGCAGTCCGGGGCCGGCCGTGTACACGTTGCTAATCAAATATGAAGAAGACGGACGCGGAATTGTTGCGAGCAGAAGAACGAAATGTTATTTCAATTTCAAATGAAATTTGGGGCCGGCGCTCATATTAGCCGTGTCCTTCCTCCAGGATCCCGCAGGAGTTGGATCCTCGTTTTCATCCAGGGGAATCTCTGATTATTCTGCTCTCACCGCTTCGGCGACCGGCTTGTCGGTTTCTTGTTCGACTTGCCGCGACGGTTTAGCGCCTGCAACTCTGCCAGAAGTTTGCGCGGATGCGATTGAAAATCAATGAGATCTGTCAGCGAAACTGAGGCTGCCACTTTCGACAGAAACCGAGAGAAACGAGAACAGAGAGAGAGAGAGAGAGAGAGTGAGAGAATTCTAGAAACAAAGAAAAGATCGAGGATTCGAGATTATAAATGCGGCTGCGGAGTGGGGAAGTGGAGGAGATAGCAGATTTCGACGCTTTGATCCAGCTCGGGATAAACCTTTCTTCTTTATTAAAATTACACAACAGTCCGAGGCGAGGAGTACCGTTCAAAGAGAAAAAAAAAAAAAAGAAAGAAAGAAGGCTGCTCCGTTACGAAATCCTCTGATCCTCCGGCATACCCCGGACTCAAGTAATATCAAACCTGTCCGGAAATTAGCCTCGGATTTCCGTACGTACGTTCGCCCGCGAGAATCGGAAGACTTCGGATTCGCTATTTGATTAACTGATAGAATATTCCATTACATCCACGGCTCCGGCGAATCGAATTTTTAAGTTCCGGCAAGTTCGTCCATGAATTCAGAAATTTATTAATGTCCGCTCCGGATTTGGGTGTCGTACTTCGCGGGACGCGCGAAATATTCCACCCGATTATGTTAACACCGGGGCGACTGTAAAGACCAGTGGATGCCCTGTTTCCACGTACTCGCGTCGAAACGAGAGGGAAAGAACTCCGCTCCAGGTCGGAACAATGCAACGTTCCACGAGCTACGTTTCCTTCGGAGGCAACAATTTAGATAAATCTGCTTAATGTTCTCTCCCGGGTTACATCGGGCCCACGTTACGGTACTTACAACGAACTTAACCTGCTTTCGCTCGTGTTATGACTTGGTTATCGTTGCCCGACATCTCTCTCCCTCTCTCTCTCCTGTTACCTCGCTGAAATCCACCCGTGTTAGTCCTCGGGACGAACTGTAAAAGCGAAAATTCGTCGACGAGAAACAATTCGCGAACAATTTCACGATCAGTTCCTAGGATTAATCCGCTCTTGCCACCGAACAACAATATCGCTCGGTCACGCAATAATTACCGGCCGAAACAAGAGCGATATTTCCAGGCGTCCCGCAGCATCCGGGAAACCGTACATCAACCTTAAACTTTCCCCTGGCCGTGCGCGTTTCCGTTGTAACCGCCGCCGCCGCCGCCACCGCCGCCACCCCCCGACCCCATTGTCACGTCATTCCCCACGGATTCAGGTTTATCTTTCCGGCTGAAAAATTGCCAGCCACTGTCAAAAGTACTGGAAAGTCATCGCGGGCGGTTGGGGTGGATAGCGGATCGATGGTAGGGATGATCCAAAGGGGCAAGAAGCAAGGATTCCGATAACCCGCCGCGTAACTCTCTATCTCTGCTCGCTCGTGCACACCGCCCCCTCCAGCCCCTCCCCGCCTTGCGACAAAGTGGTGTGGGGGTGTCTGCGGGGGTGTAGCAAGAAGGTCCATACCATTCCTCGGGAGATATCTACAGGCAGGCAGAGCGTCGATATAGCCGGGCTCTCCTTCGCAACTCTGATCGACAAAGTTCCTCCTGACAGCGCCGCGAGCACACACAGACGCGAAAGTTAGCGCAACCCCTCTCGCCGTTCCTTGTCCCGAGCCCTTCGCAAAGATCTGATCGTCTTCGTCTCCTAACCCTGCGCCCCTCCCTGCTTTCTCCCTCTCCCTCTCTTTCTCCCCTCCCTCTATCACTCTCTCTCTCTCTCTTTCTCTTTCCCCTATCAGTACCTCCGAATGCTCAGAACACGAGTGCCGCACACTTACGCCGGGGTAGCAACTTCCACGAAGATGGGCCAACTTTGATAAGATACCCGTTTACCCTCCCCGCCGATTGATTATCTTCCCTGCCGGTATCCGTGGATTCCGATGAGGGACCGCGCATACTCTTTTGCGCCCACGCGAATCGGGGCTTCGGACCTGGGATACCTGATCCCAGATCCTGCACGGTCCTCGGGGGGATGCTGGCGAGATGGGGATGATGGGAGGGCGTGATAGTTGCAGTTGTTGATGATGTGTTTGTAGACGGCGTTCGGTGTTGCGTATGTTGGGCCGGGGATGGGAAGGGGTACCGCGGGGACCTCGGGGGATGGTGGTAGTTACACTGTGTGACATCTTGCATTTTTTTTTTAAGATATAAAACTGGTATACATTTTCCGGGTTATTCATAGTTTTTCGCGCGCATAATATGCTCAATATTCGCCGGAATATTTATTTCGACGAAATGTAATTTGAATGCAAATGCAGCATTTTTTTTTTGCGCAAAACAGCAACCTCAAGATCCATGCTGGACGGTTGTATCTAGAGGAGCTACTGAATAACGAGTTCCGAGCATAGTAAATAAAATATATTCTCATTTGTTAAAAATGACATTAGGTTAAGAACAGTGGACCGAGAAAAGTATCCAGTGGCACGAATATCAAATATCACAAAAAGATTTATTGGAAGATCCAGAAAATTATAGAAAAGAGCATGAAAGATACTACTGTAAATTCGCTAAGTGGAACAGAAAATATTAAAAACAATAACATCGTGCACAGAGCAAATGTGGTACAATTATTTACACACGTCGCACAAGCAATGTGCTTGTCACCTGCGGCGCATATGCATACGTGAGCCTAATCTTGATAGTCTAAACACCTAATCCATCCCGTGGATTTAGGGCACGATAATACTGGCTGTGCGACTACAGGTGGAAGAAAATTTAGGTGGTGGTTCTCCAAGTTAACATAAAACGAAAATGAAGAATAAAAAAATTGCGATTTCGGCTCCATCTTTCAGTTATTGTCAATTAAAGATCCCCCTAAAATGCGGCAACTCGACCGACAGAGGTTACGTTGCTTACGTCATAAAGGCGCGCGACAGTCGCGTATCAAATGACAACTACACCTTGGTTCTCATTTGAGGCATCAGCGAGGTGGAAATATTTTAAGGATTTACAAATTAATTGTTGAACGACGTTGAACTCGTTAAAATCCACAAGGACATTTCTAATATTCGTCCTATGGAATTTTCGAGTAGAAGGGATCATTACCTTTTTACATTGCAATCAGGCTCGCGTAAGAATTTACTCGTGGTCACTATAAAATGCATATATCCATTTTGTCCGTAAATGTTTAATAAAATCCTCGTAAGTGCAAGTATTCGCGAAAATGTACATATTTTTTTACGTTCTGTAGCGCGCCTTTATGACGTACGCAGCGTACACCGTTGTTGGCAGGGTTGCCGCATTTCAGGCGGATTTTTAATAGTCAATAACTGAGTAATAAAGCCGAAATCGACATTTTTTTATTCTTCTTTTTCGTCTTATGTCGTCACGGAGAACCACCCCCTGAATTTTCTCCCACCTGTAGTCGAACACCCTCTTTAACACTGCACTTAAATATCCCCCTAACATCTTTTCAATTTTCCATATGACGTGTTAATTTTTTGTTTATGCATAAGGATCCTACTCGTTAACAGATAGATGGCTCTTCGATGACTCTTCGACACCGTCAGATTTAACTCCTCGTTAGCACGCCACGGGCGCGTTAGGGCTTATCAAGATACTCCCGAGATCCTCGATCTTCCTCATCCAAGAGAAAGAAAGTTTATTACTGAATAACGAAGTTGTAAATTCGTGAAGTATAATTAAGGGGAGCATGTCTCTCACGCAACGAGAGTCTGGTCTCCTCGCGGAAGTTGGAAGAAAAGGGTTTCTGCCAGGTTATTCAAGATGGTGGAGAGAGTTTTCGAGTACACCGCGGCGCAGAGTTATCTCCAGATAGCAAGAAGTTTGCGCAAACTTACCCTTTCGTGCGGGCAACTTAAAGAAATTTTCACCGCCTACGCCGATGCATTGCTACGCAAATTGGATAATAATTATTAACAGCCGACCATAAGCTGCTAAACTTTGTTGTGAACTACGACGGGAGGGGGGGGGGATCAACGAAATTCGTAAATTACACCGCGTCTCGTCGAGAACGAGCATCAACAATTAATGAAAAAGAACAACGGGAAGCGGCGCGAAATTTAGTCGCCGCCGCAGTAATTACACAAATTATTTGCATTTCATTTCGGCACTTCGGGTTTCATTAAATCTCCGCATATTTTCCCCTCGCTTCGTTGACTGAGGGACTTTCTCGGCCTCGTGTTTTTCTTTTTCTTTCTTTCTGTCGCCGTTCGGTATAATTAATAGAATTTCATTAAATCCTGAGATATTCGTGCGCGGCGGAACGTACGGTCCGGCGATTGGATTAGATTAGATCCGGGGGACAATTCCCATTCGTTTTTGTCTTCCGTGGAATGTGCGTGTGCTTGGAAAAAAGTGGTAGCGGATACGCGAGGGCTAAGAAGCTCCGGGAATGGTAATCGTAAAGCAGGGTTCAATGTTTCAGCGCACGGAATCCAAGATGCATGTAAATGGAGGCCGCTTCTCGTATCTCAAGGCTGCGGGAGCACCCCCGGACACACGTTTCACCGTGTTAATCATTGAGGGATCCCTGTTAATCTCGCGGAACTCGCCGGGTTATCAGTATACTTCTTTCTGAACGTATATTAGCCCCGAGCGAAATATTAACAACATGGCCTCCAGCCCGGCCAACAGGTGCCCTAAATATTCGATCTTAGACTTCCTGACACAATTCCTGCCTTCGGGCAACAAGAACAGGAAAAACTTTATCAACTTCTGAATTCTGTTATCATTACTACAAAAATATAAAATCAATCAAGAAGTCTCCATCCTTCAGCGCTTCGTATATTATGCCTATAGTATATATTATTCAGTCAATATGTATTCCGATGTTTATTCCGATGTAAGACGACGATTTTTATTTCGAAATCACATCCCCTTCTTCTTCATCCGAAATACGACGGAAGCCGGCCCTGAGCCATCGCCTTATATCGAAAGAAAACTCTAGTGAAATATCGGCGAGGGTCAGACATGACTCCGGCATAGAACTCGCAGGAAACCGAGGGTTGGTAAAACATTCATGACAACTGACAGCGGAACGTTTTTCGTTAATTTTGCTTATTTTTGCTAGAAAAAAATTACAGGTACACCTCAACCACTGCAAAATTCCAGTGCAGAAGTTTCGATAGTTTCGCTGAAAAATTTCTAAAAATTCGCGCGAGCGGCCTCGAAAGTACAGTAATTTCTCTATAGATGTCCTCAAGACCTTTGTGATAAATGTCGCGGAATTATCCCCACTACTGCGGTGTATAACCCGTGAGGAGCCACGATGCTCGAGTGTTGACATAACGCCTATGTATGTCTTGACGCTGACAAGACCCGTGTTGTTGACATATATCGAGAATTCCTTGTAATAGGAACCAGCCATTTAACGATTCTATAGCAGCGCGAGCATAAACGCTGGTCCGCGGAAAACGTTCTCCGATCGGATGCGGTTTTCGCGCTTGTTTCGACCGCATCGCCGTGTGATCTAATTAAGACAAGGCCGGGATTACCTTCTTTTCACTCAGCTCCCGATGCTTTTAATTTCAGCGGAGAGGCGTGCAACCCTTCGCCGGAAAGGCGGCTCGCACGGCCAAGGGAAAATTGTGGAATAATCCCGTGGGGTATTACGCTCGAAAGTATTCGAGGGAAAAGAGAAAAGGGCTCGCGCTCGAATATTAAGGAAACAAGGACAAGCCGCATGAGCGTTCAGTAACTAGACTCTATCGGCGTACGGGATTTCACTTTTCGTAAATGGGCTGATGACGGTCACATGAGCAATGCTTATTCAAAAATAGAAATACGGGTTGAAATATTTATTTAGAGACACGTTTCATGAACTTGGATTACTCATTTATCTATACAATAACAAAAATTCGTTTTATGTTCATTTTAGTGGTGAAACTTGTAAAAGGGGTGGATTCGGTACGCTAAAATAAGGGAAAAAAGTTTATATAAACATATAAACCCGACATGACCTCGTTTCTAAATTATTCTCCCGTACTTTTTGATTTAGACTGCGTGCTTGGGACAGTGTGCCCTACGAAGGACAAGATTATAGAGTTTACAGCAGCGTCGCGAGATCGAGACGCGTGTCGGCGCCGGATTAGAAGATGATCCAATTAAAAATGGAAAGCCGCCGAGCTCTGGGAAGCCACCCTCCGGGAGAGGGAGGGGGTTTCGCAGGGTGGCGGAGGAACGCGATTAAACGGGGTTGCAGGGGGTTGCAACAACGCCGGCCGACGTAACTCGTCGCGACGCCGAACGGATTAACATGTGAACGGAGTTAATAGGAACTTCGAGAAAATTATGGGACCTGGGCGACGGCGGCGCTCGGTCTAGCCTTTTTCTCTCTTTCTCTCTTGAACACCGCGAAGTCCTGATTAAGGGCCGGGTACGTTTGAAAAATCGCACTCGTTAAGCGCCCGGCGCCGAGGGGAAAAAAATGTAGCGCGGCCGCGAGCGCGGTTACGGAAATATTTCCAACTTATCGAATAAATTTAACGAACCGCGGCCGAACTCGAAAACGGTTCTTGTGTTCGAAGGCGACTCCGCGGGCACAGCCTCCTCATTATCGGAGCTTTCGGCGGCATAAAGGCGGCGTTTATGTCGCAACTTGACATCGTTCCGCCGCGCGCAAATTACATCGAGCACACCAGCCAGCGCGCGAAAGCTCGCCGAGAAACGCGCGGCCGCGTTGATATTCTCGCGAGGCGGACTCTTGTCGCGATTTTAAGCACCGCCCGTCGACCGAGGGCCCCCCCCCCTCTCTCTCTCTTTCTCTCTCTGGGTTTTTCAATGTTCGATTCGGATCGATCACGTTCGCGAATTATTCGCCCGGTGGTTCGCAAGTCGGCCAGACTCCTTGCAAAATTTAAACGGCGTACAACTCGTGATCGGCCTTATTACCGCCGCCACTCAGCCATGTCTTTGTGCGAGTTGCCGTCACCGTCGCTTAATTAGTTGATTATCCCGCGGTAAGACTTTACCGCCGCGATACTGTTTACCCGGCCGCGAAGCAACGGTGGTCGACGTGTATGAAAAGTGGGACAGAAATAAAAGCGAAAACGGTTTAGAAGCTGATTTGTATGCAATCCGATTCATTCATGTCTAATATGTCTGATAATTTTTTTTCTTCACTCCTTTGAAGGTCACTCCAAGGTCAACATATTATACATGGTTGAATTTATCTCTGTATTAGCAAAAAAAAAAATTACGTTGACCTTGAAATATCGGAAAATATGACCTAGAGAAAAAATACTTCTCGGTCATAATAATTGCTCCACTGGGCCGAACATTTTCTTTCTGAAACATTTCTTTGTATTGGTGAAAACAACGGAGATATTTTTGTTGAAAGTCTTAGCTACCCCACACTGTATAGATTTTATGCATTTATGGGAAATGAGTAGGTGGAAGACAAAATGGTAGACACAATAAAACACTATTGATTCTTTTTAGTGTCAAATTTTGTTTCATACTTGTCCATGGTGGTAAAGGATCAAACAAGTCAAATCAAACGAATGTTTGATTAAACGCAATGTACATTCGTCATAAAATATTATTAATATAATTCTTACACTCGCAGAATATTAATCCTTAGCACTCGAATGGCGACTGTAAGGCTTCACTAAAAATTGCAGTATCACTATTCAAAGTATTTTTTACATTATCAAATTGGTTTGTATTTGATGAGTTGCTAAGCATTTCAGTATTGCACAAATAAACTGCACCATTCTCGCATGTACAACATGAATAAAAATATATAGAAGAGTAATATTCTAGGTCGGAAGAAATGTTTTGTTTCGAAGTTAAAATAGTTTCGAGTGCAAAGGGTTAAGTTGCACGATTTTGTATAACAGCGTGTACGAAATTAATTTGACTGGTTCCGTGTAAACCAAAAGAATACTCGCGCAGTGTAATTTGTACTTAGTCAAACTACAGAAGGTCAAATAAATAAATTTTGTGTTAAACGTTGAGAGAGAATTCGACGATCATCGAGAAGAATCGATGAAATTAGGACTAGCGAGCCGGCCGCCATTAGAAAAGTACACGAGAGTCCCGTTGAAGTTTCAACGTTATCAGAGCTCTCTTTCCTCTAAAAAGGGAGAGATAGAGAGTGAGGCGAAAGAGAGATAGAGAGAGAGAGAGAGAGAGAGAGAGAGAGAGAGAGAGAGAGAGAGTCAAACTTTGCAAATAGGGAGCTTCATTTACCCTTCCCACGGCGCGCCGGCCACCCCCTATCCGAGTTTCTTTGAATTCTACTTGCCCCCATGACAATGACTTAAGTTTCATTCCTTTCGGATAGTTCGCCGAGGCTCCGCCTATTTCCCTGTCCTCCCATCGTGTAATTTGCACTTATCGACCTTCCCTACCGTTTCTTTTTCATTCCTTCTTTCACCTCGGACCGAGAGTCTCTCGATAAGGAACGAACGGGGAGAGATTTTCCATTAACGGCGACTGAAAATTGCCGTTCGCCGACCGGGAACTCTGGTCCCAAATCTGGATTTAGCAGCTCTGAATCAATGTATTTTTTTAAAATTCAGAGGTTGGATCACCGGGGCGGGCCAAATCTTCGTAATAATATAGAAGTGCAAATAGAATTAGCCCTAAAATTCTGAAATTTCGCTTCCGTTCGCAAACGAAACTTTTCATTTACACAAATGCCAGTTCAGTTGTCTGAGGTTAAGCTTCGACAACTACGATTTCGACGCTGGAAATCATGATTAAAACGTATTGTTCGACGACCGACGGATAATCCACCGTAGATCGTCTTGGAAAAAGATTTTAAATAATCGCACGAGCGACGAAGTATCCCCGCATTCAGTTCGAAATGGAGGGGGTAACGGAATCGTCGACTTGCCATGGTTTTCGAAGCTTATTGTTAGATGTCCGGACACGTTAAGGGAGTGGCGTATCGAATAAATTATCCGGTTAAGGATCTCCCGTGCGCTCGCAATTACCATAGCCCCGGCTAAGTGACGCACAACCCTAATATCGAAGGAATGCTCGTGCTATGTAAAAGAGAGAGAGAGAGAAAGAGCAGTGGGGGGTGTGCTCGCAAAAAAAAAGGAAGTATGTAATAACACAGCGGTGGTAATTCCCGACGGGGGTTCTGTCACCGCCCCACGGCCGGGGTAGATTCAGAAATTTGTGAAGGTATTTAGTTGCCGCGCCACTAGCCCCGGGAAATTGTTATACATTAATTATACAGCTTCGAAACGCAATTATACTCGCGAAAGCTCCATTAAAAAGTTGGAAACGGCGAGGCGCGGCGCGACGCCCCGCGGTCGGGCTTGCCAGACTGCTTTTGCTGGTGTGAGGTATCAATCGGGAGATCAAATTAACAGGGATTTCTTCGGGGTTGCTGGATCCGTGTATTACCGGGTTTATAAATATACGCGGCGAGAAAATTGGTGTATAACCTCGCCGGCGTGATTTAGTCGGCCAGATAACGCGAATGGCACAGGTTACGCTGTAAATATGCGCCGGTGCTGATCCACCATTTTGTCGAGTCGATTAGGAACGGCAAGCGGTGGAATTATATTTGAAAATTTTCTGGAGACGTCATTGGTAATATATACTACCATTTCAATTTTCATTACTACTAATACTTGTTAGTACTGATCTACCATTTCCTCAGTTACCGATCCACCATTTTGTCGAGTCGATTACGGGCGATAAGCGGTGGAACAATATTTGGAAATTTTCTGGAGACGTCATTGGTAATGAATACTACCATTTCAACTTTTATTACTACTAATATTTGTTAGTACTGATCTACCATTTCCTCAGTTACCGATCCACCATTTTGTCGAGTCGATTGCGGGCGATAAGCGGTGGAATAATATTTGGAAATTTTCTGAAGACATCATTCATAATAAATAGCGATAATTATTTCAATTTCTATTACTTCTAATAGCTTGCTATGATGTAAACATGCGCGACGCTGATCCACCATTTCGTTGTTTACTGGTCCACCATTTTGTCGACTGGATTAGGAACGATAAGAGGTGGAAAAATAGTTGGAATTTTCTGAAGAAATACGTTGTTGGTAATAAATAGCACTATTACCACCCTAATGACTGGAATTCGGATTCCGATGACTCCGAGACAATGAATAGATATTTTGAGAGGTGTTAGACACATTAATTTTCCGAAAAAGTGGCGGTAGTTTCTTGAAATTACCGGTTGCGTTAATGAGTGCAAATTGGGAATGTACGTGTTCGGCAACACGGGCTACCGCGTCACGCGAGAAGAAGCACCGCGGAAATTCGCAACGGTATTAATATTATTTCGCGGGGAAAGTTAGTTTTCGGGGATGATATTGCTCCGCCGGATGACCCGGGATTCGATGTAAGTCTGCGGCGAGGAACCAGCCAGTCGGAACTTCAATTAACCCTTTAATGAAAATTGTTCCGTCGGTCTTAGGGCGTTCGGGCGTGACTCGGCGATGGTTGTTTTGCAAGAGGAGGAAATCCACGGGCGATCGGGCAAAGCGTTCCGGCCCGGCCGCAAAAAAGGGCCCGGCTGATTCCAGATTGATAACGCCGAGGGAAGGCGTGCTTCGAACGCGGGAGTTAAGGCCGGCGCACATATGGAGCTGGATGAGTTTGCGATTAAACGCGATTATAATTAAGGATAATGGAGTTTCGGCGCGGGAGTTCCCGTCGACTCCGAGTCCCTTCGCAGCTGGCGCCGTTCTATCGAGTTCCTGTCGGCGAGCAGCCCCCGAAAATGCTTTTGGTCATCTAGTTTCTACGGTCCGTGTGCACGTACAAAACGTCCCCCGTGTCCCGCATACACCTTCGACGTGTACACGTGCAACGAACCCCCACCGTCGCACCGTGACGCGTGGATTTTCCGCGAGAGACCGCACGGTATGTTAACAATCGAGAAGAATGAAAAAATCAACTTTCATGCTGACATTCAAAACCTTTACAGAAGCGACCCTGTGCTAATGTACCTAATGATATTAAAACCAATTAACAGGTATTAACTAGGGTAAGGGGATCCCTGATTTGGGTCAATTACTGCGGTGGTACCGACCACTGTGCCTATATTAATTATACTTATTTGTAAAGCGTAGTGAATATTAGAAAAGATATTGGAAAATCTATTGTTATATTCGTTAGGCTTTAAAAATAAGTTTGATTAATATTGGCACAGTAATTGGGTCTCCCACCCTATGTCTGGGTACTTTAAGGATATGCGTGGAGACGTGTTGTAACAAATTATGCAAGATTTAATTACTTCTGCCTGCTCGTTCATTTTTAGCCAATTTCAGGGTCACATGGTATTCTGCTGAAGTTGATTCAGGTCTTGGTGCGCCGTTGGGTGTAGTTGAACGAATTGGAAAACGTACGAAATGCGGCTGATGCAATTTTAACATCCCTTGGGGATATTGGAAGAAGAAAGGGTATCGGAGACGGGAAGAAAATGTTTTTGAAATTTCGACAGGCACTAACATAATTGGACTATGACGTGTGACACTGTGGGTCACGTGCTCTGGGTCAGACGATTGCACAGGATGTAATTTCTATTATCGTACCATTCTTGGAAACAATTTTCATATTCCTTTCATTTGCATTAAATGATTTGCTAAAAATTTAAGGGTGCTTGCAGAGGTTTGTTCGCAGCTTCAGAAATTAAAGAATTTGTGCGGGTGTCCAAAGCTGCAGAAGTTATTAAGGTGTTTCAAATAACTCAGATTTATGCAACTTATTATATCTAGATTCCACCGGCGTGCTAATGGCTGAACTAATTTCAGTAGCGGAATACAATAAGATAAGCGAATAGAGATAATAATAATAATAATAATGTATAGCGTACCTTACTTTATCTATCTGGAGGAGAATGTTAACGCTAATTCGCGAAAATGACCGTGCATAAACCATCTATTAAACGCATTGTTCTGTCCGGAAGTCCATTATGTGTACGGTGTCGCCGAATAAAATATTGCTTCCACGTGAACTTACGTTCGTCGCGCCGTTCATATATTACCGAAATCCATTGCACATCTCACAATTAATATTACTTAAATTCATTGAGCGACTCGCGACTAATACGGCCGGCAAACTCCGACATTCCGAATACCAGCTGAAGGGTAATAACTCTCCATAGAGAGTAAATCGAACCTGTACACGGCCGAACTTTTTTTTTTGTAATGGCCCGTAAAGAATAACGAACAGGAACGTTACACGAATTCCATTCCCCCGAAAACCAAAATCAACTTTTCGGAAAATGAAACGAGTTGCGCGCGAATCGTATCGCACGATCCGAGCTGCCTTTTTTTCGAACGATATATTCACGTTTCCCATTTAGCACGACATGAATTATTGCGAGCACATTAACGAATTTTACGGTGAAGCGGGATAACAAAATCGGTTCGGCTGACAATCAAGCGCTGGAACAAAAATTGTGCGTCACTGCAATAGAGAAGGATAAAAATAAAGAAAAAGTTCAAATCATTCAATTAGAATCGTTCGAGGAATTCCGTACCGTGTGATCGTCGTATTTTGTGTTTCGTCAATATAAGCGACGCGGACTCTTTCGTTTCGCAGCACACTTTCGAACTTCTAAAATCGCTGTAGCAATTATGAGCGGTGCAGCGGATCCTGCAGCTGGAAGAGATCGCGGCGGATCTGCATGCAAAGAAGACCGTGAATTCGGCAGTCGGAAAGGGGAGGGGTGGGGGAGGAGAGGAAATCATCTATCTCAATTATGTCGTAATTTCTCCCCACCGAACGTGCCGTCGAAAGCCACGGGCGAGCTACGAGGACTTTTCGACTTCTTATCGTGGTGGAAAAGCCGCGACGATGGAACACGCGATGGAAGATCTGTCCCTGGGGATCCGTTACCCCCACTAACTCACCCCCCATCCCTCCTGCCCTTCCCAAAGGCCTGTAACCCTACGTGTCTGGAAAAGGAACCGGGGGATCCCCGAAGACCGATTCCAATTGCATTGTCCGCGGCGAACCGGAGGGCGGCAGTCTTCATTAGCGGCTGAGTCACCCCGGCTGAACTTATGAGACACGGAATTGAGTGTGCAGATACACTTGTCCCGCCTGTACGTGCCCCGCGTATTTATTATCGCGCATCCGACGATAAATAACCAAAGGGGCGCAGAGGAGCTTCGGGAAACAGCGTTAAATATTTCAGCGCTGTTCCCGGTCCGCCATTCTTCTGCGAACGCTATACCGCCGTTGCACCTGATGTGGCACGTCACAGTAGCTTAACAACTGAACGACGAAACCGTTGAACTGTAAAATACTTCGCTGAGGACAGCGAACGATGATCGGCACAGCATCGCGTGACATAAATAGCGAAGGTAAGTTACAGGATATATTTTTCCATAATTTTGTCGTTATTAGATACGCTCGTTTTTTAATGTTCGAAAGAAGTTTGCCGCGAGATTTATTTCATTTTTGGAACAATTGTCCTTTTTCCGCTAGCTTTGACCGTAGAAAAGTAATACCTTTTAATTATTTTTTTACGACTCTTTTACATGATACACTTCGGTGCATATTTGTCTGTTTAATCGACGATATAGTGGAGCCTCTCTTATCCGAACTACGCAGTAGGGCATGACTGTATACAGTGCTGGATTAAATTTTGACTAATCTGTACAATAAATCATGGTATACACAGCTAGCTGTACAATTCGTCAGTCCAAATAGTGTAGTGTGAGGTCTTGTTTTAACCGGAAAAGTGTCACGAGTATATCAGTGAAGGTTTCATAAAAAAAAAAATAGCTAACAACAAAAAGGTTTTGTCTAGAATTCTGTATTTAAGACACCGTAAGGCACAAAGTGAAATTACACCGAAGCATCACGATTAATATACAATATCAAGGAGTGAAAGCGGCTCGATGAATGAAATTATAAACAATTCAAGGAACGTCTGAATCTGTGTCCACAATGTAGAACAGCTGCTGACTATGACACAGCGTTTAATAGATCTATTTCTTCCGAGGTCGCATCGCCCTTTAGTGATTGATACTGTTGTAACTAACTTGTCGGTGTCTGACCATTGCGGGAATCCTCCACTTAACGCAGGAAACAGTATCGTCGCGCTCTATAACATAGGGATTTCTCGGTGAACTTTAGCATGCCTCTGTGCTCTGCAGGATAGGGCCCGAGCCAAGATAGACGGCGTTAATCTCGCGTCCAATTTCATCAGCACACGGAAACTCCGAACTCCCCGCGAAAGAATCGCTTTGTTAACCTACACGGACTCGCCGCTCTGTTTCTCTCTGGCGCTACCGCCCGCTACTTGAGAATTTACTCATTTTCCTTGAATTATTGTTTACCCTATGAACATCCGCATCCACTTCCAACAGAGAAATCGAGCGAGAGGAATTTGTTTAATCAAAGCCGCTCCCGGAGCCCGCTGGGATTTTTGAAAGGAGACCGTCTATGCCGTCTTCTAGACAGATTTATTTTCGGCAAATATTCGTTGAACAAATTGTTCTTCGTTTCTAACAAGCAAGCTACATATTCAGCCTCGCATGCCATTCACGTCAATTTAAAAGTATAATCATAAAAATCTAATACCATTATACAAAATATATTTCATTAAACTTGTTCGTATTTAGTAAATTACAAAACATATAAGTATTTTATGAATTAATTGGACCAGTTTCATATGCGTTAAATGACAAAAATTATGAAATATTCCGGTCTGGGAGAAATATTTAATCCTGTAGTTAGAACAACTCTGATTGCAAAGGGTTAATAGAGAACTGGTTTATAAAAAATAAATTGTTCTGTCAGTTTAAACGAACATGTATTAGTTTGAACATACCGTACAATTTTTCAGTAATTTTACAAAATAAAACATAGCGGCTTGTTAATAATGATTCCAAGTTTGATATTACAATTCCCGGTACCTTTCTTTTAAAGTATTCCCGAACACACCTAATCAGAACGTGAAACCATAGAGACCGCTTAAGTGGAAGATTCAGACAATGGTCAGGCACAGACAAGTTGGTTTCAATAGTAATCAGTCGCTGAATAGTGTCCATTACCGCGTCAGCCGAGTGAGAACGACGAAACTGCCTTGAACCCTGCGGAATATCGGGCATAAACCTTGAAAAACGAAGATTACCCGCGAAATCGCGTATTACCGCGAACGAGATAGTAAAACCGCGTTAACGGTTGCCCCGGAACGCACCGTAACCGCGTTATTACAAATAATTTCGCTGGCGGTTCCCGTCGGTTTCCGTAATAAGTAAAGCGAGTAACGATAGTGCAGTTCCTGGATTAGCTTCGCGCCGTTGAGCATGGTGTTTGATTCGAAAGGAGCAACTAATGCGGAAAGGAGGGCGTAACGATTCGGCATTGTCTGTGCAGCGATGCGAAATTAGGATGCAGTCTATGTACAACCCTGTGCGCGCGGTAATTAACAATAGAACTTCGCACTGGTTCTGCACCGTACACAAAGGGGAAAGAATGTTCACGTAGTCGTTCGACGATATGGCAGTTTATTGATTACCAAAGGCGAAGGAGGGAAATAGTATATGCTAAGGACTATACTAAGTTCACGAACTTTCCTCGTATCCGGAACATAGAAGCACTGGACATAACTCGTAGACAATCATTAGCGCCATCAAAGGGCGACAATGTTTTTCATGGATGGACCTGTTAATATTTTTCGAAGGAAGAGACCCGAGGTTCGTTGACAGTCACAATACGCCTCTCAAACACGCGACACGGGACAACTATTATGATTGCCGCTACACTTTAGGTCTCCTCTTTCGACGAACAGGATACAAGTATGAGAATGTAATTTCGAAGTTGAAGGCGATTAGCTCATCACATTGGTCATAGTTTGTTGATTGAACAAGTCCGATTGCACGGCGTTGAGGAACATGGGAACGCTGTGTTGTCGCTGCAGATGTTGCTCGACCAGAGGCCCTAGTGTTACGGAAAATTCGGTTTCCAACAGGTCGACGCCATCTTCGGCAATGTGGAAGACGAGGAAGTCCTCGGAAGACTCTGCGTACTGACTAGACAATTTGTAGCGACCCTCCTTCGATCTGTCCACTCGCCAACCGAACAGTTGGTAGCAGGCTTGACGGTACTCCTGGGACGAGGCCTTGAACGCGTCCTTGAGCCGGGCTATCTTGATCTCGTGGGTCTGCTTAAGTTCCGCTATTTCTGAAGATTTTTCAATTTCGAAAATAAAATACATACAAAATACAAACCAAGGGACAAGACAGAAATAATTACCCTGTGCTTGAAGAGAAGAGGTTGTCGTTGTTACTGAGGCTCCACCTTGGGCTACCTTGGATCTCAGCTCTTCAACTTCACGTAACAACGCCATTTGCTTCTCTTCCGCCTGCTTCTCGGCAATGGCGGCTGGATTCATGGTGAAATGCAACACCCTCGCGTTGCAATTGAAGTCACCTTTCAGTGCACGATGCTCCAATTCACCCTTCAGTCGGTCGATCTCGTTTCGCAATTTGTTACACTCGTCTACTTGATTGTGACCCTCCACTGCGTTCAAGTCCGACTCCAATTTGTTAACTAGTTCCCTGGAATTGCGTAACGTAGCGTTACTTCACGGTACTCTTTTCACCATTTAAACCCACTCTGTTCGAGGGTACAGTTTCGCATGTGATACAAGAGATAAGATAAGCTTACCTGTAAGCGTCTATAGTGCGTTCCAAGGCCGGAATTCTCTCGGTGATCGCGCTGTTGCTGTCCACAGTGATCTCCTTTTCGTACAAATCCAGTTGCTGCCTGTAACTATCCCGTTCCCTCGTCACAAGCATCATCTTCTTCTGCAATCTGCTCACGAGTTTGTTCAGTTTCTCTTTTGAAACCGTTACGTCCGTGGCCAATTTCTTAGCGTCCTCGTAATTTTTCTGTAGACTGTGATTCTCTCGTAACGCGGCGTCCAATCGGGACTTCAGCTGACCCTCTTCCGACTTCAAGACCAACTCGGTTTGTTGCAAACGATTCAATTCGCGTTTCAAAACGGACGGGCCGCCAGTGATTCCGATGGATTCGTATTCGGACAAACGCAAAGACAGTTCCGTTTTCTTCGCTTCTAACGTCGCTACTTGCTGCTCCATTTTCTCGGTGTGGTCCAGTCTACGGGATCATAAAATCGGTGATTAGCAATAGTTGCTGTAAATATGGAAAGAACAATTTTTAGACCAATACCTTTTCATCACGCTTGCCATTTGTTCCTCCAAGAGCAATTTCCCTCTAACCGATTCTCTCAACGTGGATATAGTCTCCTTCGCTGCGCTAAGCTCTCTTTCCAACTCACTTGCCTTCGCTGCTCTCGCAGTTAGAATTTTTCCTTCTTCCCACAATGCTTTCTCAGATTCGAGTCTCTCAATCTTAATTTTCATGCTCTGAAGCTCTACATTCTGTAATTCTAATTCCTGCTGCTTGGTCTGGTATTCCTTCAATTTCTCCTCTAACTGTGTTATTCTTGTTTGAGCTGTGTCAAGTTTATATTGCATGTCCGTGGTCTCATTAACATCTTTCAATGTTGATGTGATCTCTTGAACTGAAGACTGCTTGAACTCGTCTTTCAACTTTGCATTCTCGTTCATTAACGTCATCACCTTTTGCTCTAAATTTGTTTTCACCTGTAAAGTATACATCATTTATGACCCAACATTACAGTAGTGCAAAATTAAGAGTAGTTGTATATTTCTGCACCTGAAATAGTTCTTTCTCTGCGGTAGTTTGGGCGTCACGCGCTTCCTGAGTTGTTCTACGTGCAATATCGAGCCGTACTTCCAATTGTTTGATAGTTTGCTTCTCTTGCTCTACCTGTAACTCTAAAATACCTTTTTCTTTCTCGAAAACCTCCTCCATTTGCCGACGGATTTTGTGCAGTTGTTGCACGGCAGCCTCCTGATGGGACAATCTCGTTTTTAATGATAATACCTGGATAAATAAAGATATATGTATAGGTTGTATGTCTCTGTCTCCTTGTTGCAAATTCTTCATTTGTATAAACATAGAAACAAAAATTTCAGCAACTATGATAAACCTTGACTCTTCAGTTTCTGTTATAGTAAAAAAATGATTTTGATTCTATGTATTAGGTCAGTTCAAAAGACCTGCCTGATTTCATACTAAAATACAACAAAGGATGGGGCATGAACTATTACATTGACCTAATATTTTTATAATTCTTAATGCAGCAGTCATTACCTCTCCCCTCAACCGCCTCCATTCCCAAGGACTGCCCGGAGCAGATTCTGTTTCGCTCTTGTTTAAAGTAGCATTAGCAGAATCATCGAGTCTTGATCTCTTCGGCGTGACAGTACTAGCATCGTGATCACTCAACGACACATACGTTGTTCCAGATAATCGCAATGGAAGAGCCCCACTGCTTCGACGATAGGATTCTGAAGCTGATCTTAAATCCTTGATCATTTTGATCACGCTGGTTGGATCTTTGTCATCCATCTGAAATAAATTTATTTAAATATATGAAGTAAAGACAAATTTATGTACACATTTACGTGATACATAATTACGAATGAAACTTACTCTGAATACTGTTCTATTCTAATACTAAAAAAAACTGTAGAAGTACAAAATCGTAGGTTGTTCGATTGCACATAAACAGATGACGAACCATGTGATTTTGAAGTTTATGCACTCCAGTTGATAATTATAATTACAGATACTGATGCAGCATCCGCCGTATTATTTATGTACTTTATCCGTGATTTCTGATTTGAAGTCTTTTATTATCATTACTGCAATCGGAGTATTCTGATGGAATGAAGCTCTATTCTGTGGCGGTACAATAGACGCGCAAATACATAATCGCGCTAAAGTTTCGACAATACAGGCACGAATTATTTTTGTGGTAGAGGCGCGACTCACTATAGCACGAGCGACCGAAGAAGTTATGACCACAGACGAGGTATAGGATAGACCTATCATGCAATACATTTTCGCGTCAGGCTTCTGTGGGGTCACGTAACCCCATTACCATTTTCGTGTCACATCCTGTATTACCAACTGCAACTAACATCTGCTGACAGCGGCGTTAACGGTAGGAATTAAAATTAAAACCAACTACAACAACTACTTTATGATGGGTATAAATAATAAATTCATGAAATTGTACGTACAATAAAGAACATGTTTAACAGCAAAATTCGAAATCTTGTAAGCAGCCAAATATTAATATGTACTTTATAAATGTAATGTATACACGA
This sequence comes from Halictus ligatus, assembly GCA_028454255.1. Lineage (NCBI taxonomy): Eukaryota > Metazoa > Arthropoda > Insecta > Hymenoptera > Halictidae > Halictus > Halictus ligatus. Next base: position 4,672,904 of record CM052129.1, read on the forward strand.
ATAAATTAATTGTTTAGAACTGTATTGTTATTGTTATAGGATGACATAATTTTGTTTCTATTATAGATTAACTGCATTGCTTTCAACAATAAGAAAAGAAATAAACAAGATTTCGATATACGTATCATATGTGGATTATATAACAAGTCGTTTTTATGAAAATTTTCCTGTGGTTCCACAATGTTAGTCCCGATCGGTACGGTAGGATGTGACACAAAAATGTTGGAACACTATCATTTCCTCTCTGGCGACAGCAAACTATAGTTCTACTATGCTCTTACAGATGGAGGCATAGGCGACCTGTACATCACTTCCGGAAAGATGGAGACGTTGGTCTGGCTACGGTTTAAAATCTACTGTGTAATCATTCAATAATGGCTCGCTGATGTTGGACTCTGTGATGTTACTGGTCCGTTATCAATATACTTTATATTTTGTATAAGGTAGAGATAAAATGTAATACTTCGTTATCGTAAGATAATGAATGCTCTCCTAAGAGGTACCAATTAGAGGATACTTCACTTGTGTCGATAATGCGACAAGCAATTTCAATTTTTATGTTTCAATATAATTGAACGTAATTAGAAACAGTTAGAAAACAATTCATACATGTCGCTTTCGTATTTCATTCAGTATACATACATAATCTTCACATACAATTTTTTACATTTCATTCGTAAACAAACAAATAGTATCAAATAACGTAATCTAGTAGTTTCTTCTGCCATTTTTATTTAAAAGAAAATGTTTAGGCTTGTTTTAGGTACAGCGCAATCATTAAAAAATTTCTGAATAGGCTTCCAGCAATTGTTATCATTTTTCGAACGGTGTACATATATTACAGTTTAACTATAAAAAAAAAACACGTTTCGCGGAATGACCGGTATATCAACCGTCCAGAACTTTGTATGAATGCATTCTTGAGAGATCCAAGAGGAGGTGCATCGTAAACTGCGGGAAACTGGTATTCTCCGACTGCGCCAAGGCCTCTCGCTGTTTTGTTTCTCTTTCCCCTATACGTGCCGAGGTGAAACCGCACAGTTCTTGTTTGCAGCTGTGCAAGGTGCAATCGCAAGTTTCAGTTTGCAATGTTCTTTACCTTCCCGGATAATTTATGTCGTATTGGACTACCGAGGATATTTCCAGCTTACGTTCACGCGTGGGAGTAAACAAGAGACACTTTTACGATATTTTTATGGTCCGTTTTACATCGAATTTGATCGCGTCGAGCACACACTCCGTCGTCCATAATTATTCGATAGACTTTGAACGCTTCGACAGCGGTATGTTAACAATTAGTCGAACTGATTTCATCAACATTTTTAATCGACTTCAACAATTTAGATAACCGTCTGAAGATCGCAGTCATTACACAGTAAATAGGGATGTTGTTTAAACACATGTCCAATACGTTTTATCAAGAAAAATCTCGTTATTAAATCTCGTTATCTAGTTATTAAATGAATCGAATGGATCTGTTGAAAGATTATCGATATAAAAATATTATTTCATTGAAAAATTCGAGATATAGTGAAATCGACATAAGGACAATCCACAAAGTTAATTATTGAACACCAAAGTCCGAGGGAAATTACTATCAAAAAATGATTAGACGTTTTCCAAAAGAGAAGCTAGTGCAAGATGGAGCTTCCTTACAAGCGCATCTTGTACCAGCTTTCAGTTGCCAGTAAGGTTTCATTTCCTTCATGGTCCCGCTGTGTTTACTACCCCATCACATCGTCATCTTCAAGTACACGTGTAATGGACGACATTCAACGCCTCTAAGCCGTAGAGTAAGGCAGGATTCCGTTTACACCCCTAATTCGAAAGATAAGTAGAGCGTAAACCGTTATCGAAGATGAACAAGATCAGATAAATTGCATCATCACCGTATAATCAATTTATTATTACTATGCTCGTAAAAAAGGGATAGCATTTTATATAATTCCGGCTGTGCGGTGGCTGCTGTGTAACGCTTTAGGGCTCCCCTCGTATCTTCCTCGTGAAATAAAAAGGGGTGCAAACCATCATCGAGGGTGGGCGAGCCTGATAAATTGCACCATCTGCTATCAGATCACGTGGCTGAGGTGTTGCTAGCCATTATGTCACGGGGGATATCAAGATCTTCTCGTTGGCATTAAGGTTGTCTGCTCTTGGGCGTTTTTAGGCTCTGCGGACACTGAGAATTAGAGTATGCTTCACTTGATAAGGCATGTCTAATCTAATTCCAGGTGCAATTGGAACTACAATCTTTATCGGTGGTTCTTATTTACAGTCTGCAATATTGACTGCAATTTGAAATGTTATATGATCTTTCGGCATTTCAGCATTTTCGCAATTGTTGATTCTATCAACATTGAGCCAACCATTAGCTAGGAATTCTATAATTAATAAGGTCCACAATTCTTATTGGAGATCCCAGAGTCTTCATTAACACTCTAAAATATTGACATCTTAAATATTATCTCAGTTAGGATTTCGATCAATTAGCACCCCTAAAATCAAGGATTCAAAGAATGTAGAGTATTCTGACTGTCCTGGTAGCAAGGCAATTTGCGCTTAGGCACATTTGGCTATATGACCATTGAGGTATCCCATAGTTACGTAATCGGAGAGTAGAAATTAATTTCTGAACCTGGTTAAAGAATGGTATCGTCCAAGGCTGACCAAGGTCATCCAAAATTACCCGACGTGTCGAGGGTAACTAGCGAAGACCCTATGAATTTTTCCATCCTCAAAGACACTTCTTTCAACCGCATATTGCAAAACCCATTACCGTCTCTTTGTTGCAAGGTATATCCAAATTTAACAAAAACAGGATACTGTCATTCCCAGCTGACCAACGCGGTGGCCAACGTGTTAAAGGCTAGCTAGCAAAGACCCTATGAATTCTTCCATCCTCAAGGACACTTCCTTGAACCTCACACTGCAAAACCCATTACCGTCTCGTGATTGCGAGGTAGCTGCAATGGAACTGCAGGGTAGATTAAAAAGAAAAAGAAGGGGGTGGATGGCGGAGAGGAGCCGGTACGCAGAAACGGGGGTTGACAAGCGCAAGGTTGTCGTACTTTCCGTCGGTTCGTTCGCCCCTTTTCGATTTAGTTGACCGCCAACGTGCCAGCTCTCGGGTGCTCGGGTGCATTCAACAGGTACCTATACAATCGATGTGTGTTCGCGGCGCGGTGGTATTCCCCGTCGGGCGCTCTTGTTGTGTTGGTATCAGTGATCCGCCGCGCTTCCTTCGAAGAGACGCTTGCGCCGGTAAGGCAGACCCTGTGCCGTGCCATGGCCACCGGTTCGTTATTAGTACGCCGCCGGCCGTCGAAGCTGGACGATCTTTCGTCGCGGATCCGATCCAACCGGGTCGTGTTAGTTTTGTTTACGTGACCGGCACACTTTTTTTTCCGGCCGTGTGGCCGCACAGTGAAATCAACCGGCTTCTCTTTCTGTGTCCCCCTTTTTTTATCGGCTCCTCTCTCCAGGGACCGTCACACGTTGCGGAACCGTGCGTCGTGCTGTCAGTGAGAATTTTGTTGTTTTCCGTTGTTGTCGTTGTCCCTTTAATATTTTCGTGGACTCCTTCACTGCTCCATTCACCGTTCTTGTGCGCCAGAACGTTTCTCCCGGGCCTGTTCTATCAGTGAGAATTTTTCTTTTTAGAATATCCTCTACGGTTTCTGGATGTCCTCGTTTTCCGTTTGACGTGTCCGGGTTTTATCGAACAGTTTTGCGCGAGAGGACACTTTTGAACATGATCTGTCAGCGAGAGTTTCTCCTATTTCATTAGATACCTTCCATGTTCTGTAGAGTCCTCCTTCGCTCTGTTCGGGTTTTATAGTATAGTTTCATGCGAGCATACCCTCCACACTTCGTGGACCTCCCCACATTTTCTGTTTGATGCGTTCGAGTTTTGTCGGAACCTTTTTGAAGCCATGATCTGTCAGTGAGAATTTTTGTCCTCTTTAGAATATCTGCTCTATTTTTTGGATATTTTTCCGGGTTTCGTTGATCAGTTTTGAGTGGGGGACATTTGTGGGCATGTTCGGGCTAAGTGAATAGTTGAGTTTCGTTGGGGGATGATCGCTGATGTTGGTGAGTAACTTCTTCCGGAAATGATATCTGTTTTATTGCTGGTGTTTGGGTGGTTCTTTGATTGATGTTTTGTCTTATGGGGGGTGATAGTCTGAGAGGGTCGTAGTCGGGGTGATGATGATCGTGTCGCGAGAGATTGGTGGGTTTTCTTGAGTGGTAGAGACGAATGAGTTCGATTTAGAATTGTTTTTCTTGGAATATTGTAATGGTGAATTGACCCTCCTGTGGGAGATAATCTCAGGCCAATTTGGATCCACGTGTACTATTTTACTGCATTGTATATACATATTTATATTTACACTGATATTATCTCAGTGCGACGATTATCGGGCGCAGACAGATATTGTGCAAAAGATAATTTCATACAATCTAAACTTTCCTGAAAGGGATAACAATTCGTTCTCAATTAAAACTATCTCTCGAATTACCAAGATAAATTTCTTAAACACTAGGATCGTCACTACAAGGATTTTCGTACAGTCTGTTAAGTAAACTAAATTTTATTACGATCCACGTGACGTAAGATGGTGTTACGTAGCGTGTGTGTTTTGACTAATAAAAACGGCATGGTCGAATTTACCCATATTTTGAAATATTTTTACCACAAACGTATGCCGAAATAAAGATAATGATTCCTCGGAAAGAATTGTGGAATGAGGTTAGCGCAGAAAATTTGGCGCACAGCTCGCTCGCGAAAGTTGGACGACCGTTTACGATCGCGGGATGTAAATCAAGCTTCGGTATTTCTCGTTCCGGGCGTTATTGCAATTTTCCTGCGCAGCGGTATATTTAAATATTCGAAGAAACGGCGGCAAGGTTAGGTACCGCGGAAGAGAAATCGTGCCGGCGACGAGCGTACGGTATTCGTATACAAATTTAACGAAGCACGTTGAAGTTTGCCAAGCGACGTTTCGCAATCGCCGAAGACACCGATACGCTCGCGTCTCTGTACGTTTCTTGCACGCAAATCCACCGTGTCATGCCGGGTTTTCTCTTTCTTCCGTTTTTCCTCGCCGTTCCGCGTCTACCTTTTCCTTTTCTTCGTTTCTTTTTTTCCCTTGAAACGTTCCCGCGCTCTCTCACGTCCAGCCCCCACCACCGTGTATCGTTTATTAACTCGTTCCCCGTTTTCCTTTAGCTGTTCGTGCACTATTCGTGGCATGACGCGTGCCAGCAATACCAATAGATCCCCGAATTTCGACGAGAAGGATTATTTTTTTCGGTCGAACGTTTTTAAATTGGTATCAGTCCCCGGTACCGCGCGATTCGGCAAGTGGTGCAATCACCTGTCCGATTAAAAACGGGAATTCTTTAATTTAGATTGAAAATGAAACAATTTCGACGTACGGTTGTGTTTGTTTTTAAATTCGAATCTGATCGACAGAATTTACAAACAGAGCTGTCGCTCATGTTTTATTCTAGTCTTATACGATCTATCTGGCACGTCAATTACGAGTTGAAATATACGAATTCAACATTTGTATATTGTAGTTGATGAAATTGTAAGAATGCTTTTTGTAGGAAGTTGATTAATATATTGTTTCATTGGTGCATGCAAAATTTTAACAAATGCATACGCTTATACACTAGTATTTAGTCCTGTTACCAAACTTTTAAGTGACGAATTTCAGGGAAAAGATTAATCAGAATAGTTGAACTAAATGGGGTCAGATTGTTCATTTTACAATTGTCGATATCATAGGAATTCTTTTGTGGGAAGTCGTTAAACAAATTGCTTTATTGGCGCACATTCTGCAGCGAGAGTAGTCTAAAAAATTAAGATAGATGTACATGTACGGGTACATTTTTAGATTAGAATTTAGTCAGCTGGATAAAAAAAAAAACAAATTTTCGTACAGCGATATTTTCAAATTCTTGCATGACAAATTTGTTAGATGGCACGAAAATTCAAACAAATGGGTTGAAACATTTTATTTTAGTGGAGCAGATTTACTGGCGCGAATGTATTTTTGGAATTTTGATAGGAAATTGAATATGATATACAATCGGCTATTCTAGTGTTAAAAAATATCGCCAGAAAGGGTACCAATTAATAATTGCGAAGTTTTAAAATTTGATTACATGAAAATTGAGATTGATTCTCGTTGTGTCGTGTCCGTTGCAGCCATGCTAAATATAGGAAGAATTTTTTATACGAACATAACAACATTCCTGTACAAAAAAGGATGAAAAATACGGGAAAATTGGTGATAGTTGAACGTGCATTTTCGCGAGTAACTTTAGTAATAGTTATAACGCGCAGTATCTTAAATCTGCCAATAAAAATCGAGCTAAGAAGCGACAATTCATTAAACTCAAAAATTAATTCTACCGTAAATTAACGTTGTGCTTGAATAATAACGATAACGCTCCTCTCAGGGTTGAAAACTCCGAGTGGAGTGGCAACAAAAATAAATCCACTAGTCAATTAATACGTGTCGAGAGGTAATTCAATTCCGGACAAACATAAAACGGCAGGTGTTCCCGAGAACGATTTTTAATGAACACTCGATGCATTTGAAATTAAAAACCGTCCTGTATATTTGCAATAAAAAAAACACGAGAAACATGACTGCGTAAACGAATTGACACGCTCAATGCCAGTGTTGTACACGTATCACCACGATTTCATGTTTGACGTAAAGCAAATCAAAATTTTATTATTCATATCGTTTTGTAACAGGATAGTCTATATCACGGTGTTAGAGAAATTTCGAATTTCCCTGTTAAGGAGCACATTAAGAACGAAAATTATTTTAATCTCGATCGCGAAAGACGCAATATGCGAGATTGTTGACGGCGTGTCTGCGTTATCGTCGCCGAAATAAAAACGCAGATGCATGAAAAAGAATGAGAAAAGAATTTATTATCGTTCGGAGCAAAAGTCAATCCCGAGATGACTTATTAAATGAGAAATGGCGGTCGCGTAAGCCGACGCACGATTAATCGAAAGATATCTCGAGCACTCGTTCCTCGAATTAACCGAGTGACTTATCGCGTCTCTTTTGGTCAATGGTGGATGAGGTTTACTCCGACGAGGTACCGCAATTGCTAATTTTGTACCACCACGGTGGAACGAGCTAATTAGGCAAAAATTACTAGACGCGCCAATTGTCTATTGTTGCTTACAATTTTACGGAAAACTTGTTTCTCACAAAATTACTTTAGTATAGTAGTAGAGTTTCAAAATTGAATTAAATTGCATGTTACACGACGGGTTGGTCGGGCGAGGATTTTGCCGAAAAGTGGAAACACGGTTAAATTTTTGCGACTATCATTGAGCATTCCGTGTCTGCGGGATCACAACCGACGATTTAATCCGACGCGCGAGTCGCGAGGATTAAAAAAAATGATTACGCGATCAGCGGAGCCGACAACGCAAGGTAAATCCTTTAAATCCGCTAACAATTAGCGAGCAACGGGAGACGCGATTATTAGAAAATCTCTTTGATAACGTAAGGCTGCTTCCCGCATTTTTGCGCGTTTTTCCTCGGAGACCTTTTCATTATTAAAGTAGCTGCTGCTAAAGCCCTGCATCAATAGACACGATGCACATTGTGCAATGTACTCTGTTGCTACGTAACTAAATCTAAATGCAGTTCCTCGTTTGCTCGAATGATTTTCTCAGAACGAGGATGCGGAAGTAATTTATGTAGTGGATTTTTAAGAATCTTTTCAGACACGTACCATTTGTAATTTTACGAGATTTGTAAAATGTTCAACAAAACTGAACAACATTTTCGTTTTCTTTCATGGACGACGCAAGCACAAAAAAAAAAAGAAAATAAAAATACTTCTCACCGATCCCAACTTCAGTAAACTAGCCTGAAAATAGAACCGTTATCTCGCGACACTGAACTTTGCACCGAGCCTAAATTATCGTTCGCTCCAACGGAGGAAAAGGCTAAAAAGACAAACAAATGGATTGTTGGGAAGATTTGCAAGGAACGCGGGCGCATTAGCGGAAGATAATCTTTAATTTACGTTGGTACGCCTCGAGAACCGATTCGCGTTAATTATCATAAAGCTGAAAAGGCTGGGAAGCATCCAACGGTAGAGAGAAAAAGAAAGCGAAAGTAGGAGAGAAAAAGAGGAGCAACGAGAGGAAAAAGCGGGGTAAAGAAAAGAAAGTAATTTAGAAGTTCCGTGATTAATGAAGTAATTCGTTCTGAGTAAGAAGTTGTATTTCATTTTGTCTGACTTTCGTCCTTTGGCCTGAAATAATCTCCGCGGAAGAGGAGAATTATGCAATGATTGCGACGAGGAGGGGAGCGGAGGAGAAGGAGGGGAGGGAAGGTCCCTGTAAAAAAGTGCAAATCTGCTCGATAAAGGGATAGAACACGTTCTCTCGTGCGTGCGGATTTATTTCGATGAAAATAGACATTTTTTTTCTCTTCACTTCTCTCTCTCCTCATCGGACCGGGGTACACAGGGAATTCATTATCTTCCCCGGGGTGGATAGGATGAAGCGGTAATTAAAAGCAAACAATCTAACCCTGATCCTCTATTTTTAGGACATTATTATTTCCGGAGTAGTTATTAAAAGAGGTGGTTGAAGTGGACGAGGTGGCGGGCAAGTGAGGGAAAAGAAGAGGAAATTACGAGTGTTGGGGGACTGCGATGTGCAGGAAAAAAAGTGTGTGTGCACCTGTTAATAAGAACGTGACCAGGGTAACCCGACGACGATGACGGAAGGCGGACTGAACATAAGCGTGAGTAACTCGACGGCAATTATTCTTCCTGTAATTTTACATTAGCCGGGCACAGCGGAGTTTACAATTCCTTGCTTGCGATTATTAAAATTGCAGGTGCACGTGGGAGATTAAATTCTTTCGTTTCAGCTAATTATAATTATATAGGGTTAATTGTAAGCTGTGTATATGGGTAACGTTATCATTAACCATCCGTGAATTTTTCCGAATAAAAAAATGTTTAACATTACATAATACATCGACGAGAAGGCAAAGAGGCATCGAGAAAATTGACTTTTACTTTTCTCAATTACGATGCAGTATATAAAAAGTTTTGAAAAAATTAATCAAACAATTAATTAAGTATCTCCAAAACTTCAGTATGAAATATGCATTTTCTTCGAATTTTTTAGAGATTTTCAATTTTTTTAAAACATGTTCGCTATATTCGGCAAACCTGAAAAAATACATATTAATAGTCACGATGAGGTACAACTGAAATAATAATATAAACGTGGTACTCGGCAATTTTATCCTTCCTGAATGTTCATGAATTGTTTTTTTTTTTTTTGTTAAACAGAGCAAAATTCATTAAACTGTGCTCACCGTATAACTACCCTTACGGTAGGGTAAATCGAAAAATCTTCAACCAAATTTTAGAAAATTAGGATTTGTTCGAAAGAGGAAGATCCAAACTTTAAAATGACGCAAGATGCGCAAACAACAAAAGTCTTATCTCAAGATAAAATTGCGTTTGGGGCAACAATCGAGTCTCGCAATCAATCCCCTAATGCTAGTAAAATTAAAACACAGTTTGAACTGGTGCAGAGTGGAGCCCATCTCAAAGTTCGACCTCAGCTTGCAGTTTTCCTATAGTCCTTCAGCTCTCCATATCCTTCAACCAGGATGTTGACTTCAGCCGGCGTCTCGGGTTCTTTCTGTCTGCTCGTTCGTTGTCGTTTACTCTTTATTCCCGGAAATCTGTTTCTCTCTTGAACCACGAGTTTTTTCTCGGGCATTTCCACTCTCTCACCTCCTCTCTCCTCTCTCTCTCCTTCCCCCTCTCACTCTCGTTCTGTGTTTCCCCGCGAGCCACTCGCAATTCCCCAAACCGGTTTTTCCAGGTTTTACGTTCGCGAGTGTGCCACAGTCAGTGCACGTTTTTCCTCCTTCGAGTCTTCCCTCGCAAGTATCTCTTTGTCTCTCGCGGAGATTGAGATTGAATAATTGAAAGGTAACGAGTGAGAGTGAGAGAGAGAGAGAGAGAGAGAGAGAAAGAGAGATAGAGAATACGCGAGTCCATTTTTCCTAGGTCTTCCGCGAAATTAGCGGCGCGGTGTCCCGAGCAGAGGGCAATCTTAATTACGTCAGATTTATTATTGAAACCTGTTTTTTCGCCCGTTTATCAAGGCCCGTTCTGGAACCGATTGCTCCAACGCACACGCTGAACCCTATCGGCAAAATTTGTTCAGATTTTTATTACAATTTTTCATCCGCAACAGATGAAAAGTGAAATCCAAACGAAAATGTGTAGCCGGATAAGGAGGTCAAAAGTGCCCCCAAACCAAATAGTATTTGCAATAGGCCATTCGATGGCTTATCCAAAGAGAATACTTTGTGCCAATTTTCAAATCTATATGTCGACATGGGGGGTAGTAATAGGGTGACAAAGAATCTCAGGTTTTTCCGTGATTTCTCTTGTCCTCTTCAATTGAAAATTCTGAGAAAAATCAGGCATATTTTAGCTATTAGAATGCACGTCCGTGAATTTTTTCAGAATTTTTAGCTTGGAAACCGAATTTTAAAGAATAAAAGAAATGTTGAAACACCGATTTCTTGTAGAAGTTACGAGACACTAAGTTTATATTTTTAAAGTTTTAGCACTTCGTTACGGTTATGATTTTTCAAAGTGGGGGCACATAGTTAAAAAAATCCCAAAGAAAGTTTCACATTGAATAAAATTCAAAAGTAAAAATAAGCACCAAGTAAACCGTATTAAAAACGAACCTGAAAATACCTTCGTTTAGCGCTATTCGTTCGTAACGCGAAACAGCACGGCTAGTTAACTCGGAACAGTGTATTACTCATCGTTGCGCCGAACGAATGTGCATAAACGTAATTCGGGACGAGGGTATCCGCCCCTGGGAGTGTCCATTATCGCAGATGAAAATAATATTCGCGTAAATACGAGCCAGCTCCGAACGGTTATCCTTTTAGCTGGTCGCGTTAAAATCGACACGCGGACACGCGGGCGCGCGGGCGCGCGATAGCAGTTTTTAATCCTCGGATAAACCAAAGGATCCGGGACAATCGGACATTCCGTGATACCATGGTTCGCGCGTGGGGAAATTACCCAAGTCATTTCCGGAATTTAACAGGGCCGTAAGTTCGTGCCGAACGAGTGGTTAACGAGCGGTCACGCGGTACCGTCGAAATGGCCGTTGATTTCGAGGCATTAATCCTCGCTTAAAGGTGACGGCAGGAATCGTTAAGGAAAATATCGTCAACGAAGCAAGTTATGGTCCCGGGGTAGTCGCGTGACTGTTTAATAAATAATTTACATTGACAACCTTCAGACGCAGACTTAAGATCTTAAGACACAGACAAAGACTTAAGATAAGATCATTTTAAGTCTTTGTCTGTGTCAAAGATATATTATGGTATATTCTTTGACTTAAGATAAGATAATTTTAAGTCAAAGAATATACCATAATATACATAAATATACAAGAATATACCACAATATACCAGAATATACCATACTTTACCTTAATATACCAAAATATACTATAATATACCAGATTATACCACAATATACCAGAATATACCATAATATACCAGAATATACCATAATATACCATAATATACAAGAATATTATACCATAATATACCAGAATATACCATAATATACCAGAATATACCATACTAATATACCATAATAATAGTCTGGTAATATACCAGAATATACCATACTACTTATTCTTAAGTCACATTTTTTGAACTCTATTATCGATATTATGAATTTTGATGCCAGAAACGTTATCACCAGTGATAAAATATTCTTATTTAAGGACGAAAACTTGAAGCACGTAAAACCATTTTTTGACGGTAATGTAGTCACTCTACCTTATCGCAAATCTACGGAGACCGGCCCCTTAATATCAAAAGTTCGGTCGAAACATGAATTCTCACGTCAATCAATAAAATAGTAAATACATTGATTATCTCTATATATGTCGCCAAGACTTGGATGATAAACGTCGCGGGGTATACCCCGTGAGAAGCCTCGGATCCCGAGGACTGTAAACATAACACGGCTCGGGTATGTCTCCTGGACGATACCCGTGTTGTTGACATACATCGAGAATTCACTGTACCATTTTTGTTCCGGAGATCCAAAAAGTACCGGAAGTGGGTCCCCCCACGCGCCCCACGCAAATAAATAGAGCGAACACCATTTGATCGTAAAGTACCAAAAATTGTGTAGAATCCAAAAATATGTAGAAGCCAGAAGTATCCAAGTTTTGCCAAAGTAATCTTGCAAATGGAAAGATACTATCTCGGTGTCGGTAAACTGCGTTTGTAGGTCGGCAAGATTGTTGCAGCATTATCCGTGCGATCATTGCGATCGAGGCGAGGAACGAATGGTGACAGTGGAACCGGACTACGAAATTCTGTGTGTGTGCGTGTGTGTGTGTGTGTGTGTTTGTTTGTGTGTGTAGTTCGCGATGTTGGGAAACTTTTGGCAGAGGAGCGTATGGGATTTAGGTTTAGCCTCTCCGGATCTCACGCGCATAGGCGTCGGCGGCCCGGCTAAGTTTACCAGGATAACCGGGCGATACTATGCATCAGAAGTTTGTATCTCCTCGTCGATTCGTTACGGACGTGTCTAACTTCGTTCGTCAATAATTCAAAAGTTGATAACCGATAGTCACGCGAGACTGTCACGAAATGTCATGCCCGCTACGTTTTTACGATCGCCCGGAGTTCGATCGAAGGACACAACGAAGGTCGTCGAACAGGAAGCGCTGAGACTATGGTTGTCCCTTCGAATAACACACCCAGTCACGCGATACCTCGCTAGGGAGAACCTCGCAGGAAATTTTCAGAATGTTCACTGGGAGGAACAGTTTTCGCGCGTCTGTCCATTCGGATATGCTTGCTTATTAATTTTAATAACGGGAAATCATTTATGTTTCCCCGCTGAGAGTTCGTTTAACGAACTCGACGCGAACCTATTTTTTTCTCTCGCCGAAGTGGATCTTTCGATCGCCTATTAATTTTAACGACACTAAATAATTCTCCTTTCGTCGGTCGTTAAAAAATTTCGTTCTTAATGACTCGGTATGCTTGGACGCGGCTCTTAATGATTCGTCACCGGACAGTAAAAAAATTGATTTTAGTTACTAGTACACTGTCGAGGCAGATAACTTCATAGTTTAACCAGAGATTAAAATTGATTCAAGAAGAGAGAGAGAGATATTTTCTTTTTTTTATGATCCTCTAAGAATTTGATAATTTCCACGAATTTTGCATAGTTATTAAATTTTGGGAAAACAAAAGTTTCTTTTTACAACATGTGCGCATTTCGGTATCTTTTTAACGAATGCTGTTTTTGGACAGAGAGAGAGAGTATTACATTCGCGATCGAGTTCGTTGAAATTTTGATTCCGCTGAATTTCGTTCAGTAACATTTGCCGCGAAACTCGCAAAAATCCGCAGTGTCGCTGGAGGATTTTATGCATTTATGGCAAAAACGAGCGGGCGAAATTTGAAACTGTAGGAGGATTAAAAGAATTACTGTACAACGTCGAGTCTTTTTTTTCAACAGACGCGAAGCGATGGAACGACAAAAATGAACGGGCGAAATTGAAAACAGTGGAAGGATTAAATGAATTGACGCGAATCATTTTCAAACAGATTCCAACGATTGCAGCAAGAAAGAAATGCCTACGTGACCCCTGTTTCTTCTAATTGATGCAATTTTTATTCCGCACGAAAATCCGCCGTCGAACTTTTTGCATGTTCCCGTGACAGTTACAAATTACGACGTCTCGTTCGTTTTTCATTTAAACGGTGGGTGTAAAAAACAAAAACAGAAGCTGTTGGTCCGCGACGGTAAAGTTGATATGATTGTGGTGGCATAACGGGTTGGTCGAGCGTCGTGTATGGACGTAGTTTTCTAACGAGGTGTTTTCATTGGGGATAAACAGAATCCGCGGCCCATTCATTATCGCTTTATCTAAACCTCGCGCGCCAGGTTCGAGTGCACTTCGCGTCGCCGCACGCCCTCTTGCACAATGGAACCGGCACGCAATTAGCCAAGTGTCGCTCTAATAAGGATTTGTAGGATAGGTTAGGTCAAGCTAAATCGGCCTGTTTGCCGTTAAACAGGTGGACGTTCTGCCACAGCCTCCTGTTTCGACTGTTGGCCTCGAGAGCTCGCATCATGATGAAGAGTGGCCTTTAAACCCATTCGCGCCGCTCAAAATTAGTTAACGTTGAATTTGAATAGGTTTCGAGGATCCGCAACCGGAAATGCAGAACACTCACGTCGCAGTATCCACGGTTTTCGCAAGAACTCGCAGAAATGTCTGTTCTTACGCAGCATTACGTTAACGTAATACTTTTTCCATTATGTTCTTCGTGGGGCTTCACCAGGATCAAAGGAGTTACAGAAGTTCTTAATAGGTTCTGTTTAAAATGTGCAGCTCGCTTTAAACGGACGTTCTCACTTTGTGATGGGAATAGATACAGGCGAGCTCTCCATCAAAGTACAGATATCCATTGTCACAGGATATGGGACTTAGGACCCTAAAAAATTAATTCTGAGACAATACTGACTCGACGACCTTTCTGTGTTTAATTATTTTTTAATGAAACTGTTGTCAACACTTTTCTGACATTTTTCCGATTAAAAGAATACCAAACGTGACACAATTCAAAGCATAGTTGTTTGTTTAATCCACCATTTAGTAGAACCTCGATTATTATCCGAACCGATGAATTCTCTATATACAACAGGATTCATTGTACAAATCAATTTAATCTAGCATTGTAGGTAGACAACTATTCTATTATATTAACTATCCATACTTGACTGATTCGTTCGGATAATCGAGGTTCCATTGTATCGCGAATTAAACAACTACATAAAATCCGAACTGTGCCGTGTTTGGTATCATTCCAATCAAGTAAATGTCGCAAATATGCTGATACAAGTCTCAATAAAATATTAACTATTACCAATGTTAATATTTAATTCAATAACTTACTGTGTATCTTCAGCATTGAAGAGTTTTGTAAATATACTTTTCATTCGAATGGGAAAAACAAGTTGCTAAAATCGGCATCGAGAACATAGAATACGAAACGCGGACTACAAAACACAGAACATAAAATATGAGATAAAAAGGAAGCACTGGTGAAACTACAGATAGTATTTCGAATTTATGCGAGTACAAACCAGGGGATCTCATACCATCACGAGCAACTGCTCGGATATTGATATTTTGTTCATTTATTAAATTCGTCCGTCGCATACAAAGCTGCAGGTTCGTTTCTTTTTTTCCCCCGGCTCAGCTCTCGGTAGGGGGGTTGAAGTTTAATCGAATTTGTTTGTTAGAGAAAGTAAGACTCACGTTGAATTCGGATCTAATTCTTCGGGAATTCTTCCAGTTCGAAGACCGACCCGTCGCGTCCACGGGAACTTAAATGAGGTTTTGTGACGGTGAATTTTGAGCCCGACTTTCGAAATCCTCCGCAGCCTCGCCGCCGCCGTGGATAATAAATTTGGTCGAGGTTTAATTCGATTCGTCGGCTATTTATTCGCCTCGGGAAATACTCGGTTAGTTTTGTCATTTAGGTGGAGCCGCCGTAGACTGGCGTGACTTGACACTTAACAGGCGAATCATTTCGCGGTAAACACTTTTGATCACTTTCGATATGCATATTCATCCACTGGAGCAGGACTACAAAGCGATTCATTACCTCTTACCAAATTTAATATTCATTTGCTGGGCAATAAAATATGTATGAGCTCCCAATCATTTCGGTTCTACGACGCAAGACGCCATTTTAGACGTCCGGCTAAAGTATTAAACTGAAAGACTATTGCCGGACAATGTTAATTTATTTTGTGGACAAAATTGAATTAAAATAATGTGCACCACGTTTGAATGAATAATAATTTAAAACAAAATCTTCCATAAAGCGCCTTGAAAAATTATCATCGATTTTTGTTAGTCGCTGTGGTTGGAATTTTCATGACGAAATAAGTAAAAATATAGATACAGGAGCGCCGAAAAATATGTCTGAAGAATTGTTAACAATTCATTGAAATTTGAGCGGAGCATTGCAGAACGAATAATAACGGGGAAAAGACTTTCCAGTATGAAAAAAGAGAGTTAAAAAAATCTTATGAAAATCTCAAGGACCTGTGACAAAGTTAGGCGTGTTCGGATTACGGAAGTGTAACAACGCCCACACTTGCAGGTGAGAAGTTCGATTTGGTAGGTCATAATTATACGGTTAGAATGCACGGAATCCAAGGACAGTATGCTTTCTAGTTGATGCAACGAGGTCACGAGTTACCCGTGGCCTGCGAATCCAGGATTAAAATATGTAGCAAGTTCGTAAAACTAGACTGATTATGAAAAGGAATTTCCATTGTAAATTCTGTTTATCTTAACTTCCGAGTTCTGGCTCCGCTTACGGTGTTCTCGGAGGCAGGGTGCAGAAGCAAGAGAGGAAGCTCGCGCGCGCGCACGAGAGAGAGAGAGAGAGAGAGAGAGAGAGAGAGAGAGAGAGAGAGAGAGGGAGGGAGGGAGTTCTGGTGAATTCCGTGCTGTTTATTTCCTTGCAGTAGTTCGTATCGCGTACGCAAGTAACGAAGCGGGGAATTTTATCGAAGAGAGGCAAGCGAGACGGTAAAAGCTATACAAAGTTGATGCGAGAACGAACTGAACGCGGCATAAAGCTATTTATCGTTCCGTTTGATCTTCAATTTTAAGACCGAACGGCCGGGAACGCGGCTCTCTGTTTCCAAAGAGAGAAAGAGACAGAGAGAGAGAGAAGAGCGAGCTAACGGCGACACGGAATAAAAGTGCGTTTTCGTTTCCTGGAGTTATTAGCGTGTTTATGGAATTAACTAAAACGCAGGCTCGATTTTCCCTGGGATTAAACGAACAAAAATAACAGAGTTAATGCGCGTCCCGCTGAGAGACAGCATTATCATGAGGCGCACTGTTAATGTACGAAATTGTATGTTGAACGAGGCGAACTCGCAATATACGCGCTTTCGAAAAATATAGAGAAGAAGCATTTTCTAGCGGAAAAAGTAACGAGAAAGTAGCTGCGACTTTTTAATCCGGACACGACGAGCGATCTCGTCGTTTGGGCTTGACGTCAGTAGACTGCGGAGAAATCAATACATGAAAGACAACACAGAAAAACCATCACCTGACTCCAATGTGGCTGGTTCATTGTTTACAACCTATAACTATTAAGAGCGGAAATCAATTTTTACGGAACTTCTTTGATGAAATTGTTGGCACCATTGCGATCAAAACGAAACCTTTTCCCCGTGTTTAAGTTGACCTTAATGTCGCTAATTACATTTCCTTTTTGCCGGAAAAATGATCAACCGTAAGGCAGCTCTTTAACCCAGATCCACGCAGCTGAAACAAATTTTAAAACGTTACCATGGCGGATATAGGATTGGAAATTGAACATCCAATGAAACGGAATTTTAATGTTTGAAAAGCGATCGCGCGAATAACATCGAAATAAAATATGTTTAACATCGAACACAATTTCCATCGGACAAGCTTCTCGGTAATTTTCTACCCCTATTGTCAAACAAGAACATGAACCGTTCAATCGAATGTCGGTCGCGAAAATCCGTGAATTTTGGGACGTTTTCGTGGCACGATTTTTGCTTAAATAAATCAATCGGTCCGACCAATTCCCAGCTTCTACAATTTAATCGCATAACCTTCCAGTCAATGAAATCGCCAGTCCCCGCCGTTCGCTTCCAATATTTCCGTATCCGTTGCCGGAGCCAGAATTGTCAGGACGAAGCCGAAAAACTGGTTTTGGGATTTTTAATCGTTGTCCGGCAAAAAGTCGAGCGTGTGGCCATCTGCCGTTAAAAAAAGTTCCGGGATCGCATGCAAATCTCATCGTGCAGGGTTGCCAACGGTGACTGAAACGTCTACCGGAAACGGCGAAAAGCACTTGCGCTACAAAATTCGTTGGGTTAGGTTCAAAACTGGGCCGCCAGCGCGAACGTTCGGTAGCTAAGGACGCGGACTTGTAAATGGAAATTCGAATAAGGGAGGTCACGACGGGTTAGTTCACGCGCGACGTTTCTATTCCGGAAATTCCGTTTCGGAGGCAAATATGCCGGATATTTCACTGATAGACAGTTCAGCAAATAGTCTCATAGCCTTCTCTCTCTTTTCCCCACCCTCTCTCTCTCTCTCTCTCTCTCTCTCTTTCATTCTTTCTCCAGTTAGCTAGCTCCCAAGATGGAGCAGCTACACCCGGATACATAAGCTTCGGGAGTCAGCCACGGAGCTGTACAAGATGTTAAACTCGAGGAAGATGAAAGTACAAAGTCTGCTCGTGACGCGAGTTACTTCAAACGCCACGGCTTCAACTTGGCTCGGTTGATGACAGCTTTGTTCAGCCGGGATCGGAAACTGCAAGAACAGGGTCGCGCAGAAACCGAACGCCTGCGAATTGGCGAAACGGCTGACCCCGCATGCTTGCGAATTTTCTCCCACCGGTGGGTCGTTTCTCTTAACCACGGACGAGTTATCTCGCGAACAAGTTTCGTTTATAGGTTGGTCGCGAGATAACTCGTCTGTGACACAGCGTAAGCTATATTGCGTCGCGAGATAACTCGTCCGTGGTTATCGTACACACGGTGTTTCGTCGCGAGATAACTCGTCCGTGGTCGCGAAGTGGTTAAACGGCTGGAATTAATTCTACAAATTTTCATGTCGTGAAGTGGGTCAAACCTAGACTTAGGCACAATTTATAAATATGTACAATTTGAAACAGAAAATGAAAAATTAAAAAAGTTCTTCAAATTCGAACATACATATAGATGCATTATTTCTAGGTTACTAAAGTCATTCGAGGAGTATGGAATTTTCTACTCGACTCTTGTCTCTTGCAATTGGCCGCAGACAATTTTTATTCTCCGGGAAGATCCGCAGTCTATTGATCGCGTTTGCTGTATAAATAAAAGTCAAAGTCTCGAGTGTTGATGCCACGTGTTCTGTATCCGAGCGAATTTTATCTTCTCAATTAAAAATGGATTTTTATAGCCTTGGCGTCCGTTGTTGAAGCCGCAGTTCGCTGTTAGAGTATCACGTGAAGTAATATTCTTTATATTGGACTAGAATAGAGTCGATTAACAAGAGTCGGGAGAAAGACGATCGTTGAAACGGTAGAAGCAGCAGGGATGTCAGTGTTATCAATAACACTCGAGTCGCCGGTTGAAATTGAACGCTACGCCAGTGAGTGTCTTACATAAAAGCCCCAGGTACACGTACCAGACTGTACATGCACACACGTGGCATCGCACACATGCACGCGCCTATATATGCAGCACTATTTCTTCGAATTTTGGGGTTCGTCCAAATTGGATCTCGCGTATTTAGTGGAACGACCACGACTCCGGAAGGAATTCGTGGGTTACGCGCGTTACACGTACACGGGGTCGCGGTCCGTGCACGTGCACACACCAGACTACAATAACAGCGAAAACGAATGACGATCCTGTTATTTTCTTCCCGCGAGAACCTCTCTATCCCCCGTAGTCTCTCCCTCTCGCTCTCTGCGCGCAGCCCTCCCCTTGTCCCGATCTCTCTTTTCAACAGTGATCTCTGCTCGGCCGCCGCGAAGAAATTCCGAGCGATTCCGGAGTGTTTCCATCGAATTACCCGATCGTGTGCTTTCTTGCAAAGCCGCGTCCACACTAGGACCCGAAGCAAAACGCCCAACGATTGTCCCTGGCCATTACACTAGTCCTCCCTGCCCTCTAAAGGCTAATTAAAAATTTTCGTGGGTCCGAACTTTACAATTACCCCCCGCTCCAAGATTTTGCTACATGCTACACGTTAATCCACCCCTCTCGATGTGCTGAACGTACGAGATTCATCTTTGGCGGAAATTACTAGTTACCGAGATATTTGCAAAAAACAGTCGTACCACCTCATTGAATTCTGGCAAAGATTCCGCTACTGCGAATATTAACCTGTAATTTCTACTAACAATTAATACTATAATGATAAGTATTTAATAATAGGTACTTAATACGAACCTGTTTAACACTAGTCAAAATGACGGGATGTAATATTTTTAATTGACGATTATTGAGACCGTAAAGATGCATCTACGAGGAATTATTTAAGAAACTTATTTTTGTAAACAGTCACTTTTGTGACAAAAATCTGTTGCAAAACTCTAGCCCGTGAAAATGTTCCCCGCGGTGATCAAGCGCATTTGTCTATTATTCTCTAACTGTATAATCGCATTCCGAGTGAGCCCGACAAAGCACTCTTCGCAGCAATCCCGAGCGTGTGGACGCGGCTTAGTAATCCGGTTGTTTCGCTTTTGTTAGCGGGGAATAGCGGCCGAGTAATTGCCGGTCCGAGAGGAAAAACGGTGGATAACAGTGATGGTGTGTAGGGCGAAGGGACGAAGGGAAACGTCGAAACGGACAAACAATTAGGCTTCCGGCAATCGAGAGAAATAACGGTGGTCTTCATTCTGCCCCGCGTCGGCAAGAATACACCGGCCGTTGTTGTTGTTTTCCGTTGTTTCGCGAGAGTGGACCGTTGCCGGACCGGTCCCGGACTGGTTTCGAGGATTCAATGGGCTGAGTCAACCGGACACGAAGACTTGGCCGCCGGAAGTTCGTTCTGGAGGACATAGAGAGTGCACCGTCTCCGCGCAGACTGCAGAAACTTCTCTCGGCCGGAGCCAATTCACCTCTGTTTTGGATTCTTGAAGAAAGACGGACCCGGCGAGTTTGCTTCTGGTATTATAAACAGCTGGGGACGCGGGATGATAGCTTCGGGGAACGTAGTTTGATGTTGTTTTATTGTTCATATGACCGGTGACAGGCACCGGGAGCTCAGCTTTCTCAGGAAACGAACATCGATTCCTCGGGACTCCTCTTCCTCTCCAGCGAATTTCTGCTGGCCTCGGGGAATTTTTAGTGTGATGTTTTTTTTAACAATTTATTTTAATCGTCTTTGGATAATTGAGGAAGATAACGTGCACGAAAACGACGAGGTTAATTGGAAACGCGAACGCAGTTGAACTTTCTTTTTCATCGTAGAAGAGAAATATTTCAGCGTGTAAAGGAACGGGACATCTGAAACGAAACTGTTACAATTAGCATTGAATTCTTTAATTGGGTCAGTTGACATTTTCTTATGAAATGTCTCAATTAAAATATTCCCTTCCTTTTGTTCCATCGTAATGAAAAAGATCAAACATTTCTATTTGTACGGAGCGATAATTGTTCAGAGCCCGGCAGTTGGTGACGAGAACTCTGGTTTTCGACTCTGGCGAAGGACGCACGACGGTTACTACATACCAATATGGCGGCGCCCTTGTCTGTCAAGAACGCTAAAAATCGCACACCTTTACACACGTATAACTTTCGAACTTCTGACCTCCTAGGATTGGAACCTGGACTTTCGGAACTATCTCGTCAAAATCTACAGGATTACATAAAAAAAAGTTAAAAACTTCTGGTTTCCCGAAGTAAAGTTCATTGAGAGACCCGAATATTTAAAATATTGAAAATTTAAACAATGAAATATTTGGCTCCTAGAAAAATCCACAGACCCAATATGTGAGCACTAAAATATTTGGCCCTTTAGAAGGGCCACGATTTAAACATTAAAGACCACAGATACTTAGAAGCTTGTCAACCCATTACAAAATTGATTAATTTCGGTATCGAGAAACTTGGTAACGACAAACTGCCCTCGTAAAACTTTTCAACACTCAACCCTCGTGCGTCCTGGTGAACCTTTAACCCGGGTAGCACTTGAGACAACGGGCGCAAGCAAGGGCCAAGCCATATACCCTTCATCAGTACCCACCAAACGGCCGAGAGCCTGCTGCGACCAAACTTTAGTTTGCGCGAAATGGTCGCGCACTTTTCATTTGCTCTCGGGTTCCGAGACACAGAGTAGTTGGGTCGGTCCATAAAGGAAAATGATAATCACTCGGCCGACGGAAAAAGGGCGGTCGCCAGGCGGCGTTAAGCCGATTCCTGCGTATCGGAAACCGATGGGAGAAAAAAATATATTTGCAGGTTCCTTTTGTGCTCCGCCGACCTAATTCCGGCGTCCAATTCGCGATACCGTGCGCACACGATCGGGCCCCGATGCCTGTTATTTGTTCACCCTTATGATGTGCCGACCCTCGACCACTTTTCCCTTTTGAAATCAGCCCTTTATCCTGGCCTTTGCCTCCGAGATTCTAACGAAAATACAGCGAGAATACAATTTTCTATATTAAACAATTTTGCACTGATCTGCAATTGTCTTTCAACTAGACTGTGGATTTCGCACGTTTATGGCGGAAATGTGTAGGTGCGAATTTGGTATTAGGTGTACGCAAGTTCATCTTTTGATTTATACCTCACATGAGGCTTCAAGCCTGAAATTATAAACCGATAAATCTTCAATATAAAATCGGCAATTTTATGCTTTCAGACTTTTTTAAAAATCGATTTTGCAACCAAAAAATTCTGAAATAATTCTCTGTCATGTGTGCTATTCGGTAGAATGTTCGTGAATTTTTTCGTAATTTTTCGTTGAGTCGAGCAGACGAAGTAGAGCATAATTTATTAAAACGTGCTTACCCTGTAACTACCCTTGTGGTAGGGGTACCGACTTGAAACTTGTCACAGAGGGGTTTCTTTGGGAGCCCTATCGAGTAGTATAACCAAAAATCAATTTGGTTTTGGGGGCATTTTTGACCATCTTATCCGGCTATACCCATTGACTCGTGCATAAGATGTTGAGAGATATTGATGTCTTTTCGATAATTCAGAGGAATCGCGGACCGCCGACCATAATCAGGCAGTATTACTGATCTCCCCAGGGTTCGTCCAGGAATTGTTGATTGTTCAAATGTCCTCGAACAATGTCCTTTTCCGAGATAGATTGCTTTTAAACGAGATTCCGATACGCGTTCGACATTCATAACAGCGTTTCTTCCGGTAATCGAGCGCGACAAAGAATCGCTCGACCGCTGTCAAGCTGCCCCGTCGGTTGATTTCAAGTATGCCGATGGAAATTTCTCGGGGACAGTATAAAGAAACTCTTTAAATATACAAGCATTACAGCGGAAGCCCGGCGAAGAGGAAAATAATTGATCGAGCGAGCTCGGAAAGGTTCGTTGACTTTTAACTTGTTAAACCGGAGAACGGTAGATTGTTTGAACTACCACCACCTCGTTATGGTTTAACCCTTCTGTGCTTGCGACCCTGCAGGGAATATTTAAATATAGGCTCTTTATAAGAGGAGATTTTATGTGATGTTTCAAACGAGATCGCGCGTATTATAACATCTTTTCTGAAATTATTCGTTGCTAGCTTTCTCTCTCTCTCTCTGTTGCAAGAATCTATTTTGTGTATCAAACCTATCTCCCATTCTTTGTACTAACATTTTGGAAAATATATCCTGTGTCTCCAGATATATTCCGACTCCTGTCATTCTTCCACCAACCACCGCAACCTTTACGTTACAACATTAATTTCAAATATAAATTAAATTCAAGACGTAACGAGGAAATGAAATGGTAGATTTACGAGTAAATAAGTCGTGTTTCGCTCCCCGTTAACGAATCAACTCTGTCCAAATTTATTGTAATTACTGCAGTCGGAATTAAATTGCGAAGAGTTTATATACGCGTAACGAATAAACAGTAGACTAAACCCTGAAGTATTAATTTAATTTTGAGGTGGAAAATTACATTTGAAGATACATTTGAGACTGCAGAGTATTGAATTAACACAATTAGCCAATTCGGTTGAATCCTCTTGCACCTCTTACGGGAAACCGAGGTAGAAAAGGTTCAAATTTTATCGCCCTTCGCCGACATAACATGTCCATTTTTTTTTCTATTAATAAAATTCAAGCAAAGAGCCCGTCAGTGAGCTTGATACGGCGCGATATGCATCAGCCACAGAGGTTCGAGCTGTCTCAGCGTTTTTCAGGGCTGTACTCCGTTCTCTCCCCTTCCTTCTCCCGCTCCCTTTTTTCATCCCTTTCAGTTCCTCACACCCTGTTCCCTCCCTGGGTAGATCATAAAACCGGGGTCACTTCGCCCCGGGGGTCCTCATTTAACTTCTCATAGAGCAATCCAGCAATTCGAACGTAATAAAAAAGGGCGGGCAACTTTCCGTGGGACTTGAAAGCGAAACGGGGTGCTAACTCGAATACGGTGAAGAAAATACGGGCCACGGCCTGAATGTGATCGTGGGAGGGATGGAATCCGGTGAAAAAGGGAATCGAATCGAGAACGAACGATCGGTCAACGGTCCGCTCGAATTGCGAGAGATAGTAGAGACTGGCCAGGGTTGATACGCTTTGGGAAAAAAAATCGTGTGAACAAAACAAAGTAACATTTTAAGGATATTCGGCATCCTATTCTCTAACAGGGGTAATCATCAATTTTTTAGACTTAGACGTGAAACGCGTTCAAATTTTATTTTTTCGCGAACGGTGGGTAATGTTTCAACCCTCCCATCTGTGGAAGGGGTTGATACGAATTTTCACCGTAATAGATTAGAGTCCTAATAGAGGCTCCAATTTAATGTCTTACTTTAATCCTTATTCATCTCTTACAACTAACAATAAACACATAGGGAAGAATGGGAAGGGTTGATGCCTTTTTCATAAAAAATCGGTGGATCCGAAATTCTAAAAATAGTCAGCAGGCTGCCTCCATTTTTATTTACGAAGTGAAATTGAAATATAAAGATACATAACTATTTTGTAACTTGTTAAAAGTGGAATTTTTCACGTCCAATAAAAAGGTTTTTGTTTATTTTAGTAATTGTTGTTGGCGCTTCAGCCTGGCTGAGATTCGAACAAATCGGTTCGTTTATAACGCACGGACACGCTATAGTGTTTAATCATCTATGCACCGAACAATGGAACATTTTATTTAGGCAAAAAGTGCGAGTGAATATTATAAAATGCATAAAATATATAAACTGCAGGCTTGATACAGCGAACGTATAAATACCGACAAGTCATTGTTCGTTTCTCGTTAAAAGAATATACAAGTTCATTATTTTTCAATCAATTTTGAAACGTTCAAGAACACTCCACTTCACGTTTTTTTTCAATTTTCCGTTCTGTTAATTCGATCTTGTAAATGCAATTTGGCTGACGTGCAGCGCGAAAGTAATTTTTCGACTATTGGTATGTTTGTTACATTCGATCGTACGTTCGATCAATGGCGGAAAAACTTCTGATACCAAATTAAAAATAATTCTACACTAGATTGAATGCCTCATTAATTTAACCGCGTCCAGTTGCCTGAAATATTAATTTTCTGCGTCAATGTCGATCGCTGGAAACCGAGCAATTATTTCTGGACAGTTTTCTGAACTAATTCGTCGAGGTGAAATCAAATAAATAAATGTTTGAAATATTTCGAAATCATTTTCAACCGTTGAAGATATAATAGAACAGACGAGTAGTGAACCAACGAATCAGAGAAGAATTGTTTTGCTTTCCATCAACAGATCAAATCTTTTCAATTCTACTGCAATCGCTGCGTTATTATTTCTACAAACAAATAAATGATTCGAATAAATGATTTTAGCGGAAAATGGCTGGTTCAATAGCTTACCAACAAAGAACCCTAACAGATTTATCCCTATACCTCGCCTGTACGGGTAGTTACGGGGAAAAAACAAAAAACCAATTTTTACCCCATTTTCTCCATTTAATCGCTCCTAAAAATTCTGAAAAAAATCTGACACTTTTAACACATCGAAACACATAGCCGACAATTTTTTCCGATTTTTCAGTTGGAAACTCTGGTTGTAAGAAATGAAAATCCCAGAAAAAATATTGGTATCATATTGTGGAAATTATCTGGACAGCTTTCTGGATCCATTCGTGGAGATGAGATCGCTCCGGCGCCAGGACTCATTTGAGGGGCGGGATCCTAATTTTTTACACCGCCTCGTAAACAAGAAACGAGCTACCGATGGGAGGGCCGGTGATAGCGCACGGACCATGTCGGGGGAGGGGGGTGCGACAATTTAACTTGAGGCTACGTTGGTGAAATCGCGTGAAACGTGTCGTCGTTTTCGCAACCGGTTAGAACGCGATAAAATTCGCCAGGAAGGTTCGCGCTTTTTTCTATCGCAAAGTCCGGTCAAAAAGCTCGCCGAAAGAAAAATGGTTCCCTGTCCGTAACATGACGTAAAAGAGCAACTTAATCCCGTAATATCCGCCCGCGCTGGCCCGGCCTGGGAGGGAATTAATCTACCAAGTAATTAGCGATCCCACGTGAAAAGGCTAATAAAAACCGGCCGGAACAGATTACCATTAAATGGCGGCGATCCGGCTGTTTATGAAAAATTTTTTCCAGTTCCGAGAGCGACAAGGGATCCTGTTAATTGCGCCGGGAGCGCCATTCAACGCCCGGCGATTTCTTGCCTCGCGAAACTTTGCCCGAACGTCTCCGCGTTTAATCCTTTCGAGACGAACTTATTTTTTTTTCCCGTGGAATGGCGCGCTTTCCAATAATTATTTTCCTCGGGAACTTGTCCCTGAAACAAAGTTCGCTTTTACATCGGATAAATATTTATTCCGAGTTTCTCTGGGTCTTCTCGACAATAGTTACCCAAAGGATTTTCGCCTGATTCTCGAATGGAATTGCGCTTCTGTAGTTGTTTTATGGTTTATGATAATGAAAAGAATTTAATTGATCCACTTTCTTAACACTAGATTTACGGAGCATTAAGCAAGGACTATTTTGTATCGCTGCGGATTTTTCTGCAAAATAGAAATTTCCAATATGCAATAAATTAATTGAATGGTTCCTGATAAAGGCATTTTAAAATTTCCATAAACGCGTATCAAAAAATTTTCTTGCGCTAAATCATATAGTGCAGTATAGATTCGTTGCTAGCTGGATTGGTAGAGTACGTCTGACCACAGGCAATCCGTGACCCCTTGCGCGTGATTTCTAATCCGCGTGACATTTCCATTTTCATCCGTTTCACGATTTAAACGTAGCTTTCTATGCACGGTTATAGTCTTAAGCGGTCAATAATGCCACCGTTCAACCAAGTGGTTAGGAAATATTTAATTCTTTGCTCGACGAAATTTCTTGTACAAAAATTTTCGCGCAAACCCAATTTCTTTTTACACAAATTGTCTTTTCCGAAAAATCCTTTCAACAAGGATCCATTTCGTTTAAATAATATTCATATCAAGTGACTAATGAAGATGTAAATTTGTATAGAGACCCTATGAAAAATTCATTCACCGCGCGTCTTGATAAATCAGCAACACCGATTAAGAAATCCGGTCGGCAAGGATCGACCTCGTTCATTAAAAATTCCATGAAACGGCTAGCATTGATTCCCGGCTGCAATGAACACCAAACTTGATAAATTCGATGCATTCGATAAAAACCAGTGGATTATTCCCGAGCACTCCTGACGCAAATAATTACATAATGCTCAACGAAACAGGATTACTCGGTCAAATTCAGCTGTTCCGCCTTTTAATTCCGATTGATAATTTTCTGGAGGCCGATTCTCATTGAAATTCGAGGTATGCCGTGTGTCGTGTGTGCGTGTGTTCGAACATATACCGATTCCTGTTTCCCTTTTTTCAGCACTCGTTCCAACAGTTGCGGCCGGCAAACTGGTGCAGCATGCGAAGTTTGTTTGCATTAAATCCGGCTTGAGTCGAGGCGATAACATTTTGATTGAACGGTTCGCGTGTAAACGAATCAAATTGAAGCGACGCGCGCGCGATAAGCTTGTAGCGGAGCGCGGGGGATTCCCGCAATCTGCGACAAATGCGAGGCAAATTTGGCATAAACAATTTCCGCGGTACGTTCGGATAACTTATGCCGAAGGGCTCAGAAAGCTTCCGATAGTCGACAAAAGGTATACCGGAGGTGACGAAAGCTTCGAACGGATTTCCATCGAACGGTTACCGGCTGAAATTTATCTCGCGAATCCCCTCGGTTCTCCTTTTATTTTTAATCGATACCGTCGGCCAACCTACCGCGCCTCGGATCCACGGCTGCACGAAAATCACGTCGAATCAGGTTGAGGAGAAAATTATCCTTTCTCATGCATTCGAATATGAAGTAGCTCGCGGCGATACCCGGGATCGACTCGGATCGAATAAAAAAGAACCAGCACAAATATCTTGAATGCAACGTTCCCAGATATTCCCGAAGAAGGAACCGTGCAAAGGTTTATTAATTTTTGAAACTTCTAGCGGGCATTTCGTTACTCTGTCGCGAAAGAGTAGTTTCGTCTAGTTGATTTAGAAATTATTCAGTTGATATTGTGCATCGTACAAATTTACAAAGTCTTACTTCATGGTACTTTTATTTGAATTATTGGACTGTGGATTTGTATGAAAAATCCGAGGGTTCTAATTACGTAACACAGCGGCTACATGGGCATTTTTTGAGTCTAACTTCATGCAACAGTGTTTTTAAATTCTTTGAACTAATTGTTGTTGTGAATGGGTAAAATTCATAGTGTTATTATATCATGTTATAGAGGGACAGAGGGAAAAAAATTGTTGCAGTTTGAATTCAATATTGGAACAAAAAGGGGTGACAATATTGAAGCACATTTTTCAGGAACCATTTGATTGACACAGAATCAAATTGGTTACGAGATTTCTTGAATTCGAGCGATAAATACAGCCTCATTCGACAGTTGATCTATGACGACTTCAATATATCCTGAACGGTATCTTAAAACACAAAGTATAGTCGATAAAACCGTTTGGTAAAATCTCTAATACTGAATCGTAAACGGGTAATTGACATTTTTCGAACGGAAAAGCAATATCAATCGAATCGAAGGTGCTATTCCAATCTTTCTTTGTCCAACAAATTCGCAAGGAATTCTAACGGCAATGAATTCACCGTCAATTTTCCCAGCAATAAATACGAAATTCGCCCCGGTGTAATGGGTTTCTTATTGGCTCGACAAACA
Source organism: Halictus ligatus (assembly GCA_028454255.1). NCBI lineage: Eukaryota > Metazoa > Arthropoda > Insecta > Hymenoptera > Halictidae > Halictus > Halictus ligatus. The sequence continues at coordinate 4,701,950 of CM052129.1, forward strand.
ATACAATTCGGTAAAATAAATGTCCGTTTGTTCAGAACCGGTCGCCGTTGTTAGCAGCCCCGAGGAAAAATCCGCCGTCTGGATTTAATGCGAATCGAAGGAACGTTTAACGGGGAACGGGCGCAGTCGAAACGCGATCGTTCCGATACGATTTATACGATTCAGTTAAGTGGAAATGGGCCTTAAGATCGGCTCATAAAAATATTTGGCCGGGAAAAGATATTCCGTGCGGCGCGAGATACTTTTTGCCCTGCTTCATTTCACTCCGATTCCATTCGATTCGTATTCGATTCGATTACGCGCGTGCTCTCGAACCCCCTCGGCGTTCTAGGCGCGCGCGCGCGCGTCATTCAAACGCACCGCTGCAGCTGCGAAACAAAATCTACCTTTCCCGCTTTCGTTCCGCTCTATTTGATTCGATTTTGTTAACAAGTACCACCTCATCCTCCATCGTTGAACGTGTTCGATTCTTTCGCCGGAGATAATAGTAAATAGATCGCGGGAGCGTATAGCGGGGCCAATGAAATAATCAATGTTGCGTTCGTTATTGCGATATATGGTGGATTGATTATTATTATGTTTCTACAGATTTTGTTCAGATTTCTAGTCAGATCTTTTGACATACATATTTTTATACTGCCAGGCTAGGGTAGTTAAATAATCATCCTCTTCAGGGAAATTTCAGTCGGTTAGCGCCAGCTTCTGTTATTTTTTTAGTTCGTATTTACAGCAATAAACAGCAGATTAACTTTCAAAGCGGAACTCGAGAATGCGCTGACGCCGTGGAGTGTAAACATAACTCCGGTATGTCTCTTGGACGATACACGATTCTGGCAAGACCCGTGTCGTTGACATCAGCTCTTTTGACATACAAGAACACCTCGAAACCTTCTTTAATGACAAATCATGCAGTTTCTATGGAAGTCGATCAGCTTGTAAAACGAGGTTGTGCGCGTTCGGATAAACGAGGTTGTACCGAGCCTCGATCAGTTTTCGCCGAATAAGGAGAGATTAGTGTGCGCGCAAGTAAACGAGGCGTCTCTCGTTAGGGAAATTACAAGATTGGAAAAATTACAGAGGAATGTTACAAAGCGATGAATACGGTTGTTATTTATTATCACTGCGACGACTTAATGCCTCACGTAATTCCCGCGGGCGATTAGAGCCGGAGAACCGGTCGAGGAATTGATCGAATCTTTGAGCACGAAATCAAAAGAAAAAGAAGAGGAACTCGTCATTATTTTCATCAATACCGCGCACAACTATTACGTAACGAGACTCGTGTTTGTCTCATTATTCCGCCTGTTAAGCGCGAATCTCCAATATTGCAATGAATACGGACGACACGTAAATACAGCTAGAGTAATGGAACAACAAACTTCCGCGAGGAGGAACAAAAAAGTTTGCTCACGGTAGAACAATGGCCGACAGGGATTCTGGAACATAGTAATGGCCCTGTGGGATTCTGCAACGTAATTATGGTTGTCCTGGTTCTCTAAGCGAACCGGGAAATTCCTAAAAACCATCGAAAAACGTAGAATGCAATTAAATTCTAATTATGCAGCTAGATAATAAAAAATATATACATTTTTTATCGCTGAATGTTTATCTCTGTCGGAATTTAAATGTACGATGATCGTGTCAAGTTTAATGGATTTTTCATTCAAATTACGCCATCGAAATTAATCTTTCGCTTTAGGGTTTATTCTAGGCTCGCAAGAGTTCATTTATTATTAATAATTTCCCGGTGGAGATTGAAATTATACATTTATCGTAAGCGTGTGCAAAAGTTCAATATTCATGTATGCAAAATCGTATTCATCTTGGATTGGCACGAAACGAGGAATAAATTTCAATGTATAATTCAATATAAAGCCCTTTCAAAGGAAATCGTGTTGCCATTCTTTTTTTGAAAGGGTCGCGACAGAAAATATTGTTAATAATTATTTAATATTCCTGCGACAATTCGAAGATTTAAATCAATTTTTATTATCTTATTAGGTTCCTGATGGAGCAAAGGAAAATCGAAGTCCATTTGCCAATTTGGTAAGAAAGAATACACCAGTAAAATAATTGTCATTCTTAACACAATGTTAACCAAATTTTCATTAAACACATCATTCTTTCGTTAGCACTAAACCTAACAATGTCAAATAACCGCTTTTTCATCTTACAATTAGGTATAAAACTTACAAAAGCATAATGATAATCTTACAAAATGTAAGTAAATTCAATTTTTTCAATATAAATTTTATTGTTGTGCAGATCCAGTGATGATTTAAACTGTACGTATTTTTCTTTTCGGTACACAATTTTGGTTCACAAAGAAAACACGTTTATTCGAGCTATGAAGAAAATACATTGGAAAAATGCAATACAAAACAAAGCAGCGGTAGACAAGAATTAAAAAATATAGTAGAACATACAGTACACAAAAATTAAAAAATATAGTAGAAAATACAGCACAAAATAAGAATGCAGTAGACTGGAATGGAAAAGTATATTAGACAAAATACATTAGACAAAAATGCAAAAAATATCAACCAAGTTGTTGCATATTTGAGGTACGTTCGAGGGTCGAAAAATTCGGCGTCTCACAGCCAAAGAAAACAGATTTAGCCGCTCGGTTTCGCGCGCGTGGAAAACGGTGAAATAGTTTGCCAACGGGGCGACAAGTTTTCAAAAGTTCGCGAGAATCTGTGCGCGGGATTTCGCGAGAGGGAATAACGCGACGGAAAACAGCTGACACAGCGGGGACCGCTTAATTTCGAGGCGGAAGCACGTGGCACGGCGCACGAGGACACAAAGGAGGATCCATAAACACAATTCCGAAAATTGCATCTTTCAATTAGGCGGGTGGGGGGTCGAAGCGGATCCCGGCATCCAGTACGCTCGTCACCGCCCGCGGTGAATTTTCCGAAAATGCTCCGCCGGATTAATCCTATTATCTTTTAATTCGAATGTCTCGCTGCCGGAAAACTACCAGCAAAACGCGGTTTTGTTGGCTCTTTAGTTATTTCGTTTTACTCGACGTCTACAAATTTGCTTAAAAGAGCGATGACCGTTTTGTCCACGCTGAAGCGGAAACATAAACTTAATTTTCCTCATCGTTAGACGTCGGAGATTTCTGCAAAATAGAAATTTTATGCATCGATTGCGGAATACAGAAGCTACTCGATGTGTGTCCAAAACACGGGTCTATTCACGGACATATATCGTCCAGGAGATACTATTCTTTTATCCACGAGATCCTATACTCCTTATACCCGTATACTCCGTGTACCCCGCGGTAGTGGGGATAATTCCACGACGTTTATCATCCAGGCTTTGGCGACATATATAGAGAAATCACTGTACTATGTTTGTGAATTAAGCGATGGTTTATCTTCCTGTTCTTACTAGATCGAAAACAAGAAACAATTTGTTGCTAACCACGAAAATGTAGAAACGGTTGAATTTGGCAAGAATCGTCTCTCTTTTTGATGCAACATGAAACATTGACAGGAAGAATTGCAAGCTGTAGCCGGTGAGTGGATACAGCTTAACTTATTTTGTCTTCGTCGACGGCTCTAACGCGATAGGATCTTAATAACGATACCTCGCGGATTATCATAAATAACTGTGCAGCCGTGTACACAATTCTATCCGATTGCATAACAATGAAATGCGCATGTTATTCGCCGGACTCACTCTTTCTCTCAATCGTGCAAACACTTTTCGACCGCCTCCCTCTCTCTGTCTTTCTCCTCCTCTTTCTTTCTCCGCGTGAATTACGCAGGCGCACTTTTTGTTTCCGTCCTGTTCATATATTTCCTTAAACCGTGCTCAAAATTAAAATTCCATTTCCAACGGGGCGCGGCTCATTCGGCCAACGAAATTCTCGCAGGAATTAATGTTCCATTGTACATTTTTAATTACGCCCTTCGTCGGGAATTATCGCGGCGCCCCCGTTCGCATTGTGTGACGCGTGTATGACGCATCCGGACTGCGCAATCTTTTCGCAATACATTTGTTTACTTCTATAAGATGATCCCAAATGTTCATGCTAAATAAAACAGGCAAACGGGCTGATGAATTATTTCCTAAACAGCCAATATTTGCAATTCTCATTCAGACGTTGCGCGCTCTTCAAAATTTGATTAAACGGTTATTAAAAAGACCTCATACTAAAGAAAAGGCTTCATTCTTTGAATCTATAATAAAATCGTACATGATATAAATTTTCCTATATTTTTTTATGAAAATAGGTTTTTATAGAAACCTTCCACGAAAGCGACTAAAGTCTTTCCGACTTACATTTCTAATTCTAAAACCACTGAAGGCCTAAATCCGAGATACTACTGCAGTAGTATGTTCCCATCGCGATCACATGCGCGGCTCCACGTGCACTTCACGTTAGGGGCTCGTCCGTTCGAGTCGAGGCAAAAAGTCGGCCTAACTGGCGGACTATAACTGGTGAAACTTCTCCTTTCTACGGATCTGTGGGCCGCGACAATCACCAGCCGGAGAGAACCGAGCGTAGCCGAGCGCGTTCGCCGAGGTGCTCAACGCTCGTAACACCTGAGATAGAAGGAGTCGCGGCCGGTACGATCGCGTAGGCACGCGCTTCGTCGCGTTTCTCGATCGTTATATAGTCCTTTTTTTTTGTTTACCCCGAGTGAAACCGCCGGGAACAGGTCCGGGACCGTTCTGGGACGAGGTCAGGAGGCCCTTCGAGGCTGGATTAAAATCGAGAGCGAACCCACGGCCCGTGGATGCCGTTCCCAGTCCGATATCTCCGACACGTGAGCGCTCACCTTTGTTACTTTCTAGCAGCGATACGGATCGCGTAATTAGGTTGCCTGCTCGCTCCCGCGAACCTACCAGTTTCTTCCCAGACGGAGAGGACACGAGGTCGTTCGCACGAAAACTTCGTCACGGGATCATCAATCCCGCACTGACACACCAGCACGGACGCATGTTGTGTAGAATATATATGTATGTCGTGTCTCTGTTTTTGTCAGCCCAGGCACCGGCTGATTGATTAATACAGTGTCGCGCGGATTCGGCCATGCAAGGTCCTGTCTAGCCCGTTTTGAGCAGGATTGCTCTTCGGGGACTTGATCGAAGAGCCCCCGATCGCAGAGTGATTGTGCCAATTGCGAAGCGGATTAAGGGTTTCGGCGCAACGCGCGGCGGCGGGTTCTGTTTTGGTAGATTGGGTTTTCTAGAGACCTGTTGAGCGGAGTTTTGTGGGCGGTTGGTTGAGCTTTGTTTGGACTTGTTAGGCACGTGGAACCAGGTGTGCCGGTAATCGAGTGCATCCAGCAGTGGATTTAAAGTTCGAACGCGTTGGTAGGCGGTTGTTTGGAGAGGTTTTAATGGGGTTTGTACAAACCTGTTGAGCGGTCTTTTGTGGGTGGCTGGGTTTTGAGTTTTGTGGAACCTTGTGTGAGTGATTGTATGAGTCTTAAATTGAATTAAAAGTTTCAATGTGTTGGTAGGTGGCCGTTTGGAGAGGTTTTAATGGGGTTTGTACAAACCTGTTGAGTGGTCTTTTGTGGGTGGCTGGGTTTTCAGTTTTGTGGAACCTTGTGTGAGTGATTGTATGAGTCTTAAATTGAATTAAAAGTCTCAACGTGTTGGTAGGTGGCCGTTTGGAGAGGCTTGAATGGAATTTGTAGAGATATGTTGAATGGAGTTTTGTGGGTGGCTGGGTTGGGGTTTGTTTGGGCTTTGTTAGGCACGTGGACCTTGTAGAACCTTGTGTGAGAGATTGTTCGAGTCTAAAGGTGGAATTAAAGTTTGAACCCGTTGGTGGGTGGCGGTTTGGAGAGGTTTGATTGGGTTTTGTAGAAAGCTGTTGATTCAGGCGATTTTTGTGTTAATAGTCCAATGTGTGGTTTGTTTGATAAGCGAAGCACGGGAACTTTGTGGAACTGATTGTACGAGTGCTCAACTAGATGAAGAGTTTGAATACTTTGACGGCAAGCTGGTTAGATTTGATTGGTTATTGCAATGATCTGTCAATTGAAATGCGCTGTATCATTTTACCGAGCTGCAAGGTCAATTGTTTTATCCTAGACATTGTCTTGATGAATCATAATGTTCCCATATGTGGTCATTAAATGAATTGAATGCATCTTGCTGGGTCAGCAAGGGTTAAGTGCAGATAGCTTTTGCAGTTTAATCTAGGAAAAAGAATTCCACAAAATTTGTCTGCATTTTTCTACAAATTTGTACTTTCATAAAGCATTTTATAGAACTAACTTTGAACATAAACGTTCTTTTCGTGAATTATATAAGATTCAGTCTGAGAAAAATTGCGGCATATTCGAAACGAATTAAGTTATATAAAAATTTATGTTTCCTGTCATTTGTGCCGCTATCAGGATAAGATTGCAGTAATTAGACTTTCCATGCATATACCCATGTAGTCTTCGCAAACATCGGTATAAAGAAAAGTTGATTCCATTATTTAAAATGTGGATTGCAATAGAAAATTCTAGTTACTATTATTATAAATAGATTAGCTGCTTCATTACATGTCACAGGTATTTAGTATCATTGCAAATAGGATAGTAGTTTAGTTACACATAACCAGTTATCGCCAGCTCGTAACACCCGGTGCAATAATCCGATCTGACACAGAAAACATGTGACGCGTGACATTTGAGTACAGCAATGAAGTCGCCAAACAAATGCAGTTATAATACCCATAATACTTATCTCTCTCGATATAAAAATCTTCTCGCGTGTCTCACACTTGTATACACCATAAATGCATTAAGATTTAACGATAATTCTTTTCAAATAAAAATTGCTCTCTTCATTATGCCTTATACGTCTGCGGACGATACATGCAATCCATTGTGCGTTCACTAGCCTTCACAATGCATGTTTCTGTAAATATTTCCAGGAATATTTCCTTTGAGTGACAATCAGATTATAATCTCACTGTAGATCTTCAAGCAAAACAATATGTCGTAGATGTAATTTGCGCAGAAGTTGCAGAAAAGTTCTAATGATTCTAAGAATTCACAGACTTTATGAACTCGGCAAAGAGCAGGTATGTTATTTAGAGTTTTAGCAATCATGTTCAACAGAAAGGATTACAAATCTGCAGTGTACTCAAAACGAAGATTTTCCCTTCTTCTTTTATTTCATTATCTTTTCAAGTTTCTTTCAATTTAAAATGTATTTTATCGACTGGTACCAATTTAAAATAATTTCTCTCACTAATCAAAATGAAAATAATTATCCAAAAGAAAAAGAAAGAAAGAGAAATTAATATTAAAAAACACAATGCACATTTCAACTGGCAATTTAAATATATCGAGCTACACTCGTCATAGTCTTTCCGGTGAGCAAAAAATTGTTTAGAGACGCCGTGTCAGACTACGTTCTCAAAAACAAAGCTGAAGAAGAAGTAGCAACAATTGACTAACCGACGTCAGGCAATAGGTATGCAAACAAATTACTTACATTCTCAGTCGACATACAACTCGAGCCAGTTTCAGCGATAAGATAAACGTTGCGCGGTCTCTAAAACCGTATTTACATTATCAAGCCGGCAAAAGCATAGAGGCCGAGGCCCGATAGGATAGAAAACGCTGGGGCTCGTTCGCATAACCGGTAAATAAAATTATAACGAGAGTGTAATTTGTTTCGCTGACGCGTCCGCCCGGCTATAATTTCATTGCTCTCCCCGGTCGGTCTTCGGATGATATAACAGTATAATTAAGCCGAAACCCCGTTTATTTCGCCGTATAATATACATTATACACAGGGAGCAATGAAGTTCTCGGGCGTTGTTATTATTATTTCGGCTAGGACTTGCCGCGACGGGCATTCCTCGCGAGAATTCGGGCCAAGCGAGCGAGCGTGGGTTTCGAAACAGGTTTCGAGCGTGTACCCGAGGCGGACGCGACTCCTTCCGTGACCCACTAAGTGCGAAATCATTGCCTGACGTAGCCAGCGAGGCGGCCCAGGTAACTGTGCAAATTAGTCCGGCGCAGATAAGTTTCTAATTTACCGGGGAATTTGAATTTGGCCTTCCTAGCCGCTGCTGCCGCGGGCATACGAACAGGCATTTTCTTGCGCAAACACTGACATTGCGAATGCGCCTCGATCACTGACTTTTTCCTTTTTCGAAAGGTCAAACATCGATCCGCCAGACAAACGACAGCCATTCTTATCGGTGCTCGAACGATCCATCGACGCGCGTCTTCGCTTTTCCCGATTTATAGTCGTCCCTCGACCCCGGGACTGCAAACACACGCTCCCGGAACTATTGCCACGCAAATTTACGATTTTCGGAAATTTGTCGGCACCTAAACTCTTCCAATTTCGTAAAACGAACGCGTACGACGTTAAACCTTCGCTCAGATTGACGACTAAAACCTTTAACAAAGGCTCGTCTTCTCTCGGAAATAATTCATTTCTTTGCGAATTGAAACGTCTGCAAAAGAAATGTTTTTTCAGCGTACGAACCTACCATGGATTAATAGATTCAAGTTTCCTCTTTATAACGACGTCATAAAATTTCATCTACGATTTTTTGAAGTTTTTTTATGAATAAAAAATAAGGAACATGTTCGGTCATATTGCTGGAAAGTTGGCAGTACACCTTTCAGTAAAAGGACAGTAACTCGGCTAAAAAAAAATAAAATCGCATGTCTAGTTGCAATAGCTTGTTGGAAAGAGAGAGCTTCAATCTTCAAATTTACGATATATTCCATTCCACCGAAATTTTTCCAACGACTTCAGAGGCTTTTCAATTTGCACTATTTTTGAGTAAAAACGCGATCAGTTTCCTCTATGCTATAATTTACAAAAATTTCTTAGAAGAAGACGAATAATAGAATACGAAAGTAGAAATTTCAAGTTTCAAAATGAGACGAGAAACATTATTGTACGACTCATTTTTGTGTAATTATGTCCATTTAGAGATCGACGGATTTTCAAAATCGGAGGTGTGGTGGCAACGCCATTTAATGTTCGACGATTTCTGTAAAACGAGTTTGCTCCGATTTGTTCGTGTAGAGTGTACAAAGGCCCGTGGAAATTGCTCTGATCGTCCGTAGGACGAACTTCGTTGAAACGCGAGTTTCCACACAGGTGAATCGCGTTTTCCCCCGTGAGTTTTTCGAAGCGACAGAGATCGTGGCGCAACTATTCTTTGTTCCGCGGTCCGTTTTGTACACGTTTCCGGCCGCCGCGAAGGCAATCAACTGTAATTTTCTCTTACTTCCTCCTTGACCGTTATTTCGAGATTGCTGCGGCTCGAGAAACTTTGTCCTCGTTCGTTGTGTTTACCTTCGCAATTACCTGGGATCACTGTGTTGACTCATTTCAATTAGGTACCTGAGTTACCAAATCTCATATTTGATTCGTTCACCTGGAAAAAATCGTTCACTTCTCTGCGATTTTGACATTCGAGCCTGCGTGGTTGCGTGTCACAATCGAATCCCGAAAATGTGTATTTATGAAGTAATCATATATTTCGATTGTGAAAAATGGAAGATTATATTTGTTTATACAGGAGAGTATAAAGTATAAATTGAACTGTGGAGTCAAATTTCCGGATCGTGATCAAGGATCAAATTTTGAATTTTGAAGCACTCCGAAACACCTCAGTATTGTTTAGTACCTGGATGACTAGAACCTGAATGCGAATGATGGAGTACCTAACTTTAATGTCTGAAGTACCAAACTTCAGATCTTGAAGAACCAGACTTTGGACTCTGAAAGAGCATTTGAATTCGAATGCTGAAGGAAGTGAATTCAGGTACTGAAGAACTTGAACTTGAACTTTGAATATTCTAATTTTAAAGTCTAAGGTATTCAACTCCGAATCATATTACAGTCGAATTTGAATTCGGAACTGACTGAAACTGAATTTTGAAGCAATGGAATGTAGGTATTGAAGCACTTGAATTTGAATTCTGAAGCAGATGAGTTTAGGTACCAAAGTACTTGAATTGGAATTCTGAGGCACTTGAGCTTGAATAGGGAAGCTTTTAAATTCTAATTCTTGAGAATTTGTATTAGAAGGCATTCGGTTTCGAATCACAAAGCACTTGAATTTGAATTCTCAAGTGCCTGAAACTGAATTCTGAAGCAATTGAACTTAGGTACTGAAGCTCTTGAATTTGAATTCTGATGCGCTTCAGCTGGAATAGGGAAGCTTTTAAATTTCAACTCTGGAGAATTTGCATTACAAGGTATACAATTTCAAATCACGAAGCACTTGAATTTCGAAATCTATACTCGAGCGTCCACATGCTGAAGTTCGAGACTCGAATGGCCGACAGCGTTTCGCCCATAATGTATCAGCCAATCTTCCCTGTAACGCCCAAACTTTTCGAGTTTTCTCGTTACCGGAAGTGCAGCCGGAAGACAATTCCTTGATTGTACCGTAATTATTCCGGCATCCCGAACGAAGCATTTACATTTCAATCTCCGCCGGTTGGTACACGGTGGCGAGCCAGCGACGAGATTCAAATTATCCGCGAACAACCCGTGTACATCTCTGCTCTGAAATCAAAAACCATAAGACACTCGTTGGTTGCTGAAGCGTAGAGAAGAGGGGGACGGAGGCTTATCTCTTCGCCGAGTGAGGAGAGGACGGTCGAGTGTGCAGGGAGCCACTTGGATTAATTTGGGAGCTTAATTATTCATTTCGCTTTGAGTCTGCCGCCCCTAATCTCCGCGAGTTATTCGAAAGTTGAAAACCACGGAAACAGGAATCGTCGAGCGTTCTCCGTAACGCCTGCTTAAATCCTCCTGCGATGAATCGCGGCTTAAGTTTTTATCTCGAGCTTTATCGCGAACGCTCCTCCGACTTTCGTTCTTACGCCTCCATCGAGAGAGAAAGAGAGAGAGAGAGAGAGAGAGAAAGAGAGAGGGAAAGAAGAAAAAAGCGCAGGATTCTCGTAGCATCACTTTTTCAGTCCGTTAACGTAACGCGGTCATTCATTACGCCGTGTGTATATTGTCTTTCCCTTCGACTTTTTTCCACCCTGGGTATGAACAAGTTTGCACGCGTGTTACGGGATCCTTCTCTTCTTCTCCGAACTTGTTTTACATCTTCTTTGTTTATTTGTTTAATGTCCCGCCAGTTAGCTCGCTGGTTACGACCGCTTTCGTGTTTCTCCGCGTTAATATTTTGCTCGAGGAGATGAGGACAGCACTCCTCGAGGAGCTCTCCATTTTACTTTTTATTCCATGAGGAATTCTTTCGCCTTATGCTCTAGTTGTGTTTACCGCGATGTGGGATGTTTGTTTCACCACAATTTTATACATCCGCGAGAATTCGTTGCGGAAAAGTCGTTCAGAAATCTTTTCACGCTAACGACACCGTAGTCTCCCAACTGAATTTTAGATTCAATTTTTTAAGAGTTCAAGACAGACTGAATCAAGCGGAGAAATTTGGAAACAATTTACCGGAATAAAAGGAATCTCGGCAAGGGCGCCACGGACCGAAAAACCCTGGAAAACTGCAGCCCAGATAGTTCTTCGCGCTTTCTCGTGGTCTTTCTTCTACCCTCGTGTCGTTGCAGGACGTCCTTAAAGTACGTGTTCCAACAGATAGCTTCTCTGAGCAGTTGCTTTTTCAGATTTATCCATTAAACAACGGTTAGACTTGTATATCGAATCCTTAGCTCGGTGTTTACGATTTTCTCTTTTCTACAGGAAGCTGCGGTGGATCTTTCGATGAATGCATTCTCGTCCACTGCGGCGGCAGTCGCCTATATTTTCCTTTGTACGCGTTTCACTGCATCTCCACAGTTGCGGTTTATGCATCATCGGCTTCTGTTGTTGCATTTACTTCGGTTCCACTGTGTACTTCGGTTTATTTTTCGACGAACGCATTCTCCACCGTATTCTTCGATTGCAATTCTAATCGTGTGTATTTTCATCGAATTTTCCTTCGCGTGCAATCTTGTGCATCTCCGCCATTGTAGTTCGATAGATCATTCACTTGTGCTGTTGTGTTTACTTCATCGACTTTTTGAATGCATTTTCCATTGCATTTCCCATTGTATCCGATCGAATACGTTTGCAATGCGTTTTCCATTGCAACCACAGTTGCACTTTACGGATCATCTACTTCAGTGGATTTTTGGATTGACACACAGTTTCCCGTGTATTTTCCCCTGAATAGTACTCAATAGATCTGCAACGCATTTTTCATTGCACCACCATCGCAGTTAGTAGATTATTTACCCAAGAGAAATTTTGCAACAAATGCATTCTCCATTATTTTTTTTTCCTCTGTACGTATTTCTTTGCAGCAATGCACAGTAAAAAATTGCGGATTTCCCGGAATCGTCTTCGTACATTGTTGAACACCTGCCTTCGTCCGTCGCCCTAATCGACCTCATTAATTAAACAGCCCTAATTGCATGGCGAAGCGCGACCCTTCCGCGTTTTAAACAACCCGATTACGTTTCGTTAATAAATGATAGCCGGGCCCGGGTGCAGGTTTCCATGCTTTTCATACCCCTTGACACAAATCCGATAAAACGATTACATGGAAACAAGTCGTAAACGCGAACAGCGAAAATACGCGCGTTTCGCATGAAACATTGCGCATTCCTGCGACACGTATACGCGCAGATAGGTGAACGCGTATACGTGGGAAAGTGTTCGCGAGCATGTTTGCGTTTTGTCTGCGTACGCGCGCGCGCGCGCTCGGACAGCATGGGTTTTGTGTAAACTCAATTAATAATGACGTTGTGTGGAGCCCGTGTCTCCGGCTGCGAGACACGTTCTCGCGCTATTGACGTTTCGATTTACAATGCCGTAAAAACACGGTCGCGTTTACAGAAAGCCACTTGCCGAACGAAAAACCGTGTGATACTCGCTCGGCGAGAGCCGATCCTCTTCGATTCCGACTCGACGGTGTCACGTGTAAAGGAACTCGGAAACATCAAATTCTAAAAATAATATCCGCATCGGTCTATAAAGTGTTTGGAACTTCATCGGAGTTAACTGCTTTTTATAACAAGCAGATCACCAATAATTTATTCACCGAAGCATTTAACATTTGTTCGAATCTACCAAAGAAGTGATCCGTAACAAAAAGTCACAGGAAACAAGTATCCGAGTAGCTGAATGAAAGATCGCTATGCAAATGGACAAACTCGCGGAATAAAACATTGCTTCCTGCATTAATACGGCAGGACGCATCTTCCACAAATTTTTGGCACAATTTACCAGAATTTTCCGGGCGTTTTTTTCATCGAAGTATCAGCAGAAAGGACTGAAATTGGGGAAACGAGTAGAACTTAAACGAAGCATCAACTCGAATTGTACGCTTTACTATTTCGTATGTTCACATTTGACACAAAAACGTAAAAAAAATGTCATGGGTGAATCGTGTGTAGATTTGGAGATAGAAGCTTTTTTTAAAATGACTAAAAAAAGTACGACTTTTTTGAGCTTCTGTTTGAAGAGTGACAAACTGTTACAGATAAGTGGCGCCCACAATCCTGGAACTTACTCGAAATTTAAAGTTATAGCACACAATATTTCGAGATTCCATGGCTTCTGCCAAATCCTTTCAATATTTTATATAGTATGTGTGTCGCATTTGTTGAAATATTATAATAATACAGACGAGCACCGAAAGACATGCTGACAGCACACTTGTTGAGAAGAATTAAGGAAGAGGTCTGTGACTCGTATGAAAATGGCGTAACGAACGGCTATTAACATTTTTCGCAAACGACATGCAATTTGTAGCATCGCAGAACGACAGTTGTCTCCTACCCGAACCATAATCATACGACAATCGTATGTGGTTACGTCTTTAGTAACTTTCGAGCTATGATTACGATGCGGGCCGTTAAACAGTCGGCAATTAATAATTGCCGAGTTTGTAGTAATTAGAACATGATCCGGAACCAATTCGCTATTACTAACTAAACAATTAGACATTGTGCTGCGCTATGTGTAACAATAGAAACACAGCTGTTCAATAATATCCGCATCGGTCAATGAAGTGTTTCGAACTTCATCGGAATTAACTGCTTTTTATAACAAGCATATCACCAATAATTTATTCACCGGAGCATTTAACATTTGTTTGAATCTACCAAAGAAATGATCCCTAATAAAAAGTCACAGGAAACAAATATCCGAATAGCTGAATGAAAAATCGCAATGCAAATGGACAAACTCGCGGAATAAAACATTGCTTCCTGCATTAATGGTTACGGTAAACTAGAGTTGATAAAGCTGCCGCTCCGCGGAATTTCGTGAATCGTTAATGTTTTTTTTTCCCCCGGATTTCTATGGACTACAAATGCATAAAGATCCGCAGCCTGGAGATGAACGCGATAGCCGAATAATAAATTCAGGAGAGGAAGAATCGCTAATCTCAGCCATCGATTGCAAGATTAAGGTGTACGTGTGCGAGTGCGAGCCGACGCGTGTGTGTGGTCTGTGCGCGCGTGTATGTCTGTCTGTACGCGAGCGTAACGAATGGCTTACAATCGCGTGCCTCCGTAGTCGGTGAAGTTTTCCCCGTGCTCTTTCATTCCGCGCATTTCGTTCTGCACATTGTCGCGAAGGAACAATGCACGGGTGTGCGCAGATAGCATGCAAGTTCCTCGACGGATCGACTCCCAGACGACACTGCGGATGCGTCCCAACCTTGGCAACTTTCACAGCGCAAGAAGGCAACCTCTGTGTGTCTGTTGCACAATCCGCGAATTCGACCCTGAGGAACACATAACCGGTTCCCGCAACAACGCGTTAAACTCGTTCCCCAATGTCATTAGGAACTGCGCGCGATGTTCTAACAGATCCTTGGATATCCTTTCAACATGCGAACGAGGAAATATCGAGTGATTAACCTTGAATTCTGCACATTTTATTTCGGTGTTCCAGGTTTTAAAAATCGGGCTCGATTTAAAGTCTCGTACTCGGGCAGTGAATTCACGATATATGTCAACAACATGGGCCTTGCCAGCGTCATGTATCGTCCAGGGGACACACCCGAGCCGTGTTGTGTTTAGCATCCTAGCCCCTCACGCGGTATACCCAGCGGTAGTGGGGATAACTCCGCGAAGTTTATCACCCAGGCCTCGGCGACATACATAGAGAAATCATTGTATTTGCTCGAGGATTTGATCCGTGAAACTTTCTGCTAAAGTCCTCGGCTCCGTAACCGCATTGTTTAAAACTAAACAGCATCTTCATCCGTCGCTAGAAAAATCGCAACGTGAAAGCTGCGTGCGTGCCGATCAATTTTGCTACTTTCACCGACGCGTGCCGTATTCGGGGCTAATGTTCACGGCAATAGAACTGCATGCCACGAGCGCGTGGAATGTTCATATTGAAAATCCCGAAGTGTTCATCAATCGTGACAGAATCACCTTCGCCCACGTGTCCAACGATGCGCTTCGAAAGTTTCGAATGTTTCGCTTTTTGCACATCTGAACCGAGGAACGAAATGAATAAATACAATAAAATACGGTTAATTTAAAGTGATTTCGTGGGACGAAAATTTTCGGATTAATTCGAATGTCTGTGAGTCCAATGAAGTATGACCTCACCGGTAGAACGAATTTTTGCATTAGTGGAACAAAGATTTCCCAATTAATTCGGGCAATTACACGGATATGCGCAATTCTATCGTGCGCCGCGTGCTGCAGCGAATTCCTTACTTTCTACACAGAGAACCGTTCGACCAGTAGAATCTCTTTTAACTCGGTCACGGATCGGTTATGATTTTCGACCGGACAGATACGGCACGGTCGCCGTTTAGTATCGGCAGCTAGGACGCATTCGAAACCAATTACCAATTGCAATGGCGCGACGCGGGGTTCGACGGGGGGTGGGGGTTCAGGCAGGCTGTGGAACACTTGCACCGAAACTTGCACAATGCGCCAGTTGAATGACCTGGTTCGCTCCGGCGTGAAAGGGGCATTAATCTCCGAAAGGGTGAGCGCATCTCTCCGCATCTTCATTCGCTTGGCTGGCTTTCACTGAGAGAGGAAGATAGGCGCGGGTACTTAATTGCATCCTTTCTCTTACCCGGGACCCGAATACCGAAGCACCTACTTATCTGTTCTTAATACGGCAGTCTCGCGGCGATACGTGTCCGAGTCGCTCGCCCGTGAACCAGCGTTCCCGTCGGCGGCCCTTTCCCTTTCTTCCCTTTTGCCACCCTTATCCGACAAAGAAACTGCCGCGGGAACTCGGAAATTCGATATTTCGCGCGTTTGCCGGCCGGTTTCGCCGACGCGATTACGCGAGAAGCGATAACACACGCGCAGGTCTGACAAAATGTTTCACCGCTTTAATATCCGCTGCTTCGGAAGATCGAACGTGACGTAAGAGCCTTAGAAAGCGGCGAATAACTCCTCCTCGACGTTTCCTGACATTCTCTGTCATTTCGACGCGGAAACACAGGCGGCGGATTGTGCAATCCTTGGACGCTGCGGACCGCGGAATATTGTCACGCGATAATTAGAATTTGCATTCGAGACGTTCGGGATGTTTAAATTGTCAGCTCTCAGGACTTTTACGTTCTGTGACTTAACTACTACTTCCTGAAGTCGGGCATATAGACTGTTTCAGCAGATCAGTTATCATTCCGAAGTATCCGAGTTCGAGAAAATTGTGGAACATTTGAGTGTTCGAATTTCGGTGTTGAAGTAGCGACTTTTGTATTTTATAGTGCTACAGTGTATTAATCTGAACTTCGTGATATCTGAATTTGGACTTTCCAGTACCTAAATCCGATCAACGATGCCGCGGATTCGAGCACCTACTCGATGAACAATTCTGAAGTACCTAAATCTCAAATTAGCGAAGGAATGTAATATTTTGGGCCCTCGAAGGTACTTCATAGTACCCGAATTTGGAGTCTAATTTCCCGAATTGGAATTCCGAAGTGCCCGAATTTTAAGATTTTGAGCAGTCTTGAACTTCTGGGCGCCCGAGAACCTGAATTTGAGCTTCGGTCTATCTGGCGAACGTGAGTACCTGGATCGGAACTTTAAGAGCCTGAAATTCAATTTTGAGTTTCGGAGAGTTTAGTATCACGAGTGCCATGAACATCCGATTCCATGCTTCGAATTTCCATATTGGAGTTTATCAAGGGTACGAGTAAGAAATTGATGGCACTCGAACACGGAAGCGTGGAGCCCGGGTAACTATATAATTATTACGTAATTGGGAATATTTTAATGAAATTCGTTTGTAGTGGTCTCGTAGAATCGCGGAGCGTTGGGTCATAAGTTCTACAATTCCGAGAGTCCAATTAAAATTCCGTAATTACGGTTGACTCCGCGTGTTCGTTTATAATGATGCGCCCGCGTATCTCGCGGATTACTACTTACTTTCTCCCCTTTGACCGCCTCCGATTCGTCCCTCCCTCTGCCTCCTCCTTGTTCCCTTTATCGTCCTCCTTTCTCCACCGGGAGGGAAACGCAGAATTGTACGCCGTCCGTCGAATATTTCTTATTTTTTGCCGGATCCATCGTACGAACGGCCATTCTTCGGGCCATAAATTGTTGGAATAAAATACACGACGCCAGAATAAATAGATAATGAAGAGCAACGGCCGTGCCTTTTCCGAATAAAACGACAAACCGGCGAATCAATACGGTTTGACGGCGCGCCTCGTTTCTTCTGTACATTGACAGACACCTCGTCGCAGGATTCATACTCGGAGAAAACGACGCTAACGCCCACACAAATTTTTTTATAGAGGGTGAGGCACTTAAGACAAGCCACCTGAAGAACTTCTATGTTATTTCAGATAGGATGAAACGTTTCAGACAAAAGTTATTTGGTTTCGATGGCCCCATTGCGTGGCGTACATAACTTTTTATTTCAGAACCATATATTTTTGTACTCTTACGATTATAGCCCTTCTCGAGAAAATTTCAACGATGTCGTCGATCAAGGTCATTCAAGGTCATTCAATATCACAAACAATGAAAAATATAATTCAGACTCTTTTTACTCGTTCCCGCATGCCTTTCTGCAACACCGGCAAAAATTTAAGGGTATTATTACGATATTCTTCACTTATTCAAATTCTATTAAGAGAACTAAACTTCCATTTAACTTCCAGTTCTTGCAATGGATGCAGAGCAGTTTTATTTTGCATAAAGATCCGCAGTCCAATTAAGCTTCCTTCAGAAGCAATTAGAGGACTAGGAAACCAATCAGTGTAAGTTCCTGGTCATGAAGATTACAGTAATTAAATCATTCAAACAAATTGACATAAGAAAAGATTGAAGACTTTCGCAGATTATCTTCTTATTCGTTCAATTATGAAAGAGTCTGTAAAACTGGAATGAATTTTTCACGGATCCAGCCGCAACAAAGCGAGAAAACCTGGCTTGGAAATTCCGTTTTCACCTCGAGTTTCCCGTGCACGGTGCAACCCGTCGAACAACGTCTCGGGGATCCAAAAATTCGCTCGCGGTGCCTCGGTCCGATTCCGTGCTAATTAATTTAAAAAACGAATGCCTCGGCGATAACGCAGAATTTCATCTCGACTGCCGTGGTACGCCGATGCGGTGCGAGGCATACAATTCCGAAAAATCCGGGAACGTCTTAAAAACCCGGAAAATTAAGGATCGCAGTTGTACGCGGGGTCTCAGCTGCGCAGAACTGCGATACCGTGCGGTGTCGTTGCACCTGTTATCCGGGGTTAGGCGTTCGCCCGTCCCTCCCTAAACTCCCGTCCATTTTTCGCTGTACCCCGGCAACGAAGTAATTGTTCGGCCGAAAGTTATGTCTCCTTTTCCTCCGTATTCGAATCCCGTTACGGTTTTATGCGACGGCCCAATAAATCCTGACGACCGGCGCTCGCGTAAATCAGAAAAAATGGTCGGAACCACTTTAAAGGCGGCGACGAGAGAGGAGAGGAGAGAGAGAGAAGGGCCACGTCCGTCGACGCTCGTATCGACCGGTTAACCGACGATTTTCTTGAGGTATTCGAAGAGAGAGTGAGAGAGAGAGAGAGAGAGAGAGAAGGAGATCGATAGAGGGAAAGGGAGGCCAGGCGGAGCGTAGTTTCATCAATTCAGATAAATGAAATTACGTCGGTTGCGTCGTCTCTCGTTCCTATTTCATCCACAGGCTCTCTATGTTTTGTCGTCGCCGCACCCGCCGCCGTGAATTAACTTCACTCGACGGCACCGTAGACAACCCCGGGCCACTTTTCCCCGGTCCCTTTTAAGACTTTTTAAGTCGGCCCTCCACCGTATTAAAATAAAGGACAAGACACCGGCCTCTCCGTGTAATAGCTGGCAATCGTCGAGAGCGTTTCAGGGAAACGCCGGCAGATGGGATTAATTAGCATTAGTGGCACTCGTTCACTGTAACCGCGATCTGTCGAATTTCCGTCGATCGACACCATCGGAACAGGATTATAGACGCGTTCGCTACGCACTTGTAACTAAGCGAACACCACCTGGTCTTTATCACGCTTTAGTGCGAACTACAATTCGGATTTTTAGAATCCGAGGGTACGCAGGGGATTTGCATTGAAAACCAAGTCGAAAATGTGCAGAGAAGTTTTTTCATGCGACGTCTCATTCTCGAAATGATCGAAATCGAAGATCCACCAACATACGCGGTATTGATCGACACGTTTCGCGTTGTTTTGAAGACTATGATTTGAATTTGACAAATGTGGGGGTACGGGATGAATCTGCATTGAAAACTGAGTGGAAAATAAGCACAAACATTTTTTCATATAATGCTTCGTTTTGAAAATAACCGAGAACGAAGATCCACCAGCATACGCGGTATTGATCGACACGTTTCGCGATGTTTTGAAGACTATAATTTGAATTTGCCAAATGTGGAGGTACGGGATGAATCTGCATTGAAAACTGAGTCGAAAATAAGCACAAACATTTTTGATATAATGCTTTATTTTGAAAATAACCGAAAGCAAATATCCCCCAACATACACAATACTGATCGACGCGTTTTGCGATCTTGTGAAGACTATGATTTGAATTTGCCAAATGCGGGGATACGGGGCGAATCTGCATCGAAAACTGAGTCGAAAATAGGCAGAGAAACTTTTTCACGTGACGTCCCATTCTCGAAATAATCGAAATCGAAGATCCCTCCAATACGCGTGGCAATGATTTGATTTGTTTCACGATTTTTCGAGGACTACGGTTTGAATTTGATAAATGTAGGGGCGCGGGACGAATCTGCATTGGAAACTGAGTCGAAAACGTGGAGGAATGTATTTCTGTACGACCCTTTGTTTCCAAGATAATCGAAGTCGAAGATCCCTCCGCTACGCGCGGTAATGAATAGGAAGCGACGACGTGTCTGTTCATAACTTACCGTAACTACTTCTTGCGAGTACTAATGCGTGCGCGTCGAATGAACTTTCGAAGTTGATTATCTCCGTAACGTAGGCTCGGACGGAGAAACTGTATTAGGTCTTTTTGATACGGTTTTCCGCACTGAACCGTTTCCTCTTGGTTAGAGTTCGCTCGGGTGATGTACATTCCAAGAAATCGCTTAGGAAGTTGTCAGGTCGAGTCATAAATTCCGTTTCAGTGTGAGAATTTCATTTGTCACTGAAATGGTTACATCTATTACATACTCGTAATTATTTGCAGTGATTCGTTCAGTAGCACGATTGTGATTACGACCATAAACGCATCATTGCAATTTCCTCTGGGAATGTTAACACGGAAGAAAATATGTTTGATGTCTGTATGTGTGAAAATTTTAATTGCAATGTACTGTAGAGTATTCTGAACAGAAAGTGGATAAATATTTGAAATTCTGGATTATTTGGCTAGATAAATATGTGCGATTTGCATCAGAACTCGATTTCCAATTTCACATAAACCCATCGAATTATCGAAGCATCTACAATAAATATAAAATCATTACACGTTGCTTAACCCATCGCCTTTCTGTTTCTTTCGCAACAGTGCTCGTCAGATCTACATCATCATCAATATTCTGCTCGAAGTGAAAGGAGTTCAATCCTTATTGTAACTGTGTATTCACGGCGAAGATTCAATAACGATAGCAGACAATTTTTGTCGCTTTCTCTTCGGTAGAGTTCTCTGTGCTAAATTCATAGCTTAAAATTCTCTTCAAACAGTGATGTTTAAAGAAACTATTCCGTTGCATCGCGAACAGTGATTTCTCAGTAGATTAAGGATTTCTATGCAAAATAAAGAAGGTTGGAAATCAGACTAACAGACTTCAATTATTTCAATATTTTTACTGTTTCTAATTTCTGCCATACACTTTCCCCATCATTGCAGAAAATCCGCAGACTATTTATTCATTCCTACACGATTGAAATGATTCTTGGCCTGAATAATTGTATTAAGAAATCCTAACTAGAAATCGAAGAATAGTAGAATAGAAGTATGCTTAAAAATCGAGACGATATATTACGCAGTTTATGCTTGAAAACTGTGATCCAGTTGTGCAACAACTTTCGCGCACGTTCACCGCTCGCAAACGAAGAATCGAGGACAAAGTTGTCCAGAAAAAGGCGGCCGAGCCCCGGCGCATTAACGTAACAGAAGCGTGATTGGGTCGGCGCGGACCCGATGCCCTTAATAGGGTCAAGTATCTCCACTTCGTGTAATGCATGAGAGAGAGAGAGAGAGAGAGAGAGAGAGAGAGAGAGAGAGAGAGAGAGAGAGAGAGAGAGAGAGAGAGAGAGAGAGAGAGAGAGAGAGAGAGAGATAGTGCTCGATAAAAGGATCGAAATTTTCCAACGAGGCCGGTCCGCAGTATACGGGCATGCGAAACATAAAGTGTCCTTCGGAAATAATTATTTCGCTAAATGAAATTCCGCGACGCCGTTTCCCTGCCTCGCGTCTGCTGTAATAGGATCCATCGCGAATGGATGAGCGTCCACGGAGAGTCAAATTTAATTTTGATAAAAGAGGCTTATAACGAGCGCGCAGGATCGTTTGAGGACCGTTAAGGACACACAGGGCTGTTACTTTTCTGAGAATATGGAATCCAAGAGGCCGGGCGATAAGACTCGGCCCGATATTGCCTCACGCCACGGCCATATATCCCTTATCGCGGCCCCAGAGTAGCTTGCGAATCCTCAATTACGGCTGTAAGGAGGTTCCTCTAGCTCGTGGTTTGCCGATCTATCCTCCGGTTTCGCAGATAATCGCGGTCTCTTCTTTTTCTCGCGGCAGATCATCCGCGGATAACTCGCCGCGCCCTCTCCTTAACCTCGAATTTGCCCCGAGCGTGACAGACGCATTCAATTTTACCCTAATACCCGTCCGGCCTTTCGAAATCTCGACCCGCAGTCTTAGGCTCGCTGTAAGTCTTAGCGTTTATGACTCCATTCTCCCGATTCTAAGTGCTGGTGTCCCCCTCCCGCCATCTGTCTCTCCCTCGTGCAAGAATTATTGGGTTCAGGGGAAAGTTCGTCCCGTTTCGTGCAGTGAAACCATGGTCTCACTTTTGACCTTTGAACGCCATTGGAAAGTGGACGATTGTGATTTCTGTGCAGTTCTCAGATCTCAGATATCTTTCAGTATTATTTCCAAAGGTATTGAGTCCACTCGCTATTTGATTTTATTATCTTGAAGTTAAGTAATCCTGGGATTCAATTGGAATGTCTGGGATGAACCGTTCTCAAGTACAAGTGTTTACTTTATATATGTCGCCGAGGCATGGCCGATAAATGTCCCAGAACTATCCCAATGCTGTAGGGCATACCCTTCGAGGGGCCAAGAAATTCAAGACACCTTGGTCGTCGAGGAGTGTACGGTCGTGTAGATCAAAGAATAGTATCTTCTGGTCGATATATGTCCCAGGCTAGACCCGTGTATTTTACATATATCGAGTAAACGCTGTATCTTCAGATGGCTTGTTTCTCGGTATACCGCAGAGAAATCTGTACAAATATTATCTCGACCATACTGTTTCTCGATTTTCGATTTCTCATCAAATAGAACGAATTTTATCACTTATCTAGATGAATCTCTCTGTCGGGAGATAGAGAAAGAAATGATTCGTTAAACTCGCATAACTTGTATTCGCACGTCCTCAGAAATGATATCGAGCTCCCGTTCATTTTACGTTCTCTTCCGATATAGATCTCGGTGTCTAGGCGAAACGAATTTCATTATTATTTTCTCGAAACTGCACATTGCTAGAAATCAGAAGACATCAATTTGCCTTCCGCAACCGTTCCCCCGTTCCTCAGGTACTGCGATTCCGACGATTTCGCCGATGATCGAGGAAGGATTTATTCGCCGCGGCGAATCATCCGACCCGACACCCGGCACTGGCAGTAATTTTTAGGTCGCACGTTAGATACGAGCTGAAAGATCATTCGGGAATTTACGAGTTCAGGAGGAAAATGAAATTGTTCCCGGCGCGCTTAGATCTGCTCGCCGGCATGGAAACCACGTTCTAATAAAAGGAACAATAAAACCGAGCACGATCTTCAGAAATCTCGCCCTTTCAGGTCGCGGTGGTACGGTCGGGCAAGTGGAACGATCCACCGGTGGCTCGCCGAGAAAACTAATCCTGTCAGTGGTCCTAGACAAATAGAATAATCTTGTCCGTGGTCAGGGGAATAATCCTGTTGGGCCCCAGACCGGTAGAATAATTTTACTTGATGTGGTGGCACCAGTGGAAAAATCCTCTATACAACCAGGAAAAATGTTCTGTCAATAGCCAGACCAGTGAAATAGTTTTGTATGGTATCTGACAAGTAGAAAGAAGTTGTTTGTGTCCAGGGGAATTGTCCTGTAATAGTCAAACCAACAGACCGGTCTCATCAGTCGTTAGACAAGTGGCATGAATTTTTTTCCAGTGCTCCGAAATGCAGAATCAGTTTTTTCCAGTGCTCAGACAAGTAGAATTAATTTTTTCGAGTCTCCAGCACGTAAAATGAATGTTTGCCAACGTCAAGACCAATGTTCCAGCGGCCATGATAATTCGAATAATCACCTCAATAATCCGACAAGCGGGATTACGAAAATTCGGATCTTGCCAGTTACCTTACAGGTGCAAAGGTACGATAATCCTCCTTGTCATCGGACAAGTGAAATATTCCGGTCAGACACCACGCAAGTAGAACATTCCCGTTTTTGACCAGCAGAATAATTTCACCAACGGTGAGGTGATCCTGTCAGTGGCGAGATAAGTAGAATAATCACTCCGATGGTCGGACCAGGGAAATTAGGAAAGTAGAACCACCGGGCCGGCGATCCGACAAGTGGAATGACCCTGCTCGTGGTCAGATAAGTAGAACCATCCCATCGATGGCTCGGCAAGGAGGATTAGGAAGGTAGAGCGACCCCGCCATTGATCAGGAAAGTGGGAAAGACCCTTCGGTAACCGGATAGTTGAAATATTCCTTTCAGGGGAGAGTGAAAATAAAATCAATAAACTGTCTTTGCGGCGGAGGAAAAAAATCCCAGCGGTGCTAAAACCAGTAGAATAATCCTGTCGTTGGTCAGACGAGGGAAATAACCTTGTCAGTGGCTCGATAAAAGAACGTATAACGTAGGACACGTTCGTCAAAGATTTGCGAGCTTCTTTCACCGGCTGTATGTACAGCCAGCGGAGCGATGTGTTCCCAGACCAGCGGAATAATCCCACCCATAACCGAATGAACGATCGTAAAGCAAACGCGTTCTTCGAGAATTTGCGAGCCTCCTTCACCCAGGTGCATAGCCTGTCGGGAGACGCGTTCCTCCGATAAAAGTTCCCCGGCTTCCTTCTCACGGATATCGTATAATCGTCGAGGAGAAAGGTGTCTCTCGGTCACGTCGCTCTTTTATCCGGCGATGGCCTATCGATCTCTCGATTCGCCCAGGATTCGCCTAGGATAATTGAAAAAAATTCGAGCGTATGCCTTGTTTGACGAGGATCCCGAAGACGCGACTGATCGTGATGGATGCAGTGGTTTCTCCATATATGTCGTCAAGACCTGGATGATAGATGTCTCGGAATTATCCCCACTACTGCGGGGTATACCCCGCGTGAAAGGAGCGAGGAGTGTAAACGTAACACGGCTCGGATATGTCTCCTGGACGATACATGTCGCTCGCCGGACCCGTGTTGTTGACGTATGTCGAGAATTCACTGTAGTTGTTTACGATCTGCCGAACGCCGGAAGAACCCGCCGCGCGATTTCAAAACCGCGAATCTCCAGCCCCACCACTCTTTGAACCCAACCTCGCATTCAAAATTGATCGCGCGTACCAAGCTTAGGGCCGCTTTCACACGGCGCGGTTGAAATTTAATGACCGGGAACCTGGCGAGTCGAAATGGAGATCGAGGCGATCGAGACGGTGCCCGGAGACCGCGCCGGAGGACCCTCCATTGTCATTTAAATCTGCGGATTATCCGACAACGATCCCACATTTTCGAGTACATCTTTACGGCCGCGAGCGGTTTGCTCGCCCGGAGTAATTAATGCGACTTTGCGCGCAACCTTTGTGGCGACGCTGGTCAAACTGCGAATATTTATGCGAATTTACACAGTTTTGCGGAGAAACTGTACGACAGAGTTCTATTAACTCGACAGTTTCAAATCCGAGTGGCTTCAAGTTGAATCACACTCCGTGGGGAAAAATATCGTTCATGATCACTAGACTGCGGACCTTTATTCGTTCACAGCATCCGCACATTTTTGCAGTTGTGTAGCAACAAACACGAGGAATTTTCCAGTTGAGTGTGTAGTATGATGTTAATTTTGAAATTTAAAGAAAGAATTCCGCGTTGGATAAATATTTACATAATTAAGTCGCCGTCGAGGAGAGCATTTTAACGAGCCTTCCGCGACTCTTCCGGATGACCGGCCGTTCGGTCCATGTGAACGGAGCCTGAAGGTCCGTTTCTACTCCGCGGAGCGTTCCACGCATTTCGCGGATGCATGAATGGAGTTCTCGACGGGGAAGTTGAACGTCGCGTTAAATCGGTTCAGAAGGTAAACAGGAAGGCCGGGCACAAAGGGAATCGATAGGGACGTCTCCCGTATAACAAAAATCACACGCGGAAACGCAACGCCGCGCGGCGCCGCTCCGCCATTGGTATTAAGCGGCTTAACGCGAGCGCGCAGCACTCGGCGAGAAAATCGGGGCCCGCTTCGTTCTCTTCGACGCTAATTATTAATGTTCGCGTTAACGAAGATAACAATCGGCGGAAGTCGAGTTGGAAACCTACAGAAATGAGGTTCGACACTCCCTGTAATTACTTAATCAGATTTGATTTAATCCTTCGCCTGCATCGCTGGCACCGATGATCGATAATGGGTCTCGTTTAACGGGCTGATTTAATATTTTTGTGTATGCGAATGGTTATTAGCCGCTGCCGGGAATCGATGTAGCTCGAAATACAAGGTTTCAGGTTGATTAATATCGTTCCGCTGTCTGGGGTCATGTTCCGTGTACAATTACGTTTAACCTACTTGTCCGAGAAATTTAAACGCATCGAAGAACAGTATCTTGTAGACGATATATGTACCTGGGTAGACCCGTGTCGCGGACACACGTCGACTAAACACTGTACTTCGAGATAGTATGTATGCATGTCAGATGAATACCAGATCAAACACTCGAGAAGTCTGCCGGCTTAGTCGGTTCGAGAGCCTTGGGTCGTGAGCCAGATGGGTGCAGTTAGGGCTGGTCGGAACAGCGGCAAAGAGAAGTAGCGCGGCAAGCATCTCGGGTTCAATAACAGCGGAACAACAAGGACCCTGTCATAAACCAGGCCACGGGGATCTGTCTTGAGCAACGATGTCTGACTCTCGAGCGACTAGGGTCGCGCGCATTGTTGCGAACCAGGCTTGTTAGACAGGGGAGCTAACACGACGCGTTTCTGATTTGTTGCAGGACCTGATGACGAAGAACAAGCAGAGGAACTGGCGGCGTTTGCTGGCCGGTGGCTTGACCGTCGCAGTCGTGCTCGGGTTGGTCGTCGCCGCGTCGGTTCTTTTAACCGGAGGGCCGGATTCCACCGGGCCGAAACCGCCAGCGGCACTTGGCATCTCCCTTGAAGAATGGCTGGCCGGCTCGTTATCCCCGAAGAGCTTCAACGGCATGTGGACGAGCGGTAAATATGTCGTACATCTTTCCGAGGCCACCGACGGGCCATCGCGTCGGTTCGATTAGAAAATTGCGATTGATTCGGCCGTTTCCTCGATTTCGGCGTTTCCTTACCGGCCGGATAGTGAATTGCACCTGTGAATTATAGAAACGCCGCTTTCCGCGGAAGCACGGCGATAAATCCTGCGACCCTCGATCCTTGAATCGAGATCGCCTGGACGATATTTTTGGAGGTTTTAGTACGGTATACATGTGAGAAATTCTTTAGGCTCTCAACCCCTTGCCCTCGAACGGCTCCTCGAAGGCACAACTGAAAATGGAACGTCCTTTGAATTTAACAAAAATTGCTGAAAGCTAACATTTAATTTCGCACTGGCAACATGAAAAACGACTTCCAGCGAACATATTGTAAAATGTTCGGATTCTCGAGTCAAAACAGCTTCGACTGAGAAGGGTTAATCATGAAAATATAGAACATAGTGCTGACACGATAAAGGATCCTTTCAAAAGATTCTGAAGTGCATATATTATTAGATTGCATACGTTTCCACAACATCAACATTTTGGACAGGTTCAATGGGCTAATTTGTCGCCAGACTAGTAGAATAGATCAGGCAGCGACCAGCCATGTGAGTAGAATACGCGAGACATTAATGAGACCAATAGAATACACCATCAGTGAGTGACACGTCAAGTAAAATATATTACTGAACAATCACGAAAGTAGAATAAGCCTTTCTGTGGTGAGACAAGGGACTGGTTCTGCCATTAGGCAGTCAGATTAACGAGTTTGTTGTTATTCAAACGCTTTCATTCTCAGTTCTTCATCGAATAAATCAAGTGAACAATTCTGCAATTAGTCCATCACATAATGAACATAATTTAGTCTAGACGAGTAGAATGATTCCTTTGTGTTCAGTTCAAGGGTATGGGATTACTCAGTGTGATGGAGTATGTTCTCAGTGGTCCATCGAGTAAAATGAATTGGTCGACATATAGACAAGTAAAATATGCGTTTCCACGGTCGTGCAGTGAAACGACTCCGTGATTAGTCAGACAAGTAACCAGCCAGGGATTAATTCAATGCCACAATAATCAGAAGTGAGGGGAACTAGTCAGGTGAGAGGAAGGACATTAGGAAATCGGTTTCAAGAGTGAAAATTGCAGGTCGAATAGGTTTAATGGTTACATTAGAGTCGAGGAGGGCGGCGAATGAAAAATGGCAGGGCAGTTTCCGCCCGACGTTCTCAGCACGGTGTTCTTTAGTGTCCTCGGGTCCCGAATGTTCCCGAGTCTTGGATTTCACGGGAGTTCGAGGGTAAACAGTTTGAAAATTGATACGACTTCGAACTCCTGCCGGCAGAATCGCCTCGGAATTCAAAGGGAAAACTTCTAAGCCCTCCGAGGCGCGACCAGACGCAATTAATTCTGGAAATGGTATCTTTGTTTCTCGAACAAACGCGTCTGCGGCCGCGCCGGCGAAAGTGAATTTCCACCAGAAACGTTCGAATAGTTTGTACAGCTTCCGGCGAGTGTTAGAACCTCGAACGCTCCTTTTAGGAATCGTCGAATCCTCGGCACGGAAACAGAGAGCACGCGATAAATCAGATCTGGTGAGTTCGAAGGAAATCTGATTCGGAACCTTTTCCTTTCTAATCCTCGTCCCGGCGACGAACCAGAAGGTCTCCAAATCAATTCCCGAAGCAAAAACGTTCTCGATAGAACGCGACAATGTTCGCGCGTCTCCAGCGAATATAAATCCCCAACAAGGCCAACGGGTCACACGGTTCGAACAAATTTCATTCAAAGAGGGATTGCACTGTTCGTCCAGTTCTCGCGATTCAGAAATTCCGTCCCCCAGACTTCACGTTGCCGAGGAGGAGGGGGAGCAGACAGCCCGTGAAAAGGATTTTCACGTTTTTCCGGTGGGGTTATACGCTCTCGTCGAATAGAATAGGTGTCTTAATAGAAGGTTCTAAAGTGGAACGGCTCAAGTTATATTCTCATAAAGTTTATGCGTATCCCGCAGCCTGGCCGTAAAAGATAGAATCTTTGTCCCTAAAGGAAGCGAGGTGCCATGAATGAGTAAGAGAAAATATTCCTCGACGTGTACCGGACAGCGAGGACCGTACACCTAATAACTGACAAACGCCTACGTTGCTTTGAGATATGATAGCGACTAAACGGCCGAGGATGTCCGATCGATTAGCCTGTCAGACAATTTGATTCTGGCAATTACACGACCGACCGGCGTCGCTCTTGTACGAAAAAGCTCAGTATTAATTCCGCAAGGCCGCCGACACCGTCCATTAAGGCGTAATTCAATGATTGTCGAAAATGATGTTTGCCATACGTAATGGCGCAAATCGATCGCTGGTATAAGCAGAGGGTAATTAACGTCGTGCCGTCCCGCACACAGGACGTGTACCTGGTAGATACAACCGGCATCGAAACCCTCAATTTGCGGGAATAGCTTGGCCCTCCCGCAGCTAGGGACGAGTCGCACGGAGCCATGATCGCTCGCACGCTAATTGCTGCCTACGTCAAATTCCCTCGATTGCAAACCGCTGCGGCGGACAACCGCAATAAAGATTTCAGTCTATTAATCGGGATTGTAGATCCATCGATCTTTCAGAGCCGCTTGATCCGGAGACGTTCTGCGCAATGCTTCGAGAATATTACTGTATCAGGCGTGCAAATACCTTACGAGAGGACGTGATTCAGTTAGGAGAAAGCCGAGTAGGTATAATTTAATGCTGTGTAAAACATCAGAATAATTTAAAGCTACTGGTAAATCATTTTCAATCTATTAAATGAAATGGCTCTGTTGTTGATCGAGGAAGTTAACAATTTTTGTGAAAAGACTGAAGGGTGCTTGAAGATTTTAGATAACCAGGGCTTGCAGGAGAATGAGATAATTAGACTCAGAATCTGTATTTAAAGTAAATATTTTCTATGTTGACTGTAGGATACACTAAATAGCAATATATTTTTTAAAAATAATTTTAACGAGTCGAAAATAGTGGAACAGTATTTATGAAGTTTTGTAATGTCCAGTTTTGAATTTCATCCAGTCATTTTTATTATTTGACAAATATCCACTGGACCATTTGTATTCTCAGACAAGTAGAATAGATCTGTCTGTGATGAGACAAGTACAACGAGTATACTGTGGATAAGACAAGTAGAACAGGCCTCTTAAGGTGAAGACAGGTAGAATAGGCGTGTTAATGATCAGACAATGGATTGTGCATGTTCCGGTTGTCAGACAAGTCGAATAGGTTTGTTAACGGTCAGCCATGGATAATAGAACTGTCGATTGGAAGGCAAGAGGAACAGGTCTGTTAAGTGTGTGGCAAATAGAACGGGTTTATTAATTATTAGACAAGCGAACATAGTAGCAGCAATTTCAGACAAGTAGAATAGCCATATTATTACTGAGGCAGGTAGTATAGAACAGATAATGATCAGCATACGAGGATTGGGATCTCGAGAGAACTGGAGAAGGGGAGAAGTTCTGCAAATCCTCAGACGAGTGAAATAATTAATCTGTATGGAAAATAATAAAATTGTCTGAGCAGTTGTAGGAAACTGAAGTTATAGGAAATTGTATGTAGGTAAAATCCTGAAAATAGAAGGAGAGCAGCTGTATTAGACTACGGATTTTATGCATTTACAGAAAAAATTGACCATTGTAATTTCAAGCTGTGAAAAGACGAGAAACATTTACAAATATCAATGCATTTCTTACGACTCAATAAAATCGCTGAACGGAGAAATAAATTCCATTGTAGTTCCAACGACTTGCAATTACACAATTTTGTATTTAGCACAAATATCCTCAGTCCGATCATCAAACTAGTAGAACATATCAGTTAAAAGTCAGCCAAATGCAGTGCAGCAATCTTTCGCAGTTACGTAGACGGATGAAATGCATTTATTGTTAGTTGTACCGATAAAAAAGTACTGTTTTCTTTTAGCAGACGAGTGTGACAACGTTTCTGAATAGGCGAGGTGATCAATTCATCCTCTATCGGTTGTCGTGCGCTCTTTTTTTTTCTGCGGGAAGAATGCGCCAGCTCAATATCTGTCGGGGCTGTCGTCGAGCAGTTGCAGGGTGTAATGTAAGGGACGGCCGTCTCGCCGTTGCATAATCGATCTGCAAAGGTTGCTGCATCCCCACAGAGAGGTGCAGTTGCGACTGTCACGTGGTGTAGTCCGCATGCCACCACGTAACAAGTGATACGAATCGTTCCGAGCAGAATTTTCTGCCTGGAAAGGAGACCAGCACAGGCGACCAGGTTTTGGCAAGTTGCCTGGGGGCCTCGAGAGGCAATCATGACGAGGCACTGAGGCCATCAGCTATTGGCTAACGGGAGGCTGATCATTTTAGAGAGCAGGCACTCCTTCTTGAAAGTTAACTGTCAGCTGGAGATATTTCTTCCCTCCGGCCCCTCGTCGCGCACACCCATTCCCCAACTTTTAAGAGAAA
The DNA here is from genome assembly GCA_028454255.1 of Halictus ligatus. NCBI lineage: Eukaryota > Metazoa > Arthropoda > Insecta > Hymenoptera > Halictidae > Halictus > Halictus ligatus. The sequence goes on from CM052129.1 coordinate 4,733,492, forward strand.
TTCCCTTATCGGGTTACCCTCACTCGATCTGAATTTCTTGCATCTTCCGCTCTCGCGTTTCATCGGTTAATCGAAGTTCTGCTTCCCCGTTCGCGATACCGCCGTTCGGAACAATTAACTACGTGTTCTTGTGTCTTCTCTGATTTCAATTGCACGGTTACTCGACACTCTGTTACACGACTTCGGGCTGCATAACGTTCGAGAAGCTGTTGGGTATCAAGCGTAAACGCAGCGCAAGCTGAACCCCTAATTACTCCGACGAAAACACCCGCTGCGCCGATTCGACTTGTATCCTCTAATTAAATATTCTATGCGAAGACAAACAACGGGCAAAAAGAAAGGAAGACTGACAAGAACGCTGACGTAAATGATGGATAGCATCACTTAGCACGCGATCAACGATTAACGACGCACTGTCACAACGGTACCGTCGCGTTAGAGTGTCCAGTATATCCGCGGTCGGGGGCCGGCTGTTCGTGCCGCGAACGGCCATTTTTCAAGGGCCGTATTCCTCGAAAACGAGGGCCATTACGTTGAAAATTTCATGCCACGCTCACGACGTGTTTTGTCGTGAGGAATTATCCGGAGCGTAGCCGTCCGCCGGGGATAAACACCTCATAAATCTCGGACCCGGTTCCCGGGGAAGAAAGCTCGGCCGGTTTTCGGATTTCGCTCACGCTCCCCGAAAACGGGCGGAACCGACCGAGATTGACTCGTCCCGTTCGGACAGTTCGCCCCGGTGACGCGCGGCGTAAGTTCCTCGTCGGACCGGTCGCGGAACAGGGCCAACTTTGCCGACGGGGAGTCACGCGAAAAACTTAAAACCGAGAAGTTCGCGAAGAAGTCGCGGCAGCGGTTCCCGAACTGTTCGTCATACCGTGCGTGCAACCGTCCGGGACGGCCCGTGCCCGGCCCGCACAAAGAGGACGTTCGCGAGCAATTTCTTTGATCTTATCGCGCCGGTGAAGAACCCGTAAAAACGTGCTCCGCGGGCCAGGGACGGCGGCCAACTTTGTTTGAAGCTGTTCGCGAAACTTATCCGCGCGGGGATTCGATGTCTCGCGAACGGCACGGTGCACGTCAGCGACTCGGCACGGCTCGGCACGGCTCGGCTCGCTTTTACCGCGGGGATAACGAGCGACGGCTGGCGGAAGGTCCAGCTTGTCAATTTTTTTCCGCCGAACGCCCGGCGCTGTCCGATTAATGGGCTTCTCGATATCTGTTCGCAATGTTCGAACAGGTGCCGCGGACGTTTCGGGCTCGGTTTTGTGAGCGAATGTGTGGGAGACAGTCGAACAGGCGAGATTGTGGCGGAAGTGTTACATTCTTTTCGGTGAAAAGATTAGGAAAAAGATGTGTATGGTCTGTCAAGGGAAATATAAACGTCTCAGGGAAATATCTTACAGTCGGACAGGTAAAGCATTAGGCTGGTAACCGGAAAAGTAAATGCCTCTTCAGTAGCCAGACAAATAATTTAAGACAACATTAGCCGCCAGAGAAATGGAAGAACCTCGTCAGACAAGTAGTACAACCATGCCAATAGTCGGACCAGGAAAACAGTCTTGCGATCAATGAGTAAAAATTAGTAAATTAAATTCAAAGAACTGAATGTATACGAAGCTCCAGTGTTTTCTAACGAAGTGGAACGGTATCGCCAATTGTCAGACAAGATCAATCGAGTGAGCGATCAACGGAGTAGAATATCCTCACTGTGATCAGGCATGTACGGCAACATACTAGCAGTTATCGAGTAGAATAGTTCTTCTATTTATCAGAGGGGTGGTATCTGTATCCTTGACTGAACAAGTACAAAGGCCGTGTCATTAGCCAGTCAAGTAGAATAGCCGAACAATTAATCGGGCAGGTGGAATATCCCAGACATTGATCGGGCAGGTAGTATAGTTCACTCATTACTCTGGCTAGCAGAATAATCCTGTCAAAGCCACACGTGATTTCAGGCTTGCACATGGCTAGACACGCGCATGACTAGTGATCTGTTAAGTAGAATATCTCATCTCATGATCCGACAAGTAGAATAGCCCTGTGAATGGTCAAACAAATAGATTAACCATATCGCCGATGAAACAAGATTAAGCTGAATCCGCGAATTAATAGTGACATTAAGAAAACACACCTGCGAGTACGGGAGTAGGGATAGTTTTAAAGTTATCAGCGATGTGAAATCTCTCGGCCTCTAGCGATCGCGCAATTCAATTTCTCCTGGTCAACAGAATCCGCTGTTCTTTTTCCTGCAACAATCTACCGTGCGGTCAGCGATTGTCGCAGTGATTCGTACAAAAAAAAAAAAAACGAAGAGAAGTGGAAAGAACGTCGACACACGGCCGCAGCCACCGCGCGATTTGCAAGTGAAAAACAAACGGGTCCGAATAAATAATCTCGTGCGGAAGCGCGGACCGTAAAGCGGCGCGGTCAGTTGCGGACAATACAGACGATCGTATCTGTCCTCCGGGGAATTCGCGCAGGAAAGGAGCAAACACGGGAAGCGAACGATAAAGGAGAAAGGTATGAAAAGGGAGCGGGGAGGGGCTGCGTAAATTTTTCGGAAAAAAGGCAAAAGCGCAACCCTGTAATTATTTCTGCCGGTTCTCGCGATCCTTTCTGAATCAACGATGCCCACCGAGTAAAAAGAGGGCGAAAACCGGGTTGCAAGGACGGCCGGGAAAACGGAAACCGCACTGTCAGAGCATTCCCCGCCGAGCAACGCTCTCGTTCCCGGTATTTACATTCGTCCCCGGTGAGCAGCTCGACGATTCCCGCGCGAACAAAAGGAGAACCATCGACCGGAGACAAATTAGAGAATTCTGCGGAGCCAACCGGGTCGAGACGTCGGATTTTTTCGGAAAATAACACGAACACCGGGAACGACGCCGCCCGGAATGAGACGTTCGGCGACGACGGAAGCGCCGGTCATCGAACCGAAATCACCCCAGCCGGAAATGTGTCCCTTTCCGCGCGTTCCAGCGACGTCACCGGCCACCGTCGTCGCTGGATATTAGATGATTCGTACCGCTCGCTGGAAAAATGCGAGAGCCACCGCCGCGTCGAATTCCGCGCGTTCGACTCCCAGTGACGTTCGGTTATCGGGAACAGATAATAATACGTTTCTGGCGATGTTGCGGCGGAGAAGCACCCTTGAAAAATCTCTCGAGTGAACGTCGCCGGCTTCCCGTACACGCCAGTCACGCAAAATTAAAAATCCACCGTCCCCTGAAGTATCAAAAAATTATTTTACGTCCCCTGTCTCTTGAGAATCGGCGTTCAAGAATTCTTCATGGATTATGACGGATACTGTCCTTATAAAAATTTAAAGAACAGAGGATTATGTGTTTTATCTAGTCGAGGGCCAGTCTTTGTTCATCTACAACACAATTTCATGATTCATCAATTGCAAGAAACATAAGACCCTGATAAATGGAAAATAGTACATCGACTCTCTCAAATTCTTTTGACGTATCTGCCACTTTAAATGTCACCGACTCATCGTTGGTTTGAACGCGTGAAATCGGGCGCACCATAAATCGCGGTTTTATTTCTAAGTGTTAGCATACTTCGTGCCGGTTCTGAACGCGTTTCGCGCATTGTCAGCATCGCTCGAATACCACCTTCAACGCGGAAACGGCTCGCCACGCGAGAACGTAATTCACGCGCGAATCGTACGAAATCCAGGAGCATCGGCTCGCGCGCGTCTAATCCGCGAATCGAAATTAATTCACCGTTCTAAATTCGGCGGGACGCGTCGTAAAACGGAATGATTGAGTTCCCGTTGCTTCGACGTCGGCGCGCGCCGCGCGATATTCGATTTCACCAGCTAACAAGGAACATCATCCGCGCTGACAATCCCCGTCGTCCGCGGAAATTCGCGCCATTCGTCGCGATAAATCGGGAAAAGTTAAACACGAATTTTTTCACGGCTCGATGTTGCGTTTGTCGCTGAACGCCGCCCCCGGGAAACTTGATTAAAAATCACCGCTCTTTCACGTTCGTGCCCCGTCACCGTTCCGCTTCTATTCCACTCGTCGAGCTCCGTTCAGTTCACCCGCCTGCCGCGTCACTTCCGGCGAGTCTGGGATTTTTCTTGTCGAGCGGAGTCGCGGCGTTTCGCGTGCGACGAAGACGTTATTAGCGGTATTATTATTATTACATTTACGAGCCCGCGAGTCGGCGAGTTCAAACAGCCGAAAATCCGCGTATTTTCCAGGGGCAAACGTTCGCGGGCACGTGGACAAACATTCCGCGTCCGCGTCGCCCACAGATTCGTTGATAGAAAGCCAGAGAACGATGGGGGTGGGGGTGGGGTTGGGGAGTTAGAGAGAGCTTGAAGCAACGTTTTTCTCGACACACCCGATACACTTTGTATTTCCCGCCAGCGCGGTTACAAGAAGTTCCGGGACCCCCACGCCGTCGAATACTTTTTCCGTCGGTTGGGTAGTAACGGTGAGAGAGAGAGAGAGAGAGCGAGAGAGAGAGAGAGTGGGGGAGATGGTGGACGCGAAAGCAAATGTTTGAATTCTGTCGACCGAATAAAGCCTCTTAACGGTACAATGCGATCTGCGAACGAGAAACAGATTTCGGGGTGGGTGTGTTTGTGTGTGTGTGGGTGTGTGGGCGGCCAGGCGGAAAGAGAGGAAAAAAGGTGTAACAAAACTGGCCGAAACGAAACAAAAATAAAAACAAAAGCTCAAAACGAAAACAAAAAGGAGGGGCCAGGGAGGGGTGGGGTGGGGGGTGGAAGATAAATCGTTGCGTCCGTTGGTTTTAGGGCTTCACGCCCGCGCCCGCAACAGACCAGACACGTCGGCGTGTTCGATCGACGTGGCCCGTGGTATGTTTTTTTTTCCTCCGTTTCGGTCCCGACCGCCGCCGAAAAAATTCCCCATCCGTCGTAACGAGCGTACTCTCCCTCTCTCTCCCTACCTCTCTCTCTCTCTCTCTTTCTATCTCGACTTTCACGACTCTTTCGGCTGCAGCCGGAAGCCTGTATCGTTCACGGTTTATCGGGGGAACGCAGACAGAACTAAATAGACCCAGGGGCTAGCCTCGATCTAGCAGTGGCTCGATGCCGAGCTGCTGCGGTTCGGCCTAGCGTGAAACTCTCATCAACCACCATAATTACCGCCATACAGCACCGCCTTTCTCGCTCTCTTCCGCCCGCAGAACTGCGCCGCGTACCTCGCGACCCTCCGACCCGCCCTCCCTCGCCTCGCTGCTAACCTCGCCCCGGCCTAATTCCGACCTCTCGCTTTTCTTTTTGCGATGTGGGTCAGACGTTGGAGTAGTGCTGTTTGCGGTCAGGCAGGTAGAATGATGGACCGCTGGTCGGAACAGTATTAGCGCCGGCTAGTAATTGCGCGGGTAGATTGGGTCGCTATTGGTGGGCCGAGTGTATTGGGACTCTGTCTATCAGACATGCAGATGACCCACTAACAGCGAATCGCGTGGGCGACTACGGTTTGTAACAGACCATGGATCTTGCTTTTGGTCTGTGGGCAGACGAAAAATGTTCTACTTTTGTTATAAGTGGACTGCGGATCTGTATGCGAATTCCAAATTTCATAGCTTATTTTATAAACACCTGGATGATGAACGAGTTCAATTTATCAATCAGAAAATTCCTTTTGGTAAGCATAGAATTGTCAGTCTGGTTATAAGATCACTTAAGAAACTTTCCCTCCCTTTAATAATTTTAATTTTTCCACTGTGCCAAATTGCGGCTACTCATTTTCGTCATAAAAGACGCAGTCTTGTTACTAACAATGAGGAGATCGCATCCCAGACATCACACGCGGCTCGTTATTAGTCAGACTAGTAGAACGCTTCCGCAGTGATCAGGCAAGTAGAATTGGTGCGGTGTTACTCGACCAGAAAGTTGCACCGCCATCCTTTTGTCATGTAAATTGGTAAGCAGATGGGGCCGTTATTGATCAGACAGGTTGAATTGAATTCTAGTATTCCGATCCGTGAAATGTTCCTTTCATTAGAAATACAAGAATGAAAACCGTTCAACGGCCACAAAAGTAGAATAGCCGCATTGTAAAAGGGCGAGCAAGGAGAAACGCTCTCTGCACGATCAGACAAACGAAATAGACCCACATTAACTTGTACAACAGCACTGTTAATAAACTACAAGGAAAATAGCCTTGTTAATGATCACGCAAGGGGAGTAGCGATATCATTAATCAGACAGTTAGAATAGCCATGTCAGGGGTGAGACTAATGGAATCATTCCGCCAATGGTTTATTTTTACTTTGAATTTCGTTGCGTTTCCTGCGTTAATATTAAACAACGGATCGACTTTATTTGTTAAATATATAAAATTGTGTAACAAATATTGTTTTAATGTGCATCTTATTGATCTTAATCTGGAACAGTTTCTTTAACGCAAAGTCTTTAATTCAACAGTGTATCGCTTTAGTGAAAAAGCATTTTGCATTTCAATCAATTTCTTTAACGCTGTATCAACAGTTCCTGCTCGTTTGATTTTTTGCCATAGTAATGCTGTACACTGTGATTAATAAAGCAAGTGGCAGCTAACGCAAGCGGCTATCTAACATCTCGTCATATTTCTCCTCTGAGCGATTACGGTGTCACGCGAGTGCTATGCGAACGTACGTAATTATTGCAGAATTTTATATATGTCAAAAATATGATGTATGCAAGAACGGGCCGTTATAGCGGTTCACTAGCACTGAGTAGCGTAATAAAAGCTGATTTATTCACTGCAATAACACAATCAACAAGGGGTAATAAACTGGTACTGAACAGTATCAAATTGTAACAAAAATAAACACGATGGACACATATTTTCGCTATAAACCACACGTTCGAATGCTAATTCCGACGCGATCAAATCTAAACGACGCGAACAGAAAATTGAGCGAACCAACCGTGGCGGTAAACTCGTCGTCACGGGATTAAAACAATGATAGAATTAGCAGAGGCGCAGTCAGCACGAGTGTCCAGGCGAGAAAACTCGTGTTGTCTTGAGGCCGAGAAAATGGAAATGAAGAGAACCATCCTCTCGCGAGCAGTCGTGCAGCTGCCGGGGCAAAAAGTTTGCGGGTTCATTGGACCGTCGTCGTTCGTTCCAATTTTTCTCCCGGCGGGAATAGAGTCTTGAGAAAAACCCGACGCGAATGGACTTGTTGTCGTTAATTTTTGAGAACGGTCTCGCCTCTTTTCTCCGTGCGGGCCGACTGTCCGTGAAATCTACGGCTTCCGTGCGAATCGATTGACATTAATTTCGCCTCCGTTCTCCCTGTAATTGCATCCGCCGACGCTGTTTCTTCTGCTGGGAAGAAGAAGAAGGAGCGGTTCTATATATTTCCACAGTTCGGTCTGATCGCGAAAGATGGCTCGGTCGGGCTCCGCCATTTCTCATTGTTACCGGGGAAATGTGAATGCCGGTTGCACGGTTCTGTTCCGGTTCTTTTGGGCCGCGGGGAGAAAAAATCGAACCCCGGAACGTCCTTCCGGCTGTATCTCTTTTCTTTGTCCTCGGCCGGGTGGATCAGGCTTCCTTAACCCCTTCAATTAGGGCGACTTCCGCGGATATATTCTCCATTCTAGAAACCTTTCCTCCCCCAGCAAGAAAACCCCAACCGTGCTCTCTTTCGTTCGACTTACTTCGACGCGGTTTATTGCGCACGAGAATCAACCGCACAAAGAACCGAGGAAAAACTGAATAAGCTTCGCGGGATATTCCTAGACGTTAATAAACACGAATAGCGTCTTTATTTCATCGTTCGCCGTGAAAAACTTTCGGAATTATCAAACTGATTTTCTTCTCGTTTTGATGTTAAAAAATAGTCGACGGGTACGCAAATTTGCATTAAGATCCGAGAGCCAGATATCGCGCTGCGCAAGGAAGATGCAAATTATAGAGCGAAGGATTGTTATTGTTACTGATTTGCCAGGGGAACAGGGAAATTCAATCTTCATTTTCATATACGTTAGACTGCAGATTGGTGTGCGAATTTTCTGCATCAATTGTCGGGAATACGGGTTATGTAAAAATAAATTTCTTCCGTTAATAGATCTTTTAATAGATTCTCCGGTGAATAGTTTAAAAATATATTATTATTTCACTCACCTATATATAATAGAAATTTGTTGTGTCTGTATCTCCTGTCTTTTAAAAAGGTTAACTATAAACAACGAAAATAAATCTGTTTGGTTTTAATTTCGGACAAAATCGTATTAACGCGAATATCATTTTGAAATTATATACCGTTTTTGAATGAAATATCATTTTTAAATCAGACGGAATTTAATGAATGGAAATTTTGTTTTAATTTTCGGGATACCCGATTTCATTTTGTATCGAACTAAAACAGACGTTAATCAAATTACTGTTCGAACACTGTATTTCGGATCAAGTGGATTAAGAACGCCCATGGACAGACATGTTGATGATAGACCACATATGATCGGACAGTGGATTAAGTCTGCCGTTGATCGGACGAGTAGATTAAGCCAACACTTGGTGAGACAAGTAGATTAAGGCTGTTCTTGGTTGGGACGACTAGATCGAGGTTGTTCTTGGGCGGACAAGTAAATTAAGTCTGCTCTTCGGTGTGCAAGTAGATTAAGGGTGATATATGGTCAGACATGTGGACGAGGAGCTGCTTTCGATCATACTAGAGCAATTAGACGATTAATTAGGCTTGTCTTTAGCTGGGCGATTGAATCGACGGAGAATTCATTGGAAAGCACAAATGGGAAGGAATACAACTTCACATTACGTTTGCTGTTTATTGACATTAACTTTACATTACAGTAATGATTAAATTGACATTAACATTAATTTTACGGGATACGTGAAAATTATGAACCGAAATATTTTTAATTTACGTTTACTGAGATTGTAAAGACGCAACCAGGAATTAATCAACAAATTTATTTCCTTGGATATATATTATAAATATATGGTTAAAAATGTGGATAGTCACTTTTGGTGCTGCGTACACCTAGCGTTGACGTTATTGAAGGAAAAGATATATTTTCGCCTAACAACAATCTCTTATAATTGACTTAAAAAGATTTATTTTGCATAAAGATTCGCTGCATAGTTATCGACCGACCTATTTCCGCGGTTATGTTTCCTGAAATCGCGAATTCTCATCTGTATATTGATGACACTATCAGCTGCTTCCATCGCGCTAAAAACGATTCAAGATCACCGCCACTTTTTTTCCCCTGTCCGACATAGTGCTGCAAAAATGCTCGATTATAACGCCAGGTGGAAATGGTTTTTTCACTGCTTCGACACTCGCAGAGCACCCACTTTATTCATGAACAATCTCGCCCGCTTGCCCGAAAAACTCGATCGGCGAGCTAAAATGTTTTGATCGCCGGCAACTTCAGAGACGCGTCGCGGTCTTAGTGAACATTTTTTCACGTTACTCTTGAATCGGCCATCTGAAATCTGGTTGTCAACAATCAATAAACTATCTGCTGCTAGAGCGTTAATAATTCCGTAGTGTTTTCATACAATATTCGATGCAACGTACAATGCAATGAATTTATTTTCATTTGACTCCAGTTTCCGTAAATTAAAGCACCAACGTCTGGAATCAAGTTGTTAACAATTAAAAGTCTATTTTGTTATCAGTGTGTTAAAAATTTGGCTGTGCCAGCATTTAATGAGCCGTTGAATACAAAACTAATGTAAACAGATCGTTCTTATCAATTTTCAATACAAGCACATATTTTTCATTAAATGACCCGAGAAATCCTTGCAAAAAATTTCTTCCTCTCCGTTTGAATATGCATGGACGAACGTAGTGTATTATTTCTCACAATTTCGCAGGCTTCGACGTGGATTTATTTGACAGTATTTTTAAGATTAAATTATAAACGAAGGGAGACACGGCGAGGCATTTATTGACATGGACGTTCAAAGACCGCCGACGCGAAACGTCCACGCGACGTCCAACTTTCGGATAACCCGGTACGTCACGAAAATTGTTGTCCTCGCGAAAGTGCTGGGCGAAGCATAGTGTTCGCTCTCGTGGAAACAAAAATAAAGGAAAATATGCTCCCGTCGGAGGCCTGTCCGCGTTGTAAGCCCGTGAAATATGGATGCACGGCAGCGGTCCATTTGCAATGCAATTGTTCTCCTGTCCCTAATTAAGTAAACATCACGCGATTCCTATTCCCGGCCAATCGGGCGTTACCGTCAGGTTAAGGGATAATCCTACAATTAGTCTCTATCGATCGAATGCGGTGAATACTTCCCCGTGCTGGTCAATCTGAGAGCTTTGCAGAACATGCCAATTGCCACTGGCTAATTTCTGCGGGAAAATAATAGTTGTTGCGGCCGTTGTTGCCTGGCCGATTGTTCGGCAAAAACGGGCGAAATTATAAGGATTTTGTTTACTCGTGGATCAGTTTACGCCGGTCAATTTTAGCGAAACAAATCCTCGCTACAGGTTTCCACAAAATAATCGGTTAAACTTCACCTCGGCAACCCAGAAATTTTTCGCTTTTCACTACATAATCCTGTACGTCCTGGCGAGTAAGTGTCGCAAATCGAAGTTTCAATGCGAGGAGTTCACTGGTCGAAAAGTTACGCGTGTTTAAAGCCGAGCGAGTTTACGGTACACCATAGCCACCAGCAAAATACCCGTCGAGGGAAATTGATTTCCATTCTCCCTTTTAAAGCCTGGCAATCCTGAAGAAGTTACAGTCGGCACATCGAGTTCCCAGAGGTCCCCGGCACCACAATAGTCAACGCACTCGGCGCTCGCAGGTGCTCGAATCCGATCAAGGGCCCGCGTTCCGAAAAAGTTCTCGGTTTCGACTTTCTCTGAATAAAATCCAATAACATAAATTCCGCGGACTCTTCGGAAACGTTGAAAGGGATCTCGGGCGGTTCTAGTCGGCCGGCTTTAGTCCCGTTCTCGGGTGTCTGAACTTGTCTTCTCTGGATCCGAAACAAAATCCATTCGGTGCGAAGTTTAAAGATGGCCAGGGGCGGCAGGAGGAGGGGCGAGGACGAGGGAAGTAGAGAGACGGCTAAACAGATTCAGTCAGAATTCAATAATAGCGGGAGCATGGTGGGGGGGATAAGTTTCCAGCGAGACGGTTGAAAGTGAAATCATCGTTTTCTGATAGATGGGCGATCCTCTTCGGGCGGTGACGTTAATTAAGACGGGATAGAAAGATGGGGTGAACGGAGGGCGAAAAAATGAAACCGGGGACCCGGGTGTCCGGGGAATAAGTTACCCAGGTGGTAATTGGTAACCTGGAGCACAGATAGCTCTTCTTTCAAAGCCGACGGCGCGAAAAGTCCCGGAGAAACTCGAACAAAACTGTATCATTCCAGCGAGAGGGCGCATAATGGCCGTTGATTAAATCCGCTTCTGCCGGGACACCCACTCTCGGATTAAAATAGCGTGAAGCTTTTCTTTTCCCCCCACTCCGATCCAACGGGAACCCTTTCTCTCTCTCTCTCCCTCTCTCTCTTTCTCTGTGCTCGCCGCCGGGTCTCTAGAACTTTTCTACTTCCTCGAGTTTCTCTTCCTGTTCCGTTTCTCCTTGTCCGCACCCTCGGTCCTCTCCCGTTGCCTCCTCCCACCTTGCTTTCACCGAAATCCGAATGCAGTTAGCGTCTTTCATGGATGCATAATCGCGACTCTGGTTGCTGCCAGGCTCTAGCGGACCGGTGTTGGCGTGCGATTCAGTATGGCCGCGGAAGCGGTTTGCTGCAGAGAACGGATACTCCGATTTTAGGGTTTTTGAAGAGCGGACAGTAATCCTGTAGCGGAGGCACTTTGATCTTTCCTGGAGATTTCTCGGAGGTCCTCGCTCATGTTCAACTTGCATGCAGCGTAGAATTAAACGGCGCAGGAAGGCGGATCCGAAGTTAATGTAGACCCAATACGATTCGACGAGATTGAACTTATAAATCTAATTGAACTTGATGAGGGTACGATTAGAATTTCTCTGGAGCTGGAACAGGGGCTGCTTGATCATTCATGAGGCCATCGGGATGATAAAATCAATCACTCCTGCAACCAAATCTATTAGAATCCTATAACAATTCAGAGATTGTCAAACATAATCGGTGAGATCTATGCCTGTTCAAACGTGACTTATCAATACAATAAACACCAAGTGCATATCTCAACATATTATCTACTATTATTTCGTAATTTTTTACAGCCCTTAGAGAAGGATTTATTAATAGATCCTTCAGTGGTGATAGTAATTTTGAACCGGCAACTAACCCCTAATAACCTGATCTAATTATTTCCAAATTTAACAGGGATTGCTAAGCTTTATTTAGCACAATATATATTCTCCATTATGTGGACCGATTTGTACTTTCAGCAAAATGAGCCATTAGAACAGTTGTGACATTAAAATTTAGAAGGGAATTCTAAAAACGAGAAGGAGAAAACCCATCAGCCACAAGGAACTATTCTTGTATGACGTGTATGCTCCCTGGAAGTTTAAAAGCAGTCCTGTATTAGTGTCCTCTATTCTTACCACTAATAGAACAGACCAATGATCAATCTTCCCGGTAACCGAATTTCAAGCCAAAAATGGCTTCCGTTCTCCGGCCAGCGTATAAACTAGACACCGTAAGACAGAATGCACGGGCACACGGAAGATTGAGCGAGGCTAATAGTGACGTCGAGGTATCCCAAGACCGCACAGCATGACCATATTCATGTCTTGTTTATTCCACCTTATTTTCACTTTCAACGCGTCCCCATCTCGACTTCGACGTGGCTGGATCGACCAGCCATATTTTCCGTAATTTTCTTTCTCCATCCGACTACCCTCGCGTAACTCTGTCTATAAACGTGATACCGATACCGTGTATCGTATATCTCTGAACAGGAATCACTGTATATGCCGAGGCTTATTCGCGGTTAGGCTTAGAATACGGATACACGGAACAACGAAACACAGGATCGATTCCGCGAGAAAAATGTTTGACCGTTAAAAAACTACATATTTCTTCGGTGTAATATTTATTCCACCGTAGCAGAAGTAATTCGAGGGTACATTAATTCATTAATGCCGCTGGGAAGTCAGTCATGGTCGCGGGTACATTAGCAACGGAAGTAAGTTTGACATTTGTAATTTTCGGTTGCAGTTCCGTAATTACTAGATTGCGGATCTGCATGCGAGCTCGCATGTTACAAGCTGATTTACATGAATCTACATCTGCAGAAAAGCTGCTGCTTTTTGGCGAAGCTATTATTGGATTAACATAAAAGAAAAATCTGGCTTATTTGCCTGTGACCAAAATATGTAAATGTCCGCTTTGAAGAACCAACAAAGTGACATTCGCAGTGTGACTACCAGAGGAACTCTGTAATAGAAGTTCCCTCTTTTCTAGTAGAATGATTTCGAATTTCGCCTGCTCATTTTTCTGATAAATGCATAAAATCTAAATTAATGCAAGATTGCAATTTTGTGTCGCTATACACTTCGAACAAAGTGTATTAAAATTGGTCAATATTTTTTAATCACGGAGAACATGAACATTATTAATTCGATCGCAATTTCGAAAGATTTCTATCTTACTGTGTGACACACTTAAAATAAAATGGACTGTATACCGTCGAGATAAAAATACATTTTGTCGGATAAAAAAAAACGTCTGAAGAATTGATTGTTGCTAGTCGACAGAAACCGTGATCGAGAGTCCAGTAAACGCGAGATTACCGGCGCGTGCGATCATTTACGGTCCGCGTCCCTTTTCTTTCGGTTTTTGCGAACTTTTCTTTTTGTTTTTCTTTCTTTTTTCGCAAGCAAAACTTATCGGCGGCCATTACGACCGGCTCGCAGGCAAGAAAGCGTCGCATCCGGCCGAAACTTGGACCTCCCGGTTGGAGACCAGCCACGAAACCGACGAAGAACTTAATGAGGTTCGCGCCGACCGGCCAACAAATCAGAAACCTTCCCGCGACGCGAATGGCCCCGAAATGTTTTGTCCATTTCGCGAGAAAGTTTCCGTTTTTGGCGCTCGAGGGGTTGGCTAGACTGGCTGCTGGTTCGGCGTTTGTTGGCGACGCTGCCTCTTCTGAACACCGTCGACCGCTATACCGATCCCCTATTTCACTTTAACGGTCGGTGTCATGTGTGCGCGACTCCTCCCTGGCCAGCAGTTCACTCGAAAACCATAATACTAACTGAATAACAGGAGCACCGTCTCCAGAACCTGTTATTTTTATAATTGGCCGGGACAAAGCTGCATCGTGTTCGTGCCGTGGCTCTTTTTCTTGCAGAACATGATCCGAATGTCCGATACAATTTTTCTTTGCATAACCACAGTAGTAATTTGGAAATTTTCATTTCTCCCAATTACCGAAGAAACAATGCTGTCTTGTGTTTTGCAGTGAAATAATTCTCGCTTCAAAAAGTAACGAGAATGTTCAATCGAATGAACAAGGATCCTAAAGCCAGTGAAGAGCAATGCAAATATTACATTCTATTGGTAATATTACGAAGGTTCCATCAGCTTGCGAGCGCTTCTGTAAAAATCGCAGGAAAGAATTTTAATCAAATGTCAGTGATAATAATATTTGTAGACCAATGCGTGTTTGTTTGTGCTCCAAATTATTATTTGTTCATTTAATAGTATTTACAGCGGACGCATAAAAGTCTGCAATCGTGCTATAATATATCGGACATTAAAAATGATGACCTTCGGCATTAAGTCGGCTCGAATGCATTGAACTCGAAGCTGAGCTAAGCTTAACCCTAGCATGACCGACAGGGATACAATATCGAATTAGTCAGACGTCAGGAGATACGGCCGTCAGTGGTCAGACATTAGGCGATAAGACCGTCATTGGTCAGACGCATGCAACCTGAGACATTTATCTATGGGATGTTCCCGAACGAAAGGACGTTATCTGATGTGCAATTCGTTGTTCTAATTCTGGCCTAACGAATTTATATTAATTAATGTTTTATAAGGCGCCACGAAAAAGATCATGTCTGCTTCGAATTATCATGACGAACCACAGGTGCTGTTCATTACAAGAATCAATTAAAGAGACTGATATCATATAAATTATCTGCCGAATAAATTCAATTTTTTAATATTTACAAAATATTTTTCCTAGAAATTTTTCCCGTTTGTAATTTACGAAGTATTTCCTCAACTCTTCTGTTTCGTCGTTTTTGGTATATTTGCGACTATTTAATATTATTCCAGAGCATGGTGGATTCATCGTGACTGATCACGCATGACCCTAACGTGAAAATGACTTCCTGTTCATAGTCGATCGAAACGTGACGAGTCCTTTATAATTGAAAATTCTTTTATCGGCAGTATCGAGTGTGCAATGAAATGGCTTCGTTTAATTTAGCTGCGAGCTCTTTCGAGCTCTTTCGACGCTACGTACGCCCGTAAAAGGAAAGAAAGCGTGGCTGGAAATACGCTCAATTAACAACGAAATAATACCGAATGCTGCAGTTGATTAATGGCTCGAACAATCGTACAATTCAACACACTGTTCCAAACAACCTCGAAATTTTCGTAATTAATACATTCACGAGCGTTCTACGGTCATATTACGCTCGATAATAGAATAATTTAGCCCTAGACAAATACTGCCGTTGAAAATCAATCAGAATTGTTACATTGAATCGGGAAAGCGAAAATTCGTTTACGACCACCAATCCCCGGCCCCCGCTCCTGTTACATCTGTGAAGAATGACTGCGATCGTTTATAGATTAAAATTTAATCGTAGTCGGATATTCAACGAAAGCGAATATTACTTATTAATTCCACCGTTTTTAAGCCGCAATGAACGATCGTGCAGTCTGATTCTTTAATTCGAAAATCGTGGACAATAAACATGTGATATGGCTGTTTCAAAAAATTTTCGTTTAGAACATATGCGCACAAGTAAACGAATTTACGTTACAAGCGAACGAAAACGAGAGGAGAAACGTTTCAGCAGAAAATTCGAGGCAACTGGAGCGACTATGAAACTTTCCGCGGGATTTTACAGATACGTTGAGGCTATAGTACGCGATCGAGTAACTTTTCGCGCTATTCTAGCAATTGCCGAGCGCAATTAGCTTCTCAGCGGGAATCGGTGAGGAAGTATGGGAGGAATTGAACGGGGCAGGGTGAAGATTTTTATCGGGAATGCGATTAACATCGAAACAGGGTCCTCTAACCGTTAGTCAACCGTGAAATCGGAGGATTCGGGGACGTTTAAAGCGGCTCGTTAAAAGTATCTGGCGGTCTCTATACGAGATCAGATCGTTTTATTGGCCGCGGGCGGATTCCTTAAACGGTATCCGCCGGTATCAGAGATATTAAAGATTAAGATGATTTAGCGAAGCCGACGCGCGGCTCGGAATTCCGCGACTGCCGGGGCAATTACGCCGATAAAAATTGTTATCGCCCCGAGAGCCGCGGCGAGGCCTTAAAATCCGTTATAATCTTCCGGATGATAAAGTGGACACCCCTGCCGGGCCAGGAGCGACGTAATTGGCCGGCCGAGTTTCGAGGGACGCCACCCCGCTCTGGAACACGTACCTATAGTAATTTCATTATGGCACCGGCGGATGAAGCATCGCTCGGCTCGAGATCGAAATTTTTGCGAGCAATACTGCATATCCCAATTTGCACAATTATTATTTCGGCGTCTGTTATTCGTTTTTATGCAAAGCCTCAATTTTTTCAGCCCTTGACACGGTGAATCGGCAAGTTTCAATCCTCAGAAATTCGCGCATGGTTCAAGTAACTGTTTAAAATTGGTCTTGGTAGTTTTTCATGACCCCCCTAATTTTCTGAGCCCCTGACGTCCAAATAATTTAACTAACGGAATCGGAATTGGACTTTTACATCCTACGAATCCTGATAAAATTTTTAGATCGGACAAACTGTTAGTGTTGGGTGAATTAATCTTAGAATACCCCATGAGTTTCGTTTTTCTGAATTTTTTGTGAGAAACCGAAGTGAATTTAGTATGCAATATTTTCTCTAATGTCGTAATCCTGCTTTTAATAGTGTTTAGAAATGTTTCCATTGCGGAGGAATAAACGTGGAATGTTTGTACAATGGTTGAGCTGGGTTTCTGTAATAAATTGCAGAAAATTTGTCGGACAGCTGATTGCTCGAAAAGAGTGAAGGCTTATCTCGAATCATAATCACGGGCATCATCTTTCCGTGAAGGGGGACACAGGCCAGCAGCGTCAAAGGCAGCTAGCATAAGCAAGAAAAGCTACAACGCAGGGCTGAGCTTATGAGCTAAGTCTTTAAAGCGAATGAGTGCCATTTAGAAAGAGGAACGATCTTGGAGCCGTTGCAGCGTGCCCATGCTTTTATAAGGGACTCGGAACGGCACGTTGTAAAGTCAAGAAAATGATTAGAGTGCCTCTACAAACAACTCTGTCGCGATTAAAACACAAGTGCAGCAATTTTGAGCGAGGACACTGTTCATGTTTGATGACCGGCCGTTCCGACGCTCCGGCTGCAAATTCGGCTCGAGTACAAAATCGAGTTAAACGAGAACTTTGTACGCTGCATTGGAAACTTATTCTTTTTTTATCTTTCGGAGGTCGTAGAAGCTTTTTGTCATTTCGGGTAATGCGCTCGTGATAAGGTGGGGCTTGTGATTTTTTCATGAGTGTCTCAATTTTTAATGACGATTTCCTCGCTGTAAGAAACAGAGGCAATCGTGTCCTAGTCTCTTGCAAGCTCTATGTTTCGAATAAGGATAGGCAATCTTCTGCTAGTCTCCTGAAAGCTCTATATTTTATACATGAAGCGTTCTACTCTCGAGCGATGTCAGGCATTGTGATTTGAACACGTAAATAATTTGTTCGAAGAAGAATGGAAGGTTGACAGATGATAGTTTATTATTTTTTGTTCGGGAGCTTCAGTTTTAATGGCTCGATAAATACACGCCTAGAAACTTCTCAAGTTTAGAAGTTTTAAAAGCACTGTTAGATCATCAGTTCTGCTGTGCGTGTCTTAGCAACTGCATAAATAATTCTTCAGGACATTCCATACATCAAAAACGTGTCCTTCCACCTTCGGAATATTCTTGAATAAATGTCAGTTCCAGCTCAAAAGCTCTGTTCTCAATATTATAACCTATGCAAAAAATGAGACTTTACTTCTCATAGCTCAAAAGTTTTGGCCTAAACATTATTTGATCCAAATCGTTTTGATACTCAATTTCCATGACTAGAAAGCTCCAGCTATTTCATGCATCAAAAGCTCGAGTCGTTCGGATGAATACTGCATCTCTGAAACAAATATTAGTTTCAGCTCGAAAGCTATGTTCACTGTATTATTTGAGTCAAACAGTTTGGGCTCTCAAGTATGGCTCAAAAGCTCTGTTGTATTATAATTATTGGTGAATTAAAGCATGAGTAACAGAACGACAAGAACCATTGAGTAGTAAACAATATCTGGGACTTTCATTTCCAGAAATCTGTAAAGCTTTAATTTCCGCAGCTCAAAAGCTCAAATTACATACACTGCAAAGCTTTTCAATACCTTAACAGTTCAGCTTAAGATTCAACTTTTTTACCGTAGGTATGCTCCGTGACTCCTGGGACGACTTTCAATTTCCACAGATCAAAAACTCAAAAGCTCTTGGACTATTGCCTCAAAAAATTCCACTCGTCTCAACAGGTAGAAAATCAAGCTTTGAGACATCGTTCGGAACCTGTATTCCATCTACCCCATCGAATTAGTATACCAACATTTTCAACACCACAAAATCTCCATCCCTCACGCCTCAAAAGCTCCTGTCTCACACTAATTAAGTCCCCGCCACCCAAATCCGCAGTCTTTCACCATCCTCACGACCAACGATCCAGAGTCCCATCGATCTTCCCTGCGGCAACACTGATCAAAATTTACGGCACATCTTGGCCAACCCCCATAAATCCCGTTTCAAAAATTCACACGCCCGCACGAAGTATCCGTGGCGCACACTAACTAGCGTAATCCGTTAGACAATACGTCGAACGACGCTCTCTCACTGCCGCAGACAAAAGCTCGATCCCGTGGAAACGGGTTCGGGACCGGATCGCACGAAACAAATAAATCGTACGATGAGAAACGATCCTCGGGAGGGGCGGAGGGGAGGGAAGGGTCTGAGCGAAATTTATTCACCCCGGGCAATCTTTCCCGAATTAATAGCCATATTCGTGGCTCTCCCTGGTGGCGCGTGATCGAGAGACGAATACATAAATATCGGCGCTCATAGATTTTACGAGTCGGCAAGGCGTGTCCATTATTCCGAGGACTCGGGAATTGTATTCAGGGTCTGGGCTGGCATTGCACGCTCGGGGTTTGTAGCGTGCCCGTGGGACGTTCCCCATAGGAATCCACGATTCGTCCAGGTGTTCGTAATGGCGAGAAACAGCACGTCATTTCGAACGAGACCCGCTCCCTCGCTGGCTAACATTCCCCGGCTACGAGGTTCATCGTTATCTTTTGAGGTAACAGGTCCCGTAGGGCGGCTCTTCCTTTACCCCCCTCCCCACCCCACCTTCACCCTTTGTCTCTCGTTCTCTTTCTTGCTCTCACGACGTCTCGCGAACTCGTTCCCCCTCCGCGAGCTTTCGCCTTTCGCCGACCGGGTCCGTTCTCCATAATTCTTCGTCTCCTCGTTCCTTTGCCCGCGTTACGTCCCGACACCGACCCCGGACCGTTTTTTGCCCCTTACCATACATACATCCTGGCGCACTGTTCCAGGATATCGCGCCTAGTGTTCGGCCGCGAGCGTAAACAGTAATACCGCGGACGATGATGCGCGCGAGTAATGGCCGCTCGGTTACAAGGGAGTTCCATTTGTAGAAAACGAAATTTTGCACCCCGGGGCTATTTAGTGGCAAGTATCGGGTCGTTGGCGGGCGAACGCTTTTGAAAATCCTGCGGGAACCGTCGCCATGGCGACTGGCGGTCGTAATATTTACAATTATGCCGCGGAGCTTAATACTTAAATAGCTTAAACTCGATAATCTCGAATCTGAAAGCAAAGTCCCGCGTTCCGAAAATCAGGGTTCCGTCGAGGATGAAAATACCTAAGGAGCATAATTCCGAGGGGATACCAATTTCCTCGCTGGCTGCGAGCCCACCCGTAGTATCGAGAGTCGCCAATAGTTTCCAAGATGATCCACTCGACGATCATCCCCATTTTTAACGAAGCGCTTGGCGCTCGCGCGTCCGTGCGCAGCATAATAGCTGAATGGTGTTCGAAAAACGCTGACATACCGATAGCCGTGTTAGCTTCTAATTTGCGTCATCGCGACCCGTGTGCTTGCACACTCTCTCGAAGCCCCTGCTGCAACCCTCTCTGAAATGCATCCTCTCCTCGTCATACCAACCCCACCCCCACACTCTCAATCCCTATCGTACTGTCAGCGTCGCGTATTAATCGAGCTCGTTCGCACGGGAATAACATGCTCGTCTGACCCAGCAGAGTGACTTTTAAGTGCCTAGGCGGAACCGCGAATCATTATACCACTGTTCTCGTCCTGGGTCGTTTCTGACCCCAAACTGGGTTTGCTAGTGTTAGGTACACTGAAATCGCAAGCACACACGAATTAGAAAAGATCCCATTGCTGCAAACGATTGACGTTAGTAATGTCAAGAAATTGTTTATCGATACTTATATAATCGTTAAAAATCTAGAATTTTGTAGCACGATAGATTCACAATGTTACATTATTTTATAAACGCAATGAGAATGTATTTATTCCAAGGTGTACCAATTTTTATCATAATATGAGGGTGAGTAGAGAAACCCCTTCACCATTATTACAATTGAAACGTTCGTTGATACACAAACTGTGTTAAAACGAAGGGGATCATGTGGAAAAACGATGGATATGTATTGTCCTAAAATTAATTAAACGAACTCTACAGCGTGCAGCACAATGAAATTAATTGGACGCCGTTCTGGGAACAGGGAATATCGTTTCAGAATTTTTCGGTGCACATTGAGTGGGAAACATCTGAAAAAAATTGCAAGGACTTGGAGGTCGCAGTGTGCAGTCGACGTCGGAAATAAGCTTGCAAAATGAGGGTTTAGGTAGCCGCCAAGCTGGTTTCTCTGTAAACGATTCGACGCCAGTGTAAATTGTTTCCGCGGGCAGCCGCGGAAAAAAAGATTCTTTCGCGGATCGACCACCGCTCCCCGAAGGTTAATTAACTCGCACGTGGTATTTGGAGTTCTTTGTGTATTTGCGCCGATGTCCCGGGGATACGCAAAACATACCGCGGGAGCTGTTTGAATTTTTGATCGGCTCGATTTTCGCTCGCGATCGTTCCACAGTCGCTCGTGACGGTCTCGGTGTGTTTGTTCAATTTCGAAAAATGGGGAAAGGGTTTTGCATGGTTTATGAGTGTTCGTTAATTCTTTGGAGATTCTACTGAAACGCAATCTGTATTAAAACGTCATTTCATCGGAGCTGGAAAGCTCGTAACTCTTTGAGAAAGTAGCTTTTATTGCCGAATTCATTGATTAACGTTTCCATATGAAGTTTGTAATTTTATCTTTACAGGACGGAAAACTATGTATTAATATGTATTAAAATGTTATGACATTATATGTGTTAATAAATGTATATTAGAACAATTGTATTCGAATTAAATGTATCAATACTGCGTTAAAATATTATTAAAAATTTAGCAGAATTAAGTTGAATATTCCGGTTTGATCTTTTCAAACGAAATATTTTTGTCTTGTTCCGGAAAGGTTAATTTATTCCCGAAAATTCAACAGTTTCGCCGACAACGTCCCCTAAAAACATAAATAACTATTCCACATTTTGCGTCATAATCGCAGCATCATAAAACTCATTGCTCAGCCGAAACAGGCACATTAAAATTCATGGAAGTTTTTGTTATGAATATGATCATTATTGTAATAACACATTTTATGAATTTTAATATATGCACGATAACTGCATATCGATCTCCGCGCGTATCCCTCTCTGCGGCTGATTTGCATATTTATGCAAACGAGTACGAAAATATTTTTTTACACGATTCCGTTCTATTTATAAATTTCTGTAAAATGACCCAATTATGCGAAAATTTCTGCAAAATCTTTCCAGATTTCAAACAGCCGAGGATGTGAACACAAAAGAGGTGAATGTAGTCTTTTGTGGCCGACTGTGATCGGGGACACGATTGTTACAGTGAGAATGAGGCGATGAAGTGGATTTTTTAGTTCATTGATTGAGGAAAAGTAGCACAAGCGTGGGACGTCACCGGGAAACTTGTACCAGTGTGTATTTTTTTCCAGAAAAAACTGAGATAATTAGAGGGAATGACGATGTGTAACCAGTACTTACCAACAGAAAAAATGGCGCAGCGTTCAAACACGATAATTTGCACGAATGTTTGGAGGCGTACGGGTTTCTCCGCTACAAGCTCGCCGTGATCACGATTTTCGCAAATTAAACAATTTTTTTTTATTGTACCGCTCTGCGCCCCTCAATGCTATTGAAGTACAATACCGCGAAGTGGATTTCCAGTCGTCTTAATTCGAATCTCAATTATACGCTTTTTAAACGACGAAGTGCTTTCGACTGCTTTTCCCTCGCGAAATTTGGTGTTGAAATTCGCGAAATAGAATTCCACTGTTAACATTAATGTTTTATTCGCTCGGCGTTTCCATTTTGACAAAATCTGCATTGAGAATACGCTTTTAAGGGAAAAATGCTAACCGTGTCCGATAAATTTTAAATTGAATATGGATAATTAGGGGTTCGTAAGTATTAGAGAACAAAAATTGGAATTTTCCCCGTGTTCCCAGGTTCCATAAATTGGTCGACAAAAGTCCACATTTGCATAAACATCTGTAGTTTAATAATCGTTTCTCTGCGGATGTTTATGCGGTCGAAACGTGTCCAAATATGCCAGGAATATGCAGACAATATGCTAAAATTATGCGGAATTTGTGTTGCACACGTTTTACATGGACATTCATGAAATATGTGTAATTGTATCTTTGTCATCACATGGCAACATGGTCTTTCCAAGATTTTCCTCTCTGGAATATTTATTTCAGCAATCTAATTGGTAGAACGATATCGTTCCCACGGTGCTCCGTCGGAATATGTATTTCAATTTAGCCGAATAACGAGAACATTTTCTGTCTTTCTTTGCGGACCCAGAATTTCGCAAATTTTTAATACTGATGGGCTTTCTCTTCATAATGCGATTAAATTTCTCTCGAATTTTTTACTCGCGTCTCCTCATTGATCATTATAAGTCACCGTGGTGCCCAGCCATTTTTTCCGTGAAAACTGGGTCGTTGCGAAAAACGCTAAAAAGGCAACCGGGAAATAAAAGAGAATAGTATTATTATTCACATCGGTCGAGGTGTTCACCCAACGGTTTTCTATTGTGACAGTAAAAAATTGAGACAGTGTTTTGAACAGCGGTGAAAAATGTTGCTCAGAGGATAAATGCACTTTTGAATTCTCAAGAGAGTAATGTGTATTTTAATTTCACTAGACGTACGAATTCAGACGTTCTCTTGTAACCATTTATCATGTCTACAATTTTTGTCGAATTTTTTATTTTCGGTCTACCGAGTGATTACATTCAAGAAGACTTGACCGAGGTGTCATTTGTTTCTTTCAGACATGCTTTATATATTGATCAAGAACTCCCACAATTGTTTATAAAATATCTTACAAAAATTTGTGATGTTACTTCAACTGTGCTTAAATGTGTGTGCAAAATTTCAGTTTACTAGGTTCAATTGCTTTCATGAAATTAATTCCCTAATCTCACAATGACAATTCAAGCCAATAATTAATTAATCAGAATTTACGCAAACTTGTACGATCTGACCAGGTTTTCTATACTGGAAAATAATATCAACTTCCACGTACGCGTTCGCGAAAAGTTACATTTTTCAAGTTGAAAATTCAAGGGCCGAGAGATTTTTCAATTTTCCATTCGAGCTCGGGTCGTGTATTTTTGCGGGTGAATGCGATCGAACAAATGTTTGCGCTAAATATTACGTTTGAAATGGATATCCAGCGAGGGCCCGATTCATGAACAATTAATCACGGTAAAACAGTACGTCGGTCGGAACGAGTCAACGGTGAGGTGTCACTCGAGCGATTTTACCGACAACAGTGTACTCGAAACGGTACTGGCGTATTATCGGACACCGGACGCGATGACGTATCTTCGACCTGTGTATTTGGAAATTATGCTTTGTAATGACGCGTGCGTGCACGTCGATAGATCCGGTGGCCTGTGAAATCTGACGCGATCGCGCCACGGATCACTATTGAAACGGACAAAACAGCTATGCGAAACTCGAATAGAACGTGGACGAGCATGAGCTACTGTCGGGGTTGGTCTAGATACAATTCCTTAAAACTATTGGCGATGACAGATCAACGTTACCTGCGGTTCTTTCCTCTAGTTTTTGACATCTCAAAACTTTTTTCCCCATTAAAGCTTTATACATTTGTCGTTCGAAACGACACCCTCTATAGGGTGTTAATTTTAACTCGAGCACCTAAACTGATTTTTTCGCCTTCAAGGTCACTTCAAGGTCACGCTGTCATCAAGGTCATTGAACTCATCTCGACACAGACTACCACATCACGTTATAAAAAATGCATGTTAACATGCGAGAGAAATGCGATGACCTTGAAAAAAACATTGGAACGACCTTCGCAGGATTTTTTGTTATCACCACTAAAACTATTAAATTCGTCATTTTAAACATCTTTTTTATAATTTCGATGCTCGAGTTAAAATTGGCACCCTGTTTATTAAAATGGGGACACCGATACGTATACCAGAATATTTTTAGATTTGAGTAACAATTTTAAAATTGTTGCACCGTATAAATTCGACAAATTTGTCTCTTTCGTGTGTTGAATGAAATTGCCGTTGCTTTCGACCAATTTTAAAATTGCCATTTTACAATTAATTAATGTTAAATGCTATTTCATGTCGACGTGTAGGAGATACACGTGACATCTGAGACATCTTGGTCTGCCGTGGGGTTGATCGTTAGCGAATCCGCTCGAATTAAGATGGCGTCCGCGGTGCATCCGGGATTCCGCTGGTGCACTCGATATCCGGCCCGGGCGAGCAGACGATCAGGCTCGGGGCTGAATAAACGTCGATCGTCGACGAACGGCCCGCGGTTATTTTTCCAAGTGCTTCCCCGTCGGGTTATTGCGTCACGCGACGTGACATAAACTATGACGCGTCCGTGCCGCCGGATCAGAGGAGCTTTTAATATCCGGTCTGACCGAGGAGTAGGCGGAATCAGCGATGACGGCGCGACCGGCAGCGCCCCAGCACACCGAAATTGTGGGTAACGGGACAGGCACCGTCGCGCTCGCCTAACCGGAACTACAAACTTCAAACCGGTTGTGCCGTCGGCGAACGACATGCTCCGATCGGTGACAAGATGGCGTCGCGAAAAATAGAACGATCCGATGACACTCTGTATGGTAACGGAGAATTTTATCGAGGCCAAAGTTGGCCACGCGGTTCCTGCGCCACCATTGCTGATCTTTATTTCCGACATTCTATTCCTGCCCGGGATTCATGCTCGAAATAATGGCCGTGCACGGACGACGCTTTAAACTTTATCCTGTTTCGCATATTCTGTTTACTTTATTGTTCTAATGGTCGCGCAGTGATCATGTAATGCGAGGATGAATTAGTGAGGTGTGATTGTTGGTCACGTGCAATGCATCACGAGCTTATTTGAAAGCTCATTCGGTTTGCACTACATCGATGAGATAAACACTTCTTTGTGATTATGATGGCAGGAGTTTGGATAATAGAGGTTCCACTGCATCGTGGATTAAAAGAGTATACTCGAACTGTGTCGTCTCTAGACAGCAAATGTTCGATATATGTCAACAACGCGGGTTGTGTATCGTCCAGGGGACATTAGTAGTGGGGAGAATTATGCGACATTTACCGTCCAGGCCTTAGCGACATATACAGAGAAATCACCGTATGTCACGGATAGGTAGATAACGAAACACACACACACAAATCTGTTTGTGCCTCTACCGGATCGTCCGGGAAGTTCAACG
Source organism: Halictus ligatus (assembly GCA_028454255.1). Taxonomy (NCBI): domain Eukaryota; kingdom Metazoa; phylum Arthropoda; class Insecta; order Hymenoptera; family Halictidae; genus Halictus; species Halictus ligatus. Next base: position 4,759,561 of record CM052129.1, read on the forward strand.
ATTTTGAGAATGTTAGTTTTCGTATTTTGAACTCGTTGGCAGACTTCGAGTGCAGGTGCATAGTTGCGGGCTTCCAGGCGAATCGCAACCGCTGCCTTAATTCGAGCGGATTGGTCGCGCAAACGGTTAATGATTAAAGACGGATTATTGCGGTTCGATCCCCGCCGGAACTTTGTCAGTGTAGGTTAATTAAGAGCAGAAGTTCGGATTAAACGGATTAATGGGGCCGAAGCGAGCCGGATCAGGTAATGGCGGAGCGCAGGTTGATGGCTACAGGTACACTGGATAGCTTTGCTAACCATTCCCTATCGAACTTGGGAATTGTAGCTTCCGGTATAGTGAATGAGTGAATCGAGATTGGACCGGATAGATTCGGGAAGCGTTGATGGAGCAATTATTCTTCAGGAGTTTGTATCGCGAAAATTCGAAGACATTTTCGCTGTGGCCGATTTTGTGACAGTATTTTTAGGAAATTTTTCGACGATAGCAGAAGAATTATTCATTCATGGAGGTATTGCGAAGATTCGTTGCTGAAGAGATTGTAATTGAAAGTAGAAGCTTTTAATCAGTATTTTTGCGTTTGGACTTCCGTTTTTAATTGACAGTCGACCGAAGAATAATTTTGTAAATTTGTATAGCAAATTTTTCGCTTAAAGTTGAGTTTTGTTTGTGGCTGACGGTTGATTGTTTAAATGATGCACTAAGCTGTTTTCGGGTACATCTCATTCTAACGTTGACGTTTCGTGCTTGGTTTAGGAATGGCATGTTTTTGTACCGGCGGCAATGTTGTTGATAAATTCGTTCTCCTGAGACTATTGTGCAATGATACCGGCGTATTAGTGACCGTATCCCACGTATTACATCTGGATTTAACTGAGATTTAACTAGCTGAACCCCTAGCGTTACCATTTGTCCAGTGACTCTGCGGAATACGTGAGACTGTTCGAATTTATATTCACTGTCAGAGAGAACAAATGTGTACATTGTAATTTGCTGCTCGCCGTAGGAACATGCGTTATGAAACAATCGACGAGAACAGCGGTATGCTCCGGCCAAAGAGTTTCATGCTCACGACTTCGTATGTGTCCCGATCTAGATCGAGTATCGTATGTTAGACATAAACTTAAGAATTCAATATTCATAAAACGGACTCGTAAAACAGACTCGAAGGTGATCTATTTCAGTCGTGATCCGATCCTCCCCAGCCATGATCTTGATTCAACGAGATTTAAAATGGATCTTAGAACGTTTTATCTAGTGCATCGTAGTTGACAAAAATGAAAATCAATTTTTTTCGATGTCTCTATACCTTCTTGTAGGTGTAGCGCGTAATATTCGACATTTTCGTATTCAGAAAAATATTGTACAAACTTAAATATGTGATATCAAATATTTTATTTGTATGAGACTAATTATTAAGAGGTTCGGTTGGTATGCTCTTCGGCTGCGAACATTTTGGTCTAACACAGTTGTAAACTTAAGTATACCGAGCTCCGCCTAATTCGACAATAAACCAGATTAAATATTTTCGACTAAATCTAGAATTAACAAAACGCAGTAGAGTCGTAAATTAACCAGAAGTTAACTTGTATCTCAGACTTAGCGTATACCAGGGTTAGCAGTTTCTCCGTCGCTTAATCCAATTAATTACAGTTGTTACATCAACATAGATGGTATCTATTTCCGTTGTAAGCGGTAAACTGGATCTCAGACTTTCCTCGAAACATTTGTTACCGAGTAACAATTTTATTACCAGTGCCTGCTCTCTTCCGGGCTGTAGAAAAATACGTTATCTCTCTGTTCCAGGAAACGAGATACTGTACCGCGATGAGGCCGGAAATCTCGTGATCTACAACGTCACGTCGAAAGAGCCGAGGATAATCCTAAACGGCAGTAACGCGGTAAGTGTGGCCTGTTTTCCAAATAATTTCGCCCTTGTCCCACAATATGCAATGTCCCGGCGTAATGATTTTATTAAACAAAATATAAACGTCGATTCACATGTTTTCCACTATCAGCGATTTTAACGTTTCATTTGTTAGAATCATTTCCCTGCAAAATATAACTTCCAGCATTCCCACGGTGTAAAAACAAATATGCACAATTAAAAATAAATACAACAAACGTGTGCGTATCGTGAATATTTAAACGAGCATATTATCGAACGAAGCATGTTTACATGTTTATTGTAGCGTTTAAAAATGTACACGATACGCAAAAAAATTTAATAAAGCATATATTCCGATAAATTATATGGAATAATCAAATAAAGGAATAATCCGATGGAGTTTCGTCGTTCAGAATTTTTTTGTGGATAATAGAAGTAAGTGTAGTCTACAAAGATTTCACCAACGTCTTAATTCTGCTTCTAATAATGTTCATAAATTTTGTTTACATTTAAAAAACGGGTAGAAAGCTTCTCTCTTCTCAAAATTACTGTAGAAGGATATGTTATTTAAAAAATTATAAAATACCTGAAGATAAAGTATTAACAAGATATTTCCTGTTTAATTAATAACGTCAAAGATCGAAGATTGCAATCGTCGAGTGATTCAATTAATTTTTGTTACCCATGTTCGTTTTGCAGGCGCTTTTATCGAGCTTCGACCATCAAATCTCGGCTGACGGGAAGTATCTTCTGCTGGCCATCGATTACCAGAAGGTAACGTACGATTTACACGTCACAGTTCACGGTTACGATCCCCTAACTTTTGTCATCGGACCCGGAATGGTTTCCCGTCCCCAATAAGCCCCTGTGCCCAGGGCATGCAGAAACGAAAATTTCGCTGTCACGTAGCCAGAACTGCGAATAAATTTTCTGCGGACTGCCCATGAAATTATCCCCCGTGATAAATTCCGATCAATAATCGCACCTGCACCCGCCCAACCCTCGCGGGGCTCGTAAAAGGAAGCGGATAACAATCGTAGTAGGTAAACCGTGTTCGAATCCCGCGACGTTGCGAACAGTTGTGCAATAATTAACTCACGGGGGGAAAAAAACATGAACTAGTCCCATTGTCCCTTTACATGACACAGAAAAGCCACGCTTTTTGTTTCATTTTTACTCGCGATTTTTCCACCGAGTTTCCCCTCCGAGGAAATTGAGTTTGTTTCGAGCCGTCTGACCATGGTTGACTGTTTCTACTCGTAGCTGTTCCCCGACCAATTTTTTACTTTCTCAGTATTTCTTTTATAATTGTATTTATTGGACGATAAATGGCTTCGGATCGTATTCGTTCTTGTTTATTCCTCCTCTGATTCTTGCAAACAATATGTAGTACCTATATAAAATTCCCGCGGTAGAATCAACATGGAATCCATAAATAAAAATACAAAGTCATGAGAAATAATACTAGTATCGTACAAAAAGAGCGTCGCGAAAGCACGTTAAGTACGATATACACGCGACATTAAATTTCAAATAGAAATAGTTTCTCCCGCAGCAAGAACGGGATCATATACTCTCTTTTATATTTAAGTAGAACGGGTCTGCACTGGTCAGGCGCAAACAGTTTTCAGTTGCACGCTCGTTGGAAAAACTTTGGAGCCCGGTTTTCTCTTGAACGAAACATAAAAAATTCAGTTTCATAATTTCACTTCATTTCTCCCAGTGCTACCGTCTGTTCGCGAGATCTACCGTAGATCGATGCGGAGGAATGAAAGGAACTTCTTTCGGGCGTTTCTCGCGCGATTATGCGAAGGTTGAAAATTATATCGGCGTAGTAAACGTGGCCGCAGCGCGAGTGTATCACGGCAAACACACGCAACGGAGTGGTTCTTCTGCGCGAGTAGATTTTGAGGACGTATCGAGCGTATCCCGTTGGCCTAGTTCGCCGATACCGAGAAAAAGCGGTAGAAATCGAGGGGCTCAAATTTTTCGTACGACTCGCTGCCAGTCGAGCGGCTCCACATATATTTCCAGAAGCTGGAATTTGCTGCGGGAATATCTTCCCGAGAGGATTCGGAACGCACGGCGTGCCGACAAAGCAATCATGATGAATCTGTGCCGCTACGCTTCCCGCTATCTGCTCGCCAGAATTTTTATTGCGACAACCAACGGTCTGTCTTCCCGAGCAATTATGTCCATTCGAATTGCTCTGCGGAATTATTAGGTTACCGTTCGAACCTTTCGATTTTTATGCTGAGAAAGAAACGAATTTTTTTATCCCACTGTATAACTGTCGACTATCCTAGGCTCTTTCTACAACGTGAAGCTTTTGAGTCGAGGCCTCAACCGGAGCTCTTGGCCAGTGGCCAACGTTTGAGCTTTTGAGACGGCGCGTGAAATTCCAGCCTTTGAGAACTACAAATACGACGTGTCCACAATTTGAAGATTCACTGAGACAAAGCTTTTGAGCCTGAGAACTTTCTAAGCCCAAAACAAATCTTTTGAGTTCATGACATAATTGTCGAGCCTCTCAGATGCTTCTTAGAATTTCAAAGTCTCAGAGCCAAGGTCGCAGTGTGAGCTTTTGTGCCAAATGCTCCTAGTTTAAGCTTTTGAGCACTGAATAATGTTTGAGATTTTATGTGAATACCTGGAATTACAGGTTTTGAGCCCTATCAATTTGGAATTTCCATAATTTGAGAATCGAATGAGTTGGAGCTTTTGAGTCTGAGACCTTTTGGATCCCAAAATAAATCTTTTGCACAAAATACTTCTAATTGGAGCTTTTGAGCACTACATATCGTTGGAGCTTTGGTGCGAATACCTGAAATTACATCTTTCGAGTCCTAACAATTTGGAATTTCCATAATTTGGGGTTCCAGTGAGTCAGAGCTTTTGAGCCTGAAAACTGCTTGATCAAAAACTTTTTAGCCTCGAATACAATTTTCTATCCTTTTAGTTCGTACCCTATATTTTTAGACTTTATTCAACCTCTGTATTTTCTCTCCAAGAAATATTACATTCTCGTTGAAATTCTACATTTTTTCGTAATTTCGAGACGCAGTGAGTCAAGGCCGTCTGGGTCTTCGCGGAACGTTTTCCTTTGATCTGGAGTTTCGCGTGGCACGAGCAGCAACGTTGGCCAGCTCTCGCATGGCAACGTTTCCAGGCCGAATAATAAAGGTATTTGTCAGGAGCAGAGGCTTCCTGTCCGGCGGATCCATTAACACTTGCTTGGGACAGTCAGGCATCTCTAACCGGGTCATACGCACGATATTCTTGGAACACGTGTTCCACCCTAATTCCAGTTGCAGAATGCTAAACAACGGAGTGCGTGGAGCAGCAGATACACGTTAAATACCATATAATACCTGACATGCATAGCGTCTGCGTGCAGGCCGATGCTGCTGCTGGTTGACCTGACTGCCTCAGCTTCCAAACGGCTGCTCGCCATTCAGCACCACGCATAATCGACCAACGGGGGCCCACCACCCTGCATGCTGCTCGCCCCAATTGCATATATTATGGTCACCGTGTATCTCGGATCTCTTCCACGCTGCACGGGCTCGAGTCTAACAATTCGTCTCCACCTCTTATCTGCGGACCGCAGCGTCTGCTACCCGGCTCTCGATCGGGAGCTCGGTTTCCTCTATCCAATTTTCTTTCCGGAATTCCGGTGGCATTGACCCTCGACCAGCTGACGCTGGATCGCTTCTATCCCCTTGCGCATAATCTATGGGAAGCTTTCCCATGTTTTCTGGAACCGGGCTCGTTGCTTTGTCGCTTTACCGGGCTCATCGGGTTTCCGAGCTTTTTCCGTGCTTTTCTCATGGAGAACGCTGCCAGAGTCCTGTTTCTAACATTTTCCGGCACGCTGTTGGCGAGATAAAAATATTACGATTTTGTGACATTTATTTTGAGACCTTGCAACTATTTAGAAAAGACTGATTCATTTCACTGAGTTTTCTATTTTACTTTATTTTCGTTATCCTATTCAATGTGATTTTACAGGATGCTTACTACTATTATTTATTTGATTATATTTATTGTTTTATGTTACTGTGCCGTAGAAGTTTTAGACTTATTTTTCTGTCGTATGTACCTCACCTCTATTCCAGTCTCTTTTATTTATTCGCCCCCCTGAACGGACCGCGTTGACATTCAATTCGGAACACTGCAGGCGTTCGAGTGTTTACTTACAGAACACCCTGTATACATCGTGGTGAGCCAACATCTCGCGTGTTTAGACCAGCCGTGTTCCATCTCCGTGTGTAATACAGCATTCACCGTACCCGCGCGTTTCGTATTCAAATTCGGAATCCAATAGGTTTATTTTAGAATCTCGTTGCGCTTGTTCCGTCCCCTTCCTCTCGCGATCCGAACCCTCACCCTCGGACCCGCTTGGTTTCTCCTCGTTTTGTCCTCAGCCCCGGATTCTCCGTCAGCGCCCCATCGCACAACGTTCTTCTTTTCCTGTTTGTCTGGAATCCACCGGCGCTCGGGCTTCCCACTTTGCGCTTTCGCTACGTTTTCGCGATCGTTGCTCTAGATTTGGCGACTTGTGAAACGCGCCACCTCGTGGACACCGTCTCGTCGAGAAACAATTAATTCGGTCCTGATAAATTGCCGAAATAATGCTCCCTCAACTGAACTTAGTTCGCTTAGAGCTTTCCAGGCTAACATTGCTACTCGACACCGTTCAAAATCTCCTGGATCCACATAGAGCTTTCTAGGCTGACTGAAATTGCTACTCAACAGTGTTTAACATACTTACAGATTCAGTGTGGGCTGTCTAGACTTACTTCGGTCTCTCTTCAGGGTCAATTAGACCTGCTTAGAATCGGTCAAGATTGAAAGGACTACTTAGACCGATTAAGGATAGCTTAGAGTGCACTCAGCATTCTTCAAAGCCCACAGGGATCCATCCAAGGCCAGCAGGGTCATTGAAGCTACTCGTGACCTGCTGGGATCACTTAGGCCTGATCAGAAACACTTAGGTCCACTTGAAATTCCTGCAAACCCGCTTGAGCTCATTTAGTGTCACTTTAGATACTCTAGATCTGCTTAGGGTTAGATAGACCTGAACACTTCGGTCTACTTTGGGTCGCTTGGAATTCCTTCACATCTTCTTACACGCATTCATAACGCATCGTGTCACTTAGAATCATTTAAGCTCCCTTGGACCTGCTCAAGTCTACTCAGAACTATTCTTACAACTATGATCGCCTTGTCAGCTCCAAGGAACAGGATTTCCGGAAAGAATACAAATATGTTAAGTTGACGACTCAACCTTCTCCGGTCCCTCCACTTACCAGGAGCACCCTTGTGTTCAGCCGGAATGCACGCGACTTAGAAAACCTCTGACCTCGGCTCTCGGCTCGTTGAACATGTTGGATCCACCCTTTTCAGGAAACCGCTCACTTGGCCGACCCTCCAGGCTTCGGTGTAATCTGGAGAGCCGTTACCAACGGAGGTCGCATAGAGGCGCGGAGCTGTCAACATAAGCTGGATCCTCCAGCTGGACGGTCCTTCTGACGATTATTAGTTTGCGCCAGCAGAACTCCGATTGACCGCCCTATCAAAGCCGGTGCGTTCCGGAAGAATGACACTGGAATTAACAATTAACGGCTGCCGCTTTGTGCTGACCACCTGTTCGTGAAAGCCTGTGGACCGCTTGGACAAAGTCCATGGTCCATCGTAGAACCTTTGGGGAGATTTTCAATCCTAAATCCTAAATTCCTAAAAGAGACTATATTAAAACGAGTGAATCTTTCGAAGTCGCTAAGTTTAAAAAATAACTTCTCTATTGCTCACAATTTATAAGGTATTTAGGAATGATGCAGATATAACCCCGAGTTTAGAGACCTCTTCCATCCCCTCAATATACCAATAAAAAGAAGTTCCAAGATACCATGAAGAATATAGCTCCAACCACCATCTTCGAGGATCATTTTCACACCTGCCAAGTATACGATTGTCTATAAAAGACACGCAACTCGTCTTCATGAAGAAAATTTCCTAGATATTAGGTAGAAATGTGCCCTTAACCTCCAACTTCAAACATAATTTTCAACCCTTCAACAAGCCAATGAAAAAATTTTCCAGAACATCACGAAAAATACAACCTCGTCCCTGACGTTTATACTCGTTCCATAAAAATGTATAAAAAAATCCTTTTTCCCACCAGATGTCTCTCTGATCCGCCAGACAGGTGAAAATGGCTAGAAAGTGTAAAAAGATTTCATTTTTTTCGTATAAACTTCCTCGTTCGAGCGCACACGATAAAAATCGTACAAAATCCGTGCAAATCCAATCCCGACGTCGCTACAAAGTGATACATATCAATCTCATTCGGTGCCGGGAAATTCTATCATGAAACGTAATCAAATTTCACAAATGGAGACCTCTAACTCGCTATCAGCTCGATCAAATGAGTTCGCGCACTCGTCGCGCCCCCGTGAACTCTTGGGCCAGTCGACTCGGTTCCCACTCGCCGTAATGATTAGAAAACACCCCGCAATTCCGGTCTAGCGAGGAGATCGTGGAAATCTCTCGCCGCCGAATTTAGAGGATCGTCGCGTCTTCGGATATTGGAAATTCGTGGAATCGTAAAAGACGAGTAAAACCTCTCCTCCGACAAACCGGGATTCTTTCGCCGTGGCGCGATTGCCGGTGATCATGATGCCGACGACCGATTTTTGCGTAGTCGTCGATGGCTGGCCGCGTCGAACGGCGCCGGTAGTTTTATCGACGTCGAGCTAGGTGAATAAATAACGGCGGCGATCGGCGCCGCCGACGCTGATGACGACCGCCGGCATTAAATCTTCATGGTCTGCGCTCGAAAACCCGGGGGCCGCGGTGTTTTATCGCCAGACCGGCACTCGCGTCAACTGCCTTGTGCCACGGCTAGATGGGGATCTTTAGAAATGCTGGCGATGCCACGGCATGCGCCGTCCTCCCGCTCTCGAGATGTTATCAGCATCGTTGATCGCGAGCAACCCCGACAACACGCGGCGAACAACCCTTCCGACCGGCAAGTCTGTGTTTCTACGGCTATTAAGTCGTGCCACGGTAACAGCAACTGGCCCGATGAAGCTGTGATCGATGGCTCCACTGTTAGGCAACCTAGACCACTTGTTTCCCATGGATCAACGATAATAACAAGTGCTGATACGTGATTCTGTGAAGTCTGTCACTTTGTGAATTCAAAATTAGCGTTCTTAAGCCGGAATACATTTTTATCGTTGCTTTCAGTGGCAATTAAGTTGGTCCAAACTGACAGTGCCGAGGTTACGATCGGTGTCTGAGTATTGGGTGATCTAGACTACTATTTTCCTATGCGTTAACCCTAGTAACAAGTGATATTACGTGCTTCTGTGAGGTCTGCCTCTTCGAGAACTCAAATTAGTGTTCTAAAGTCGGAATATAAGTATTTTTATTGTTGCTTTTAATGGCAATTAAGTTGGTCCAAACTGACAGTGCCGAGGTTACGATCGGTGTCTAAGTATTGGGTGACTTAGACTACTATATTCCTATGCGTTAACCCTAGTAACAAGTGATATTACGTGCTTCTGTGAGGTCTGCCTCTTCGAGAACTCAAATTAGTGTTCTAAAGTCGGAATATATGTATTTTTATTGTTGCTTTTAATGGCAATTAAGTTGGTCCAAACTGACAGTGCCGAGGTTACGATCGGTGTCTGAGTATTCGGTGACCTAAACTACTTGCCTCCTCGGCTTCTAAACAAACTGATCTTTCTTCACATCATATCTTTCTTCGATGCAGCCCCCAAACCCTCTGTGGCAAGTTTCAAGTCGATACCCCTACCACAGGGGTAGTTATAGGGTGTGCATGGTTCAATGAATTATGCTGCATTTCTTCCGTTCTGCTCAATAATAAATTACGAAAAAAATTATAAACATTCTATTTAATGACACACACGGCTGTGAATTTTTTCGGAATTTTTTATTTGCAATTTGAACAGATTTCTTTGTTACTTTTAAGTGTTATTAAGTTGGTCCGAGGCGACCGCAGCTGCGATGTTGAAACGGCGATGGCGACAATCTCGTTAAAAAGTTGAATCCTGTTTTTGTAAGTTTCCAAAATTACTGTACCATAAGGTAAATGTGACGAAAAATTTTGTGCGATAGCAGGAGGAAGATAGTGTTGGTATCGATGCGAAGAGTTTGATTTCAGTACGTGCGCTGCTGGAAAGAGTGTTCGGTGTGTTTAAAGATGACAGCGTTCGACTATCGGGAAACGGGAATTTTTCATTTCTGCGGTGGTAGCGACAGTGTTTTTGTTGTAAATAGACTAACAGCTGTTGTCACTGCGTGAAAGCGTACAGAAAGACCCATATCGCCCGGTATCGCTCGGTTTTTATCTTTCGCATTCCCGCCTGTTTGATTGGAGCCGGATAAATATTTTAAACACGACGCCGTTTATTCGACAAAAAGCGTGATATATACTTCTAAATATTATGAAACCACGGGCCGATAACCTGGCCTGCATCATCGCGATATTTTGACGTTCATCGCTGATTTTGTGGAAACTAACATCCCGTCAATCGGAACAAACTATTACCCGACTAAAAATCGTAAATCACTCTTGCCGAGTATCGGATACCCCGGTCACGGAAGAAAATGATGACCGGGAAATCTGCTGAGCTGCTCCAAAAAATTTGATCGTTCTTTTCACCGAAAAAATTCCCATTCGCTTGCTACATTTTATCGGATTAATTCTTGGAAAATTCGATGCACTCGGGCGACTGCAGTTCTGCTGTCCATATTGTACACGCGCGCGCCGAGTGGAAAACATAAACAGGAGACGATAACGATTTACTATCCTCTGAACAACATTTTTACACAGCCATAAATCTACTCGTGCGTTTTTGTGGACCATGAATTATGCATAAAACTCTACGTTGTACGGTGTATTGCGACGCGGTATTAACGAAAAAGTAAATTGCAGTCCATAGCCATTTTTATACCAACTGTAATAAGTCGCTTGTACTCAAACCGTACCGGGGTCGTAATTAATCCCGAGGCTGTGTTTCGGAGCTCGCAAAACCGTGCAGAGTCTTTAACGCGTTTTTTACCAGCGTCGTGCGCGTATTTTGCATACAGAAAGTCAACTGCGGGAGAATTGATGGCCCTTATTTGTTGTATTTTCTGCACGTTTCATAAAGAGAACGCGCGAAACCAAGAAGAAACCTATTTGTTATTCCGGTAACCACACGAGTTCTACAAACACCGAGCGTTTTATTCGGCGGAACAAAGCGTTGCAAAGTTAAAATTCATCGCGGCGGCTACTCTTTCAACCTTCTTGCACTTCGTAAATCTAAACCAAGTTCCACGCTGTGTGCAACGCTAAAATTACAATTCCTAGATTTGAAGAATCGCGACAAGATAATTTAAAAATGTTGAGTTCCTTGAAACACCATACTGTTTCCACAAGCAAAAACCCGGATGTCCGAACAATGCGCTCGCTAACGACCAGAAACAAAAAAGATTGTATCACTCCATCTGTATCGTGTTATTCCGAGCTCGCTGGTCGCGCAGTGAACACCGAAACACGATCGCGAGTTCATTTCACCGGAAACACGATACAAAGTTCCGCAGAACGTTAGGTCGCACCTACGCGACTCGTCCGCGGCAGCCTCCATTATTTAGTCCCGTTGCGACGTGACTGTAAAGCATTTACCTGCCGCGCACTCGGTGGCAGCGTCGTCGAAAAGAGGCAGAGAATGATTGTCGACGCGCGAAAGTATAACAAGTCCGACGTTAACGAGCAGAGATCACGACGCGGCCGATTTTCCACACTGGGCGTGTTCAGCTTTTTCCCCCAGTCTGCATCCTATGCTACTTCCTTCACTCGCCCATTCACTCAACCGGTCGTTCACCCGAATCCCCTACTCCCTGTTTATTTATTCACTCAATTTTTTTTTTCGTCTATGTTCGTACTAACCCATTTTTGGTTATTCGCGTCTCTGTTTAATCGCTCATTGGTTCGTTCAATGTTTCGTCTACTCACTCACGGGTTCGTTCGTTCGGTGATTCACTCACTCTTCCGTCTATATATTCTCTAATCTACTCACCTTCTAGTCTACTCACTCTTTCATTTACTCACTCTCCCGTCTACTCACACCCCTGATTACTTATACCCCCAAGTATCACACACACGACCACTCATACTTTCAACTATTCATACCCCCAACTACTCATTCTCCCCCAGTTCTCATGCCCTAAACTATTCATACCCCCTAATTCTCATACCTCGAACTACTCATACTCCCCACTATTCATGTCCCCCCAATCCCATACCCCCAACTATTCACAATGCTCAATTCTAACACCCCAAACTATACATATACCCAACTACTCATATCCCCAACCACTCATACCCCAAACTATTCATACCCCCAATTACCCGTGCCCCTGACTACATAAACTCCCAATTCTAATACCCTCAAGTCTTCAAACCCCCTACTATTCATACCTCCAACTACTCATATACCTAACTACTCACACCCCCAATTCTAATACCCTAAAGTCCTCAATCCCCCAACTATTCATACCCCCAACTATTGAAACCCCCAACTACTCATATCCCCAATTACTCATAACCCCAACCACTCATACCCCAAACTATTCATACCCCCAATTACTCATGCCCCTGACTACATACACCCCCAATTCTAATACCCTCAAGTCTTCAAAGCCCCTACTATTCATACTTCCAACTACTCATATACCTAACTACTCACACCCCCAATTCTAATACCCTAAAGTCCTCAATCCCCCAACTATTCATACCCCCAACTATTGAAACCCCCAACTACTCATATCCCCAATTACTCATAACCCCAACCACTCATACCCCAAACTATTCATACCCCCAATTACTCATGCCCCTGACTACATACACCCCCAATTCTAATACCCTCAAGTCTTCAAACCCCCTACTATTCATACCTCCAACTACTCATATACCTAACTACTCACACCCCCAATTCTAATACCCTAAAGTCCTCAATCCCCCAACTATTCATACCCCCAACTATCGAACCCCCCAACTACTCATATCCCAGACTACTCACGCCTCCAACTACTCACACCCCCAATTCTAATACCACCAAGTCCTCAAAACCCAAACGACTAATAACACCCGACTACTCACACCCCCGATTCCTCACTCTCTCGTCTACTCAGCCTCTTCCACTTTACTCACTCAATCGCTCCGAGACTCTCAACGCCCATGACTCCTGCATCGACCGACTCGCTCATTCTCTCTTTCACTCGTCCGTTCGCTCATTTTCCCCGCACTGCCACAGACACCCCCGCTTTCGCGGCACTTCATTAAAGTCAGCAGAGCGGCGGACGTTCGTCGAAAGATAAAACTCGACGCAAAGAGTATACGGATGGTAACGTACACATTATGCGAGGCATGACACGGTGCCGGCGTAAGCGGGTCGCGTACTCTAATGGCGCGCGGGTACCGGCGCGGCGGCGGCGGCTTATAACACAGCAGCGCAACCCTTCGCACGGTCTCCTTTCTGGCCCATCGCCGACCGTCCGCCACGTTTCTCGCGATGGAAAATTCCAATAATCAGCAAACTCTGAATAACCCGCACGCGTGTACACATGTGCGCGACCGGAAATTCGTTAGACGGCCATTGTCGCGTTTAGCCGGGCGCCAATTAGTATTATTCCACTTCGGCCCATACCGACGGCAGCCCGTTATATTTATTTTATCGGGGTCCGAGCGACGCTTCCGTTTGGATTCCCCTGATTACTCGGTGACTTCTTGTTTGTCGGCCGCTGATCGGTTCATTTGCATTTAGCCGACCGTTTTACATCCACCCGTACAATCGTGCACTTTGCTGTCGCCCGATGCACGCGGTTGTTCGATTTGCTTCGGTTGCATCGATTCAGCAGACTTTTTACGCGACGCGCTAAGTTCTTCTTTTTGAGGAAAGTGGGAGTCGTTGATGAGGAAATAACGTCAGTTAGTGAACCGGGATTTTGAAAAGCTCCTCTCCCATACATCGGCTTTTGTGGAACAGGTAAACGTGAATAGGTACGTATTATTTTTTAACTTCGGTAGGTCGAGATTAAGCGACGGAAAAGCTTTTCAAAAATTTTTCCTTTAAGTAGCACGCAATTGAAAAGGTTTGGAGACGGAAGGAAAATTTTCACATACAGGTTAATCCTTCGGTTAGCAAAGGATAAGGAAGCTTCTGCAGGAAAGGCTAACGAAAGGGATGAAGCAAAATTAAAAGATCAGTTTTTCATCACGCGCTTTTACGTTTCAGCTTTTTCTTTGTAGGTCATTTCAATCCTGACAGGGTGGCTTTCGAAAAATTCTCGAAGCCAACATGACGTAAAAATAATATTGAGTTCGGTGAATAGCGACAGACTTTTACAGATCTGTTCACGTTTGCTACATCAATCGCACGATTCGGAAGATCAACGACGAGAACATAAATTGCAGGTAAAGCACCGCTTCATCGGACAGAAGAGCGTCGACAATTCATTTCACACATTTCCGCGGGATTATTCTTTTCGCAGTTAATTTTCGCGCAGAATTCTCGCCGTGAGTGTGAATTTATCCGACAAATAGAGACGTCCTAATTATTGTTACAACTTCTTCGGGACCGGAGCTTTATTACCGCCGCGAATATGATCTGATTTATAGTCTTGATCATCGCCCGGGCTTCCTCTTTACTTATTCCGTCCGGAGTAACCCGCGGGTAATAATAACATTTGTCATTAATTACACACGTTAATTACCGCGCGGTACGGCATTAATCATAATGATTAATTGCGCGGTGGCGATGCCGCGCCCGCCACCGTCAGACAAACGCCACGCTCCATTTTCCTATTACCGAAAAACTGAACCCGGTTAAGGGTCATAGGATCCCTGCGCATGAACTACCCAGAGCAAACTGGTATTTCTGCGTATCGTTGCTGGCGGGTCCAGCGAATTTAAAATCTCTAGTGGAAGCTGATCCAAAATTAACTATACAAGAATTATCGAGAAGCCTTGGGTTCACATGGTCAACTATACAGAGGCACCTACTCGCAAGGCATATACAGTAACGAGCAAAACTGAGTCTGCACTACTTGAAGCAACATAACTTTTTAAAAAGCAGATCAAATGACTTGAACGTTATTGAGAAGTTAGACGGATTAGTTTATTAGACGAGGTGTAAACAATTTTTGAAAAAAATTTGTAATGGTCGGAATGGCAAAAGAAATAGTAAAAGTTGGTCTCTTCAGCTTTTTTATCTGAGCCTGTATTGAACATTTAAAGAACGTATTTGATTCGATCGAATAAATTATATCCATGCTGAAAATTTCACCGATATTCGTTAATTCGTTTACGAGCTATAAATGCTTAAAAGTGGAAAAATTTGCCATTTTTCTCGATTTTCGATTTAAAATCGCACTTTTAATCGTTTATAACTCGTAAACGAATTAACCAATATCGATGAAATTTTCAGCATGGATATAATTTATTCAAACAAATCAAACACATCTTTGAAATTTTCAATACAGACTCAGATAAAAAAGTTAAAAAAACCAATTTTACTATTTCTTTTCCGATTTCGACCAATTTAAACTTTCTTCAAAAATTTTTTACACCTCGTCTAAGAAACTAACCTTTCTAACTTCTCAATAACATTTAAGTCATTTGATCTAATTTTTAAAAAGTTATGTTGCTTCAAATATTGTAGACTCAGTTTTACTCGTTACTGTAGGCAAGGAATATGTGTACCGCATCAATTATCTGAGACCAATAAGAATGTTCGTCGATCAATTTGCACTTTATTGCTATCCAGATTTCGTGGAGATCCATTTCTTAGCAGAATCGTTACCCGAGATGAAAAATGGATTCTGTATGATAACATCATATCAGTGGTAAATTTAGAAATCAAAACTTGAGTTTACTAAGAAGTTTGTTTTAGATTTCAAAACAATTCTTTGCTTATGGGTCTACCTAATATTTATAAAATAGACGAAAATCGCGTTCAGCTTGCAAATTCCGTCAACTGACGATTCTCAAATTGTAGGAAAATAATAAAAATTGAAGGGATCCTTTGAAGCCGCACAAGCACCTTCCCCACTTCCTGCCTTTCGTTTCAGCCTGACGAAAGAAAATCCTGTACAGACTGGTACGGAAATCGACGGGCAATAATTTATGTATAGCGTTGGCAGTCGTCGATTCGCCGCACACAGTTGGATCCTAAATGACGGTTCCCGGGCGGATCGTGGGTGGATCGAGGCACTCGAGGGCCCCGGGAAAAAGTCACTTTCCCAGTCGGTCTCCGGCTCATGCATAGAAAGCGAAGTCGTTTGTTCATCGGTCGCATTAGCATCCGGCCAGCTGAGAACCGTTGCTCGCGAGAATCCCGGCGTCCCGTTTCCGGTGGGTTTCAACGCCAGCTGCTTGCTATTGGAAAACCAACGGGGGCTCCGGAAGATAGCCGGTTCTCAGGATCATGCGGTAATATCGTAAATACAGCCCTTAAAATTCCTTTAACTAATACCGTTGCCGCAACTGCGGGCCCCATGGTCGCCGCTTCTTTTAATTTTCACCGTTGGCCGGCCCGTACCATCGAGGATCGAGAAGGGGGCTGGGGGAACACGCGAAAAGTTCGTCGACGCCGGTCGCTATCGTAAATACGGAAGTTTAGAACGCCTGGAAATTATTCGCGCACCCGACCAGACCCGAGAAATAAAAGGGGTTGTCGGGCACGGTCCTGGAGTTGAAGAGGCAAGCTGGCGAGCGCTGGCGCAAAGGGCCGGTCTCCGAATCGAGTATGTTCTTCCGAGAAAACTGGTAACCAGTGGCCAAAATCGAATTTTTGAAGTTTCATATTTCGAAAAAATTTTTCATGCGTCAATCGACGTCTCTTTGCGGCTTCAAAATCCAAAATACAGTGAATTCTCGATATACGTCAACAACACGGGTCTTGCCAGCGACGTGTATCGTACAGGCCTTGGCGACATATATAGAGAAATCACTGTACTAGCCATTTGAGACAGTTACATGTACTGGGACATCACTCGGAAGACGAGATCCAGAAATTCACAGTGAAACTAATTATCCTGAGAACTCATTATTGGATTGCGGATCTTCGTTCAAAATAAAAATTATAAGAGTACACAGTATAAACTATTTTAGTCGCTCAGTCGTCCGGTAAAGAGTGAGAATAAAGTTATAATACCAGTGGATCTTATGCGGTTATTGCTGCCTGGATATCCCCAAATTCGATATAACAGAATTGCCCTACATACCACGCTATTACAGATTTATGCCTCGAGATGATCTCTATTTTACTTCCGCTTTCAAAGATTCAGCCCGACATCTATATTTTGGTCGGAGTCCAATCTCTACGAAACAAATTGATTCTATTCTCGCTCCACGAATCAAATTGACCAAAAATTGAATTACCCACTATTTAATCGTTTAAATTTAATCATCAAATTGGCTACGGACACGATGAAAATGAAATCCTCGGGAATGATCCATGACGATAATCGACGGATCGTCGGTAATTCTCCTCGAAAATCGCATTTTCAATTTCCGTCGTGGTGGAACAAAGCAACTGTTCGACGTCGAGGCTTTCGGATTAGGGCGCTAAAAACTGTTGCCATTAGTTCACCAGGCGCGAAGCCGGCTCATTAATTAATCATTGTTGTCGCGGTGAACGTCGGATGAATGCCGTGCCGGAGATTGAAACCGCGCGCGCGCACGCGCCCAACAACGATGAACCGTAGGAAACGGATGACCGATCAATTACCGCGATGAGCCTTTGATGGCGACTGACAAAGAACATCGGACTACACCGCTGGCTTGCCGCAAGAACCCTTTGGCGGAATTTCGAGCGTCGCGACGCCAAAAGCCGCGCCCTATTAACGGGGCACCGACTGATATGATCTGCTAAAAATTGAGGGAGGCAATCTGATGTAGACTGGTAAAAATTAGGAGAGAAACAATTTCCAAAAATTATGAGGGTAGCAACTGCTAAACATTAAGGAGGCAACTACTAGGAATGAAGGGGGTTACTCGTTATGAGTTACCACTATAAATCCAGGAGGGTAGCAACTGCTAAAAATTGAGGAGACAACAATTGCTAAAAATTAAGGGAGAGACTTAATATAATGAAACAACCAGATGTAAGTTGCTAAAAATGAAAGAAGCCTGATTTGATCTGCTAAAAATTTAAACTGAAGCTTCAATGAGTGAATTACGAAAAATGAAGAAAGGAACCTGATATGAACTAAATCCAAAATGAGAAATTTTGAAATTTTCTGGCCATGTTACTACACTACTGACGTGACTAAATATCATTTTTCCACTCACATCAACATCGCATCCAATAGAACATCGCATAGAACAGATACATCGCATCCAATAGAACACTTGAAGAAGGAAAGTGAAGCATCGGAACAAATGCAGATAGGGGCGGCATTAAATTATGAAAATGACATCTCGACAGGCAGAGTACATTGCGCAAAATCGCCACGGCAGTGAGCACGTTGAAATGTCAACTAGATCGAGGTAGCCTGGCGGGGATTGTATTGTATCGATTCCCTTTGGCCGATCTCGAATTCGTCGCTCGTTCGTCGGAGACCAATAAGCGCAGCGCCCACCCTCGCCAAACGATTGAAACCGCCGCACCCGTCCCCGTGCTTTCTTTCTCTCTCCCCCCTCCCCCCACCCGCACGCCCCTTTTATCTCTCTCCGATCCGCTCGGACCGATATTGGAATTATTTGATCCTGGTTATTTATGATTCGCTGCTTTTATCTCGTCCACGCGCGCGAACGCTGCCGAGAGGCCGATTTTCAATAATCGGCCGGCTGGTGAATTATGCATGGGGCCAATGAGATCTCGAATAATTTCAACCGTGGCCCGACTCGTGAGACCGATCCCGCGGCCAGACCGCCGGCACCGTGAGACACGGTTAGGCGGTTTTTCTGTTTACGGTGGCCGTTCGCGAAAGAGCCGATTCGTTACATTATTCCGTGCGGCGCGCGGGATCCGCGACGGGAAATATTGATATATCCCAGTCCCTACTGGGGAGATTATATTCGATCGAGGATGAGACGTGCTCCGTGGTACCGTGCCGGCTCGGCTCCGTTGCGAAATGCGATATGGGTATTCCAGATCCTAGGAGGCACCGATCCTGTAACCTAGTCGTGGACAGGTCTGAGGAGAATCGTTAATTATTGTGCGATTGAAATGGGATTGTGGTCGGGACCGTGGCGACGGCTGCGAGTGAGCGATGGAAGAGAAAAGACGATCTTCGATATTTTGGAATTAACGGGTTTGAATACAAAAAATATTGTAAAAGAGATGATCTGTGATTTTTTGGAATTTCTGGGATTGAAAATATTTTAAATGTATAAGTCAGTGAAGTTTGGGTTAAGGTTAGGGGGCTGCGAGTGGGCGATGGAAGAGGAAAGACGATCTTCGATATTTTGGAATTCCCGGGGTTGAATACAAAAAATATTTTAAAAGAGATGATCCGTGATTTTTTGCAATTTCCGGGATTGAAAATATTTTAAAAGTATAAGACAGTAAAGTTTGGGTTAAGGTTAGGGGCTGCGAGTGAGCGATGGAAGAGGAAAGACGATCTTCGATATTTTGGAATTCCCGGGGTTGAATACAAAAAATATTGTAAAAGAGATGATTTTTTGGAATTTCCGGGATTGAAAATATTTTTAATGTATAAGACAGTGAAGTTTGGGTTAAGGTTAGGGGGCTGCGAGTGGGCGATGGAAGAGGAAAGACGATCTTCGATATTTTGGAATTAACGGGGTTGAATACAAAAAATATTGTAAAAGAGATGATTTTTTGGAATTTCCGGGATTGAAAATATTTAAAATGTATAAGACAGTGAAGTTTGGGTTAA